>JAOTON010000280.1:0-432500 GCA_034440635.1 Lepas anatifera | reverse complement strand
AAGATTATCCAAGGACCTATGACGTCACAAAAATAAATATTCCCTATAATGCATACTTCGAGTATAACTACCAATGCGGGTGTTAACCGACTTTGGCACAGAACATTACAGAAACAAAATCACATGCTGTATTCTATCGGACACTCTTTTGTCTCGAACTCTCGTGCACACTTAATTATTGGCACGCAGTGTGACAAGCATTGGTACAGAAAAGCACAGTCATCTTTGTACAGAAAAGCACAGCCATCTGACGACGGTCAAATCACCCGCCAATTACAGCGGAACTCCTTCTGCGCTCACCAGACCGCAGTTTCTGACCGCAGCGCCGCACAGCCCATGGCGCACCGCACGAGTGGGTTTAAAGCACGAATGCAAACACCCAAAATAGCATCCACGCTCAGTGTTTCACTCCCACGGCGACCGCAGGTCACAAGATACCGGAGCATGAACCGGGCAATCAGGGCGCTTCTGAGGCGGCCGAGCGCGCCTGAACCGGCCTCAGATCAAAGGGCCCGGGCTGCCACACAGCTTCGTTAGCCTCTGCCCCCCCCCCAGCCGGACGCCCAGCCACATCCAAGAAATTCCCATCACTGGCCGCCTGCAAGCCGCTCATTTGGCGCCAACTTTGCCACGAATAGGGATAGTGGTGATTTTCCGCTCATGAGCCTGTGTCATTTTGCATCAGTCTCATTCTAAATATAAGCTGACGAGAGCGCGCCTCTGAGAACCGAGGCCTGGCTGCACTTCAAGGAGCCAAAACAGCCAGTGCCGGGATTATCTCGCTTGTCAACCCTCAAACCCACGGAGACATTGCAAAGTTATTTAATAAATTTGTATGTTTCAATTTGCACCCTGGGCGGGCGCACAATAAATGTATACATGCATACGATGGCATACCTATACAATTTTTCACTCGAGCGGTCATTGCATGTTTAGACCAAGTGGTGCCTTTAGGCGGAAATGAGTGTTTGACCTTGAAAAGAACCTTTGAACTTGACCTATGACCTTGACCTTGAATAGCCTTAACTAAGAAGTCATAGCACAACATATGTGATAATGAATGCCATCTGACCCAAATACTGGGGTCAATTGGCTTGACATGTGACCTTTGTCATTGACCTAACTTTGGTTGACCTTGACATATAACTTTATTATACGAAGATAGATCCATCTACAGTGCAGGCGAATTGGTGCGACCGCGCGGTTGCGACGGTCCAAAATAAAAGCTTGACTTTGAAAGCCTTTCGGCAAAAAATTTACGGACCGATTTTCAAAATTTATTCACCAATCGACGCGCTCATACATTTTCTCAAATGTGGCCACGTAGCGTTTTCTGGCAGCGAACGGTTTTCCAGTAACCTCGGAAAATATGTGAGGCACTTTAGGAATCCTCCACTGCGTGTGTTAACTCCAAAAATATATCGCCCCTTTACTCTAAGAACCGCCCCTCCACAGTACCGCCTCTCCAAAGGGTGTTTCCTCCCAGCTTGAAGAACAAGCCAACCCCGTAGTATTCACGCTGAATCTGCACCTACGTAATGTGCCGCTCCCTTGTTTAAAGTGGCACTCCTGCGCCTGGTGTGCCGTCCCATTGCTTACAGAAGTTGCCGCTCCGCCACCAAAGTGCCGCCCTGCTATTAGGTGTCACCCCCTTGCGGAAAGAACAGGTCATCCCATATATTATTCATGCCGTCCCTGTACCCCTGTGCCGCCCCCTCACCAGGGGAATAAATCCTGCCTATGACGTGCCGCCCATAGTCTAAAAACGTTGCCACTTTCTTATTTGTAATACCGTTCCTCTGCATGGCATGCCGCCCCTAGCTTATAGAACCAGCCACTCCTGTGCCATACAGCCCTCTTCTGCCACTGTTCCCAAAATACCGCCGCCGCCCCCCCCTCAGAGAACAAATCCTACTATGACCTGCCGCCCCATAGCCTAAACAAGTTGACTCCCCCTCGCCTTTAGCATTTGCCCTGCACATGACGTGCCGCCCCGTACTTCGCAGCACTGGCCACACTCTCTGTAATTTGCCACCCCTTGTGTAGGGAACCGGTCACACGTGATAAAACTGCTCGCAAGTCTTCTTTATATCGGTGATTGCCTGGAAAACGAACATTTGGAAATATTTAGAAATATTATTGCCACTTGTCTTTAATACAGACAGATGGCAAGGATATCAAGGATGTCAGCCCGTATATCACACACCTACGGCATGAAATATTCAAAGAAAATACAGATGGAGGTGACAAGTGGAAGAACTTGGACTAGTTACCAACAGCACGCCTGAACAATACTATGCATTCTTTTGTGGCGATTCAGTCTATGAACAAACACTGTTTATATCTCGTTTAGTACGCTGTGTTTTATAGGAATATGGGCATTAGTTCTAAGCAGAGTTACCATCCCATCCAGTCATAAGCAATCCTGAATATTGTGTGACCCATTGTTAATTGTGTCAGGTAAGTTTTGCCTACATCGCCTCGTGAAAACCACATACCATTGTTTACATTGCAATGTACACAACAACAAAAAACATTGCAATACAAAAAACTGTCAGACTCCGAAATGTGCCCAAAATGGCCTTAGTTAACGCAAAACGTTTGGATTATTGTTTGTATTAGCCAATGCATTGGCTAATTCGCTAAGGCGTTTTGGAGTCAAAAGGTGCGAATTTTTGTTCTACAATAATTCGAACGTTTTGTGTTCATTAACTAAGGCCATTTATGACACATTTCGGAGTCTCGCGGTTTTTTGTCTATTTTGATGAAATTCAAATAATCTATATGTATGTATTCATATATATATATATATATATATATATATATATATATATATATATATATATATATATATATATTTGTTCAGAGTGTTGTTGATTTGTTGGTCTATAAAACAAATAGGGAAAAACCAGCCCTCTACTGCAGGTATGTTGATGACATACTTCTGGAAGTTAGAGATCAAGATGACTTGCAACACCTCAAGTCGAGACTAGAAGCAGTGTCGGGGCTTAGCTTCACGGTAGAAGAAAGTGTTGAAGAAAATATTAATTTTTAGACATTTCTATCGACGCAGCTGACGGACCATTCGTCACCAGCGTTCATCGCAAGTCGACAGACGCCGGAAGGTGCCTAAATTACAAGAGCCAGTGCCCTCAACGCTACAAAAGCAGTGTGGTGAGAGCATACGTTCACCGGGCGCTCACCCACTGTTCTTCATGGCCTCTCGTGCACAAAGAATTAAGACGAATAAAACAAACGCTAGCGGACAACAGCAACAACATCGCATTTATAGACCCACAAATCAACAACACTCTGAACAAATACTTAACAGCAAGAGCAGCAAAAGACCAAACGAACACCATCAACATCTTCTATAGAAGCCAAATGACAGCAGGCTACGAGACCGAAGTAAAGGTGCTAAAAAGGATAATCGCAAAGAACTGCAAGCCAACCGATCCCGAGGCAAACATTAGGCTGCAGGTATATTACCAGAGCCCGTCAACTTCATCCCTGGTAATAAAGAACAAGATGGCGGAGGACAAATCGGCACTGAAACAAACAAACGTCGTGTACCAATATAAATGTCAAATAGGAGACTGTGCACTCCTCCCAAACAGTGATTATATTGGGTACACGACAACATCACTATCAAGAAGACTCACAATGCACCTGCAGAGTGGAGCACCATCCTCCCACACCCTGGACGAACATCACAGGCGACTGACAAGGCAGCAACTGGTAGAGAACACCACCATCATTGGACGAGCTCGGTACGTCCGACGCCTGGCGCACTAGAAGCCGTATGCATCAGGGAGCGCGACCCACTAATAAATATGCAAGAGAACGCCAGGGGAACTCTCCTACTTTTTTGGGGGCCTCGGCTATCATAGAGTAGCCCCTCCCCCTCACGTGTACTTTCATTGTAACGTTTAGAGTGTATTATGAATTTTATCTTGTAATGTATAGCTTTCCTTTTAGACAATTTATATATATATATATATATATATATATATATATATATATATATATATATATATATATATATATAGAGCATGGGGAAACAAACCTAGTGATTAAAAGAGGATAATACCCTGTGAGCCTACCAGGGACGTAGCCAGGATTTCACTCAGGGGGAGGGGCGGCGCCCCGAAAAAGGGGCGCCGCGAGCGCCAAAAGGACAGCGACAGCTCTGAAAGAGCCCTGATGGTTAAAAAGAGCCCTGCTTGTTACAGAATCGTGTCCTCAGGGGGGGGCGGCTGTCCCTGCCCCCCCTTGACTACGCCCCTGGAGCCAACGAATCCTGGACGTTCACCGCAGTCGGATGGGATAGGTACTACATCTAGGTCGGTAGATAGATGGCCTGCAGAAACCAGCGGAGAACTGTCTCTGAAATCCCTATTCCACGCAGGTGGAGGCTCCAGCAGGTCCCACGCCCAATGATGACGCAACAGCAACTGGGGAGCATTCAGCTGGTTCTGAGAGTGCCAGAACGAATGTATCGGCGATCAGCGAGCCACCCTCTGAGACCAGTACCACTACACAAAACGCAGTACCAAGGAGTAGACAGCAACATGCTGGCTCTGACCGTGACGATGCTGATGACATCCTCGTATGGACGCCAGAAGACATATCCGTGGACATCAATGGAAGCTTATCAAATCCTATGCGTCATCAAGGGCACGAAGAAACGCATTTGGAGTGAGGGTGGTAAATGATTGGAACAGTTTGCCAGCTGACGTGGTAGATGCCCCCTCATTGAATGCCTTCAAATCTAAACTCGATAACCACTAAGCATCTATTCAATACGTGATACCAGACGAAGATAGGTAACGACTGTCTTACCAAAAGCGCCTATTTTGAATAGGTGTCTAATGTTCCAGGATATAATATGCACCTTGCACTCCATCCATTTTTCGTGCATAGAGTTTTTTTTTAAACTGTTCGATATTAGTCATTGTGGGCAAGAGCGAACCCTACAGGCCAGGTGCCTCAATGTTTTGAATACAGAATTATTATTAATATGATATATATATATATATATATATATATATATATATATATATATTGGGTGCGGGATATATAGGAGAGAACAGGTTTGCATTTACACAAATTATGGTCTCGGCCGAAGCTGTACAATAATGATAAGCAGGGCGGCATTATCCTTTGTCAGTGGTTCTTGAACTAGTGCCGCATGTCACCCGCATTCCTGCACATTGTGTGGGCTGGGGATGAGGTATATTTTCACTTGCATGGTCGCGTCAAGACTTAGAATAACTGGTTCTGGGCAAATAGTAGGCCTGCAATGGCACAACAGTGCAAAGCGCCAGAGTTGTGCGACTCGCGAGTCAGAGTCGGAGTTTAATTCAAATTCCGACTCATTCGACTCTGAGTTGAGTTGAGTTGAGTCGAAAAAATTAGACAAGTGAGTTGAGTTGAGTTGAGTCGGTTCACAACACATCAATGAGTTGAGTTGAGTTGAGTTGTGAACACAGCAAGCCAAAATGAGTTGACGAAAAAGTTGGCTCAACAAGTAAACATGTTGTCAAGTAAAAGTGTCTGAATTTGCCTACCTTTTGCAAACCTCCTTTAATCTTCTTTAAAAAATTTTCCCAGTGTTTCAATTGTTTAAATCAAAGTTTTAATTTGTTTCAATAAACCAATAATTATATGGTTCAATTGCTTATTTTAAAGGCCCATCCGGTCCGAAGGAATCCCTAGGCACGAATAATACATACACTCAAAAAATTACACAGGGGCCTATCACTGGCTTTGAAGTGGTGGAACGCACTACAAAATACATTTCAAAACTCTCAAAAACTTCTCATCTTCAAGATTTAATATTACTTGTTTACTTTAAAGACTCCAACAACACGCGTCGTCATCGCTGCTGATTGTTGTTGTCGTCAGTGGTGGTTTTCTGAGAATAGTGTGCGCCATTGCTGTCTTCGAAAAACAAATTCAGCCGAGTAATGTAGCGGAAGTTAGCACAGATTCACCACAGATTCAGCACAGATTCAGCACAGATTCGCATTCAGTGCAGACTTAACTCATTACAAAAAAAGTTATTTCTGATCATAGAGGACACAAAAAGAAACAACAATTATGTTTTTCGCATTATCTTTATTCTCCAAAGATTATCCAACAATCATTTTATTCATGGGGCCCACAGGGGCCCCACTAAAGCACTTTGAAAATTTTGGCGAATGGGTGGACTTCTTCGATTTTCTTCAAAATTGGTATACAGCACCTTCATACCAAAAGGATAAATCTGGCTGAAGAACATGCTCCTTGCATTGATAAATAGGGGCCCTAAAAGGGCCCCAAATTTTCAAAAACCAATTATCCACCAATCAATACAAAAAAATCGCATAAAGATACCTATCAAATGAAAGGGCTTGTTTTCCCAAAGTTAATCCAACCATCATTTTAGTCATGGGGCCCATAGGGGCTCCACTAGGGCACGTTGAAAATTTTAGCGAATAGGGCGGACTACTTCGATTTTCTTCAAAATTGGTATATAGCACCTTCATACCAGAAGGAAAAATCTGGCTGAAGAATATGCCCCTTGCATTGATTAAGAGGGGCCCTAAAAGGGGCCTCGAATTTTCAAATACCAATTATCCACCAATCAATAGGACAATACCATATCATTATACCTATCATATGAAAGGGCTTGTTTTCCCAAAGATAATCCAACCATCATTTTAGTCATGGGGCCCATAGGGGCCCCACTAGGGCACTTTGAAAATTTTGGCAAATAGGGCGGACTACTTCGATTTTCTTCAAAATTGGTATATAGCACCTTCGTACCAGAAGGAAAAATCTGGCTGAAGAACATGTCCGTTGCATTGATTAAGAGGGGCCCTAAAGGGGCTTCGAATATTCAAATACCTAGTTATCCACCAATCAATACGACAATACCCGACTATACATAATGCATATCATATGAAGGGCTGTGAAAATTTTCCCAAAGATAATCCAACCATCATTTTAGGTCCGTGGAGGCCCAAGTGACCCGACACTCAAAAAAATTTAAATAGCGAATAGGGCGGGTGACTACTTATCCGATTGTAACTCACATCAAATATTGGCCTTTGCACCAGTTCTCTAAAATATGTTCCAGGAATTTAAATCATGGCTGAAGGAGACATGGCCGTTGCCATTGATTAAGAGGGGCCTAAAGAGGCCTCGAATATTCAATTACCAATTATCCAACAATCAATAGGACAATACCATATCATAATGCATATCATATGAAAGCGCTTGTTTTCCTAAAGATTATCCAACCATCATTTTATTCATGGGGCTCACAGGGCCCCACTAGGGCACTTTAAAAATTTTAGCGAATAGGGCGGACTAATTCGATTTTCTTCAAAATTGGATATGGCACCTTCGTACCAGAAGGATAAATCTGGCTGAAGAACATTTTGCCTATCGTTGCATTGATTAAGAGGGCCCTAAAGGGGCCTCGAAAACTGAATTCAAATACCAATTTATCCACCAATCAATAGGACAATACCACATCATAATGACCTATCATATGAAAGGGCTTGTTTTCCCAAAGATAATCCAACCATCATTTTAGTCATGGAGGCCCATAAGGGCACCCAACGCCGTTTACTGAAAATTTTGGCGAACTAGGGCGGACTACTTCGATTTTCTTCAAAATTGGTATATAGCACCTTCGTACCAGAAGGAAAATCTGGCTGAAGAACATGTCCGTATGCATTGATTAACGAGGGGCCCTAAAGGGGCCTCGAATATTCAAATACCTAATATCCACCAATCAATAGGACAATACCATAGCATAATGCCTATCATATGAAAGCGCTTGTTTTCCCAAAGATAATCCAACCATAATTTTAGTCGTGGGGCCCATAGAGGCCCTACTAGGGCACTTTGAAAATTTTGTCGAATAGGGCGGACTACTTCGATTTTCTTCAAAATTGGTAAATAGCACCTTCATACCAGAAGGATAAATCTGGCTGAAGAACATGCCCGTTGCATTGATTAAGAGGGGCCCTAAAGGGGCCTCGAATTCTCAAAAACCAATTATCCACCAATCAATGCAAAAAAATCGCATAATGATACTTATCATATGAAAGGGCTCCTTTTCCCAAAGATAATCCAACCATCATTTAAGTCATGGGGCCCATAGGGGCACCACTAGGGCACTTCGAAAATTTTGGTTAGTAGGTCGGACTACTTCGATTTCCTTCAAAATTGGTATATAGCACCTTCGTACCAAAAGGAAAAATCTGGCTGAAGAACTGTTCTTACTGCCTTAGCCCTGTTCCAGCTGTCAGCACAATTTTGTCACCAGGACCTCTAACCTCTCCTCCAAAAAAGTAACATCAGCGCGATAATCGCCTCTTGTTTGTGCTAAGCAAAAGGAATTTAAGCCTTTATACCATTAAAAAATATTAGGCTGCCACTTCGTGCACCTACGGTTTTTCATCAGCACAAACAGCAGGCCGTCAGCCCGTAAAACCTCTAGAACTAGTTCCCGAGGAGAAGCTACAGTCCTGTGACGTAGGCGCAACGCGGCCCGCTGATTGGTGCTGACAAAACTGTGCTGACAGCTGGAACAGGGCTCTTGATGGATTTTCAGTTGATTTTTTTCGTATTGATTGATAGAAACTAATTTTTGAAAATTAGAGGCCCCTTTTGGGCCCCTTTTAATCAATACAACGGGCATGTTCTTCAGCCAGATTTATTTTTCTGGTACGAAGGTGCTATATACCAATTTTGAAGAAAATCGAAGTAGTCCGACCTATTAACCAAAATTTTAAAAGTGCGCTAGTGGGGCCCCTATGGGCCCCATGACTAAAATGATGGTTGGATTATCTTTGGCAAAACGAGCCCTTTCGTATGATAGGTATCATTATACGATGTCTTTGTATTGATTGGTGGATAATTGGTTTTTGAGAATTCGAGGCCCCTTTAGGGCCCTCTTAATCAATGTAACGGGCATGTTCTTCAGCCAGATTTATCCTTCTCGTATGAAGGTGCTATATACCAATTTTGAAGAAAATTGAAGTAGTCCGCCCTATTCGCCAAAATTTTCGAAGTGCTAGTGGGTATGGCCCCATGACTAAAAATGGTTGGATTATCTTTGGGAAAACAAGTCCTTCATAGATAGGCATTATGATATGGTATTGTCCTATTGATTGGTGGATAATGGTATTTGAATATTCGAGGCTCCTTCAGGGCCCTCTTAATCAATGCAACGGGCATGTTCTTCAGCCAGATTTATCCTTCTCGTATGAAGGTGCTATATACCAATTTTGAAGAAAATCGAAGTAGGCCGCCCTATTCGACAAAATTTTCGAAGTGCCTAGTGGGCCCCTATGGGCCCCATGACTAAAATGATGATTGGATTATCTTTGGGAAAACTAGCCCTTTTATATTATATGCATTATGATATGGTATTGTCCTATTGATTGGTTGATAATTGGTATTTGAATATTCGAGGCCCCTTTAGGGCCCCTCTTAATCAATGCAACGGGCATGTTCTTCAGCCAGATTTTTCCTTCTGGTACGAAGGTGCTATATACCAATTTTGAAGAAAATCGAAGTAGTCCGCCCTATTCACTAAAATTTTCAAAGTGCCCTAGTGGGGTCCCTATGGGCCCCACGACTAAAATGATGGTTGGATTATCTTTGTGAAAACAAGCGCTTTCATATGATATGCATTATGATCTGGTATTGTCCTACTGATTGGTGGATAGTTGGTTTTTGAAAATTCGAGGCCATTTTAGGGCCCCTCTTAATCAATGCAAGGGGCATGCTCTTAAGTCAGATTTATCCTTCTGGTATGAAGGTGCTATATACCAATTTTGAAGAAAATCGAAGTAGTCCGCCCATTCGCCAAAATTTTCAACGTGCCCTAGTGGGGCCCCTATGGGCCCCATGAATAAAATGATTGTTGGATTATCTTTGGAGGATAAAGATGATGCGAAAAACATATTTGTTGTTTCTTTTTGTGTCCTCTATAATCAGAAATAACTTTTTTTAATGAGTTAAGTGTGGACTGTATACGAATCTGTGCTGAATCTGTGCTGAATCTGTGCTAACTTCCGTTACATAGCCGAGTATGGGTTCAAGCTTAATTAGCCTCAAGGCAAAAGTGTAAATATCATGTGATAGTTCATGAAGTAATACAGATATTTATATGCCTACATGCTACATTTATTCTTTTGTCCTAAATGCACCGTCACCGCCACCCTTTTCATTTTACCTATCAATAGCAAATAATGCTATTAGCATTGAAATATTTGACCTTTGATTCGACAAAAATGTTGAGATGTCTTGATTGCAATAATCAGAGGAATTATTTCCTGCTACTGTTTTTGTCTGATCAGAGACCCTTACTTGGCATCTGTGTTTATTTGGATAGCTATAATACACTAGCAATTTTCTATGAAATCATTCTCCAATTTTGCTTGAAGAGCGATAGGTATGTATTTTATTAGAGGTTCTGACTGAAGCTGAAAATTTGATTGGGTTTAAAATATGAATATATTTAAATCCAACACATCAAGGTTGATAGAATTTTCATTGCTATTGTCCTTTGTCATATATGGTATACTTTTCTTGGGGTTTGCTGTAATTCTTATAATTAGCAATTGCAACTAGGTAATTATTGCTTAAATTTTGATAAAACTTTTGGGATATTAATTTTAATTTATAAAAATTACCTAGCCTCATTCTTTAACAGAACAAGCAATACCTATACCATCCCTACAAATCAAAAAACAGTTTATATAATGTTCTTTTAGCTTGAATCGTTTTCGGCAGTATGGAGGCTCAATTTTTTTGCATGTGTTGGTGTAACCTTAGCGCTTTTAGGGTCCTTTCCATTTAATTTACTTAGTTTTATATGCAATGCTCCTTTTAGAAGTAATTGCAGCATGTGGTAGCTTTTTTGGGCAGTGACGGTCTGGAAGAATTAAAATGTTATTCATGGTTACTGGGTAATTGTTAACCAATGTTTGAATGCCAGTTAATTAATTTTGCTTCCATTAATCTTCTGTTTCATGTCAGACTTTCTGAACAGCTTGATTTTTGCTGGTTTATTGATTTATTTCTTATTTTTTATATTTATATATTTATCATGTATGTATTTCATTTTGCAAATGAGTCAAAGTTTGAGTTGAGTTGAGTCGTGAGTTAAGTCAGAGTTGAGTCGGATGAATTTAGCTGTGAGTCAGAGTTGAGTCCACTCACTGAACTCTTGATCATGAGTTGAGTCAGAGTTGAGACAACTGCTCTCAGCACTTGAGTTGAGTTGAGTCGACTCAAGAAAATTCTGAAACGCAAACCTCTGCAAAGCGCGCAGCGCGGCGTGGCACCGGCTCCTCTGGTCTTTGGCTTGAGGACCGAGCTGGCTGCAGACAAAAACCGTATGTCGTAAGCCGTACGTCTCCGTGACTGCAAAGACAGGCGACCGGCTCATAGGCGCACATTACTGTGTTCTATTGGTGGTGCGCCAATGCTCCAGGGGGCGTCATACAAGAGGGCTCGTGATGAGTGGGAGTATCTCAACTTTGTGTAAGGACATTCCCCTGGTTTTCCAGTTGAGGGGGGTGGCGGGGGGTGCGTCCCTGTTCCCATCCCCCGCTTTCGATGGGCATGGGTACACAGGGGTTACGCTGGTGAGCTGTACTGTGGCTTACTTGGGATGATGAGACGAGGTACACTGTGGTGGGGAGCTCTCCGACTGGGAGGGCGAGCCGGCGCCTCCCTCGGGCGGACTGGCGTGGTTGGAATGCGGGGAGCTGTCGGAAGAGCCATCGGTCTCGTACGACATACTCCTTGGGCCGCTACTCGAGGTCCAGCAGGCCCGCCGCATTCATTCTGCCGGCAGAGACCACGCGTTAGTGGGCACTGTGCGGAGGAGCAGGCGGTAGACACTCTGCTCCTGCCGGCAGAGACCATGTCTCTGTGGCCATGGGGAGGAGATAAGCAGAAGCAGCAAAATTTTGCTTTATTCTATCACTTGTACCACCAAACAGCCACAGCAATGGTCTTCTGCATAAACTTATTAACTTAAAAATACGGTCCCAATAAGGTAGGTGGTTAAGACAGACAGAGATTCTACAGCACTCGTGCTATCTACACATACCGATACGCGGGGAGGGAGAAGGGTTAGCTGGTTAGCTGGTTACACTGGTAAGCTCATACCCTGAGGACCACCCTGTGGAAAAAATGAAAATAGGACTTCAAGAAATCGCAATTTAAAGAAAATGTCACAGGGTCACGAGGTCACAACCTGACCTGTGAGCAGTTATATTTTTTCCATATGGCCCGTGGTATCTTTTATGTATCCGGTGATATCCATCTTAATTCATTTCGATCCGTCACTTTTAACATAAAATTATTTCTGCGTCAATATCTGCGTTGACCTCAAAATGTTGATGCCTCTTTCTGGTGACCTGCCTAATATTGGGACCTAAAAATGGGCCCAAATATTTGTTTTGTATGGGGGACATCGGGTATAAAATTTGTTGGAAATCTAAGGGGTGATGGTGAACTCACCTGGACGATTTGTCCCAGAATGACCCATATCTCACAATCTCACAATTGATGTCCTTAAAATTTAGTGTTATCATCAGCACACGTTGGTTGAATCATGAACAAGCAAACAGCAACTCCCTAGGAATGGGACATAAACTGTCAAGCCTGGTGTGTACGGATTTCACTGCACGGCGTGCACTGTTCAAAGGACCACCAATAATCATTGCGAGCTTGCGAGATGCTATTTCCCGCCAAATAAGATCATCCGGTGAATGAAACGCATGCCGTGCGTAACTTTCAAAACCTTCATCCACAACATCGCATGGTTGGCGACGTCACGTGAACTCAGCAAGAGGTGTATCGAAAAGCCCCAAGGCACACACAAATCGCAGACGCACAGGCGCACAAGACATATGTCTATTTTAGCGGACACTCGCAAAAATTTCAGCCGTAGTCAGTTTTCCTTCGATGACCCACAAAACCAACGGCAGCCTTTCCACGTGATCTAATGTATACAGCGGAATGTGCAGTTTTCCATCACACAACGACAAAAAAACTATTTATGTCTGTTCGGTGGACCTTTACCTATAGCCTAGCTCTTTTTCAGCCCTATAAAAAATGTTCATCCTGCCGATTTTCATCCAGGTGTATTCTGGGGTTCAGAGATCAGGTTTGTCCTGCGATTTATAATGTTACTACTGCAGTCTCATCAAAATCATCGAGGGACGCATTGTTCAGGTCTATTCGGCCGTTTGACGCCCAGTTCTGCCCCCCAGACTCAGCCGAAAAGCTTGTCAGTAATCGACTTCAGGTATCCAGGACAAATGTGTATGTTTCAATATTCAAGCATGTCAACACCGGAAAAAGTATGCGGAAGAAACTTCTGACTTGTCGCATTACTACCCTGTGCTGCTGCTCATATAGGTAGGTATTCGCTGCCGGCTTAACTTACCTACTTCCAGTGTCGCCGTTACTTATACGCTGCCGGCTTTTCTCAGACGTAAATTATACCGACTCAACTATTTCCAACGTGATATATTTCCGAATCGTGAGGAAACTTATTTTTACCAATGAAAGACGGGTGGGAGTTTCTGCCCCATTGTGACACCTTCATTAGTCTCGCGACTTGCATTCCCATTCTAACTAAGGATATTTTCAGGGTGTTCCCAGTTGAAATATTGTTCCGTTAGCTCTCAAAAGCAGTACCTTTTCCTTGGACTTTTATTTGGAAGCCCCAAACCAAGAAAAAGGCATTTCCAGAGATCATGGGCACCGAAAGCGGGAGGGGGACAGGGGGATGCGTCCCCCCTGTTGGCCAACCGGGGGGACGACAACCCACAATTTTTGGTCCATAGTCATTAATACTACGTCCCCCCCTGAAATTTATGGTCCATCGTCATTAATACTGTCAGGTACCGAATATGCTCAAAATTCGCCTCCACCGTTCAGCACTAGCCCGGGTCTGCCTTCCCTGCAAAAATGTTGCGGCGGCACCCCTGCGAGAGATTAAAGGGGTACCATTTATTGGCCAGGAGCGTCGTACTCTTGTTACCTTTGTCAGACATTTTCGTTTCCTTCTTCACATGATAAACCTGGTTGGTGGTCATTGTGAGCGCGATTCAAAGATCCGTCACGGAAGCCCGAAAATAATTATTCGCTTTCCCCAAAGGAGACAAATTCTCACCCCTTGATGAGAAAGTATTACCAGACGAAAAGGGCCTTTAGAGCATTTTAAACATAAAATGAGTATCACCAACGCAGTTCCGCTCGTTCTGCACTGAGAGAAATTTCGTGACAGCCAATGTCGCGATGACTCTCTGCCGAGAAGTCTGCGGCTCCAGCTTTAGTGGTCCATTCCAGCCTAGAGCGGAGGTGGTCTGAAAGAAAAGGATAAATCCCCAATAAATGGTGTCAGTTCCGAGGTGTCCAAAACCATCAATCCGTAAATTATTATTTTGGGGTGTCAAGACACCTGTTTTGAGCGTGCTTAGACACCCTCAGAAGCACTACCTGATTCTACAATGGATTCATTTCCACCCTTAAGGGTGTCATTAGGTGTCATTTCGGGCAATTGACACTCTTAAAAACAAACAGCTTATTGTTCTAAGAGTCAGCTGGCTCCCTACAGTGATCTTGACTCCCTAATGCATACCATCCGACGGTGAAAAAAAACATGGAAAATGTGTCAAATATCTCCGTAATGTGGGGTCGGACTCCTTTGCGTGCACGTGCGTTGACTTTTTTTACTGAAAGGTAACTACGCCGCCCTTGGAGCAGCCATATTGAATTGGTCGGCCACACGGTTCAGTGACTTTCTCGTTGTGATCTCCGCGAATTATCGCGCACCATGATTATCATCTACAAGATAATACAAAACTGCAAGAGGGTCAAAGCAGCTACTATTTAAGGAGCCGCCAGTGACCAATACAGGATGCCACCAGTTCAAGGTCGCCCATCCTCGTACAAATACCCGTGCTCGGTGGAACCACCTGGGTTACATGGGTCCTCCGTCCTGCGTTATCGAGTGCAAAACAGTGAACCACTTCAAGAACAGCCCGGGTGAGCGCTGGGCAAGGATACAGTATGATGCTCTGAATTCGTACTGTCGCTAAGAGTGTGCATTGTGGGTGACATGCCCGAGTGATACGAGCATTTTAGGAAGCTTATAAAGATTCGGTTTTCATAAGAATAAACGATAAGAAACCACTTGAGAGGTAAGTCGTGCCAATTCGGCCTGCTGTTGGTTTGTTTTCGAGTGCTATGGCATGGGACCGTTGCAAATATGAAATGTATTATTAAATTGTTTGCCTTTGGCCAATTAGTGAGAACGCGCATCGGGACGATGGCTCATGGGCGTTGACATTTTCTGGGATTGGGACACACTGCGAGTCAGGCACTGGCAGACAGTGGCGGATCTAGCCGGTTGGTCTGGGAGGGGCAAACCAAAGTCAGAAAGCAAAAAAAACAAAAAAACAAAAAAACAAAAACGTCGCGCAGTGAACCATTGCGTTACAATATGCCTTTTCGGTAGGATTCTGGGAACTGGAGACAAAAAGCAAAAGCAAAAAAACGTCACGGGGTGAAAAATGTGGACTCAAGATACTTTTTTCCTATCCAAGCCCCAATACTTACACAAAACTTCACTAATTCTGTTTGAAGTTGAGAGTTGAAGCACCAAAATCTTGCTTACAAGCTAAAAAGGAGTCGGGGAAAAAGGAGGTCGATGGCTTGGGGGGCAAAAACATAGTTTTGCCCCGAGCTTTTCCGTTTGGGGGCAATTGCCTTTTTTGCCCCCCTGGATCCGCCACTGCTGACAGATCCAAGGGGAGGACAAACTGGGCAATTATCACCCCCCAAGATCTCGATGCTTGCCGGTTTTCCTTACAAAAATATATATTTTTCACGATCTTGGGCCCTGTTGCCCCCCCTCCATCAAACGGTCGGTCTGGATCCGACCTTGTAGTCAGGGTGTGGGTAGATGAACAGCTGTCCATTGGGTTCGTTTGAGAGTTTGTGTGTCGGTTTGTCGAGATCGAATACAATGATTCTTTCTCCTACGGTTTTTATGAAACGCTCAGGCAAGTCCTGTCGTTAGATTCAAGTCGAAAGATCGGATTATGCTAAAGCATTAAGCCCAAAAATAGAAACATGTCACACACTTTCTAAGCGAGAAGACTCCATATTCGGGGTAAGACTTTTCACATGGCGCCTTACAGGGGGGGCTGTTCGATCTGTCAGCACAGTTTTGCCAGCAGGCCCTCTAACTTCCTCCAGAAAAGAACCATCTGCGCCACATTCGCCTTTAGTTTGTTCTTAGCAAACCAAACTGAAACCTTTACCATTAAAAAATAGTATGCTGCCGCTGCCGTGCTGTTACTGTTTTTCAGCAGCACAACAACAGGCCGTCAGCCCGTAAAACCCCTAGGACCAGTTCCCGGGGAGAGGCTACAGTCCTGTGACGTAGGCGCAACGCGGCCCACTGATTGGTGCGGACAAAACTGTGCTGACAGATCGAACGGGGCCAGGGGGTCGTCAGGCCAAAAAAGGGGCGTGAAATGACCCCCGGACTCTCTCCAGATGTCTCAATCGACTCCTTTTCACGTATCATGACTCCTTTACGGCAATCGATGACTCTTTATTGGGTGTCAAATGACACTTTATGTGGAGTCGGATGACTCTGTAAGGGGCGTCAGATGATTCTTTTTGACTCACAAAACAAGAGTCGGAACTCCGAAGATAAGAGTCTGACACCCCTGACCCCAAGTTCGGTGTGAAAAACTTCCCAAAGAGGGGTCTTCCAGATACTCCAAAAAGGTGGACTTTTTTGGGCATCAGCAGATACCCCAATCAGGTGTCGTTTTTCTATCAGTGTTCTCAGTACGCACATGTTCGTCGCAACTTTGAGTACCTGACTGTCATCATCAGGGAGTTTGACCAAATGGTACAATCCAGTTTAAATATTGAATCATCCACATTTTCCACAACTGTTTATAAGATGGGGTTTCGCAATAATCCGAACGGCCCAATTCGGACACATTTGGACCACGGCCTGCGCACCCCACACCCGCATCATAACCCGTTTTCCTCCTGCCCACATCCATGCTGGGTCAGTTGTCCGAGTACCACTCAGTCCAGACTATCTATAAGGCCGGCTATTTATGAGGCATCACAGTCTATACTTGGCACCAGATCGCACAGATCCGCCCACTTGGCTACAAGGACAATCCCACACACCTGGCTCCAGGAACAATCCCACACACCTGGATCCAGGGACAACCCCAGACACCTGGCTTCAGGGACAACCCCACACACCTGGCTCCAGGAACAATCCCACACACCTGGATCCAGGGACAACCCCAGACACCTGGCTTCAGGGACAACCCCACACACCTGGCTCCAGGAACGATCCCACACACCTGGCTCCAGGGACAATCCCACACACCTGGCTCCAGGGAAAGACCCACACACCTGGATCCAGGGACAACCCCACACACCTGGCTTCAGGGACAATCCCACACACCTGGCTCCAGGGACAGACCCACACACCTGGCTCCAGGGACAATCCCACATACCTCGCTCCAGGGATAATCCCACACACCTGGCTTCAGGGACAATCCCACATACCTCGCTCCAGGGATAATCCCACACACCTGGCTTCAGGGACAATCCCACACACCTGGCTCCTGGGACAGTCCCACACACCTGGCTTCAGGGAAAATCCGACACTTGGCTCCTGGGGCGGACCCACACATCTGGATCCGACCAATGACGTTTTTTATCTAGCCTTGAATTTCAGGTGAAATATTTGATATGTAGGTAGTTTCGCTTAGTACGTCATGTCCGTTGAAGAAGGACCTGTCAGCAATTCATTGCTTACTTTCATAAATGCTGGTTTTTAAAGGGTATTTCCGAGAAATCCGAGCTGGAATTTTCCAAGCTCTGAGGCATGGTACAGCTATAAAGCACAGGAGGCGTGTCCTGTTTTACGAAACACTGGAGGCGCTGCTCAAATGCTGTTGCTGTCACCCAGCCAGAATATCAACAGACCAGGCATGCCCTTTTTAACACCCTATACTGCATGGCATGCAAATTTGCATCACCTACAATATTAATAGCCGTTTCATTTTCTTTTGGTTCTCTTTAAACCCATCTAGATAGAAAATTTATACTTTCCTGGCTAGTTCAATTAATATTTCCCTTAAGTTCGATCTTCCAGACTTTATTCAAAGAAAATGTACGATTTAGTAAGTTGTCTCGAGAAAAAACATTCTAGCGTGGTACTTGCGTCCTCATAAGAACCATTTGAAAATCTGGGGCACTAAAACGCTCGATTGAGGGCACATTTAAAGGTAAAGCATTGACTGTTGAAGAGCCATTTGACAGGTTAACGATAAAGGTAAAGGTGCATACTGACAGATTGAATATTAAATATATTAAAAATCAAACACACGGACGCGTTTCGATACTTTTTCAGCGTATGTTTGAAGAGTGTGTACGCGTGCCTCTTCACTCTTCACTATCGAAACGCGTCCGTGTGTTTGATTTTTAATATATTTAATATCCAATCTGTCAGTGTGTACCTTTAGCTTTATCGTTAAAGCATGGACTGTTCCGGAACGTACAGCATAACTGGTTGGGATTAACTAAAAATAGAACCATCGACGGAAGCGGACTCCAGCACACCACCAACACACAACGAAAATCGACTGTGGAGCAGCCCTGCTTTCTCTCCCTGATTTTCTCGGGGAAAGCCTCCTAAAGCTTCTGCTAATTACAAACCGTTACCTGGTTACGACCTCCCCTGAGAGGAGCCTGGGCGCGCCCCTGCCCAGACCTGCACACTTGCATTCGCGGTGGGCTACACTGCGCAGTTTCGGAGTATGTATCGCTGCAGGGCGACTGGTTTGGCACCGCGCCAGCGAGGCAGTCGGGGCCGGGGACCGAGTGTAACGCTGCCACAGCACGCGATTGTAAGCCGCCCCGCGCCTCCGGCCTTACTCAATGCCATCGCAGCAAGTCAGCGTTCGGCAGATGTTGGCTCAAGATTGCATTGCATCGCATTGCGATTCAAAACAAAATGTGCATTTTCAAACTATTGAATAGCCAAAGTGTTCTCTCGAACCCAGTTCAGTAGCGTTAGAAACGTTTAAACGCTGGAAACAAGCTCACAACATACTGCAGTGTAGCCCCAACAGTAGGCACACCACTTGGTGCACATTGGATACAGTGAACGTGATAGCAGTCCTGATAGTGGAAACATCCTTAGACAAAACGCTTAACGAATTCGTGTGACAAGAATAACAACCATTACCCGCAGCACCATGTTTAAGTTCAGATAAGGAGCGACACGTAACGGGCAGAGCCGCCAAGGTCAAGCATGTGTTGCATGGCTGGGCGGCCGCTGACACTAGCCACTGTAAGCATACCACGGCGGGGTGCGGACAGCCCCGGTCGGCAGCTATACGGCGCTCCACAGTGTCACCGATCGGATATCGAAATGGATGCCTAAGCCGTTGGTCGGTTGGGCCGGATCGATTGGAAAATTGGGGTTATTTTAGTCCTGTATGTGGATGTGAATTATCCTGTTTGACATAAGACTTGTCAGGGGTGTAGATTAATATCTCACTGATGCGCGGACTCTGATGGGATTAGGATGGCTAATCCTGGTCGCATTGCATCTAGTTTGTCTAGTTTTCCGGTTCCAGCATGTCCAGTTTGGCCAGGGATTTCCACATATATCCCTGTGCGGGCTCAGATTGGATTGGGATGGGTAATTCTGGTCTCCCAGTGCGTGGGCTCAGATTGGATTAGGATGGGTAATCCTGGTCTCCCAGTGCGTGGGCTCAGATTGGATTGGGATGGGTAATCCTGGTCTCCCAGTGCGTGGGCTCAGATTGGATTGCGATGGGTAATCCTGATCTCCCAGTGCGTGAGCTCAGATTGGATTGAGATGGGTAATCCTGATCTCCCAGTGCGTGGGCTCAGATTGGATTAGGATGGGTAATCCTGGTCTCCCAGTGCGTGAGCTCAGATTTGATTGGGATGGGTAATCCTGGTCTCCCAGTGCGTGGGCTCAGATTGGATTGGGATGGGTAATCCTGGTCTCCCAGTGCGTGGGCTCAGATTGGATTGGGATGGGTAATTCTGGTCTCCCAGTGCGTGGGCTCAGATTGGATTAGGATGGGTAATCCTGGTCTCCCAGTGCGTGGGCTCAGATTGGATTGAGATGGGTAATCCTGGTCTCCCAGTGCGTGAGCTCAGATTGGATTGAGATGGGTAATCCCTGTCTCCCATTGCGTGGGCTCAGATTGGATTGAGATGGGTAATCCCGGTCTTCCAGTGCGTGGGCTCAGATTGGATTGAGATGGGTAATCCTGGTCTCCCAGTGCGCAGGCTCAGATTGGATTGAGATGGGTATTCCTGGTCTCCCAGTGCGTGGGCTCAGATTGGATTGAGATGGGTAATCCTGGTCTCCCAGTGTGTGGGCTCAGATTAGATTGGGATGGGTAGTCCTGCTCTTCCAGTGTGTGGGCTCAGATTGGGTTGGGATGGGTAATCCTGGTCTCCCAATGTGCGAGTCGGAATGGATATTCATCAGGGGTGTGAGTTTATGTCTATTTGGAGTGCCCGGGTACCCCCCCCCAATGAAATAATGAGTTAGTGCTTACATTTTTAAATATAATTGCTCATCATTTTCAGAACTTTAAACTGTTTTTTTTGCTTCAGCACGCTTGTGTGAGGGCGAAAACAAAGAAAGTGCCATGATATTTGTTTTTGCGTGATGGTTATTGGTATTCTTTCACATTTGGGCACCTCCAATGATTTTCAGAAATTCACGCCTTTGATGTTCATCTTCTTGGCCATTGTACACTTTATTATACCACTATCCAATCTGATCGGAAATGTCCACTCTGACCAAGCACGTACAGTTTGGCCAGGGATGTCCAGATATAACCCTGATCCACTTTGACAGAGATGTCCAGTCACCAAGCACCAGGACCCAGTCTCTCAATGCACTCTGCTGCAAGCACGGTGACTCTGTTTAAACAGCAGTAGAAGACATCACTAAACCGGTAGCAGCCACCAGTTCTTGACACGGAAAACCTAAGCATTGGTGCCTAAGCTTTGATGGTCATATCTATCTAGGCGTATCTCCTGAAGGAAAACTCGATAAGGTACATAATTAAAAATAGTATCGAACAATCATACAAGAGAACAAAACAAGGATTGTTACAAATTTTTACAATGTTATTTTTTCAGCTGGTTTGGCCGCTTCTTTTGTAAGTTTCCCTTTCTGAATGCCTGCAAACTCTGTTTTTCCCGCATATTTATTTTAAATTCAGAGCTTACTAAAATTTTGCATTTTTGTTTTATGTTAAATGCCTCTGTCGACACGCCTTTGCTGCTGCGTCAAGAAGAGACTCAGGAGAATTAGCCGTGGCTGTGTGTACATTTGCTTGAAACTGTCATCCACCAGCACTGATGAGTAAGATTGTAAATTTAGCCGCCTACATTCTTTCAAAGTTCCAGATGCGTTTATCGTTTGGTTTTCTCTGGATACGATTTGTATATCTGACTTCAGGCTTGCGGTAAGGTGATCAAGTTCGTGAAGACATGGGAGTATTCCTGAGTCATTCACTAAGCCTTGCACTGTTAACAACGACGAGAACGGATGGTGCAGCTTCTGTGTTGGAACACGACCAATGGTAACATTCTTGATCGTCCTCCACCGACAGGTCGACTTGAGGGGCTCCGATTTAAACAGCTCCTTGGCCCCTTGACCAATGCCCGGCAGCGCCAATGCCTGGCATCCCAGGCCAGCGTGCGCTTTGGAATAACAGAAGGAAGTAGAATTTGCCAGCGTTATTCGTGCCGCTAACCAATGACCTTACAAAGTGTAAACCAAAATATAATAAAAATGATGTTAAGTGTCTTGTGAATTGGTCCAAGCCCTGCAGACTTAATTTCAACGAATATAAATGTCAGTCTTGCGAAATTACCGACAGAAAAAAATGTTCTCCGCCACTCGATTCAAAACGTAGAAACACACGGGAAAAATACAAGACGTTGGGGCTTGGCTGGATGAAGAAATGGTCTTCGGTGAATAAAATTTAGTTGCTAGAGAACCGAATAATCGGGGAAAGAGCCACACAAAGCTACCTAGCTAAAAAGACTTAAAACAGTTCAGTATACATTTGCAACATGTATGTTTAAGCTAGGGGTCCGACGAGGCCCTGTATTTAGGAGCATTCGAATTAGATTTTGTACATCACAGTTTTACAATCGTAGCATTATTCTTTTAGTTTTGCAAACAGGTTCCAAAACAAACAAAATGAGCACAGTTAGTAGACAAATGCGGCGACACATTGGCAAATCAACACTTCGTGCACGGTCACGCTCCCTAAGACTAAGCTCGATGTTCCACCAAAACTTCATTCGTACTTACACATTCTCATACTAAACCTCATTTTTGAAGGCACTTTTCCCTCCCACTTCCCGAGCCGCTAAAGGCGTGATAGATAGTTCTCTAGAACTTTATGTAATAATAATACATGGGTAACCGAATCTCTATATTTCCTAGTTACTAATAGTTTTTCTGGGTTGAAACCTAGAACATCGCTGAATGATGGTCGTTAGGCTGGAGCGGGCAGCCGAACTCGTGCACGATACGAGCCTGCAGGTAACAACGAACACAAGTCGCTGCACGCAGAATAAATCTCTAACATGGTTAGCGGCTCACACGCGGGTCCCCACCACCCTGTTCACGCATGGCTTTGTTTGGTAGATACAACTGTATCTGGTACTGATGACTCCGCTCAAGTGTCTGGAAGCCCTCAGTTGTATATCTCTCGGCTCTCAACCAAGGGGCTGAGGGTGCTTCCAACGACCCCATAAAACTAGAAGCAGTTGGTACCGCCGGAGGATGTGTGGGGAGGAGGGAGTGCCACCCTAATTAGTCATGCCTAGGGAGCGTCCCATTCAATCTACAAGACTCTATGGATAATTTTGCTTCTTCATATTTATTCATTACGACGACCCACGCATACGGTACCAGCTTGAATGAATTTCTTTTTATTGTAGATGTCGTGCAGATCATATTTAGTTATTTCCAGATTAGTAAGTAATTTTGCATCCCCTACAAATCCTCTCAAGTTTGCCATCAGTTCAGAATGTTATGCCCGAGAAAAAAAGATGCCTCTGTTATCTTTTATCGGAGTTATCAGATATCTGTAAATCAATGTAACAATTTTACAACAATTAAATAGTAACAATTAAATAGTAATTTTACCCAGCAAAAACGTACACTTGGCACGGTGGTAGGCGCCCAATTAGTAAACGTGCTTGCTGTACTGTACATCTAGCAATATTTGATTAATAATTATTTGTCTGCAACTAAAAGCTTCAGCCTAGAGTTTCCGCGGCAAGGCCCTTAGTAGAATTATGACTGATTTGATTTATTTCATTTCAGCGATCAGATATCCTCAAATCAAATTACTTTGCTATAAGTGACAATATTGACATATCTGTTAGCTCAATCTAAACACAGATATCTAGGACGTCAGCAAGCGCCCAACAACCCTTTGCTATTACAAAACACAATTCGATGCTAAACGAGCAGATAGGCCAAATAAAATATATTATTTTTCGGAGGCGAATCCAGATGGGTGGTTTTGGGGGATAACAGGGCCAAATATAGAAAAACATGTTGTCTTTGTAAGACTCAGAGAGAACGGAGGGTTTGGGGCCAGTGACCTCCCTCTCCCTCTCTGGATCCACAAGGGCAGATGCTTTAGATCAAACTCATCATTCCATGCATTCCATCCTATGTCATTTATTTTGTTCTGCAAAAATAATCCCCACTGCAGCACGTCGTTGGCAGGCCTGGAAAACCTATTCCGCGACGTTCTTGGAGATATATTACATCATCAAAAGAGCGTGACGCTATATCATCCGGTCCGTCATGGTCTGTCCACGACACCGGTCCCGCGCAGGTCAAACAACTGTTTCTGAATCCTGAAGTATTTCCAAAACTGAATCCTAGTGGCGCTCTGCATCCGGGTAGACTGAAAATTGTTAGCCTTTTGCAAGAAATTACTGTTTGACATACGACTGAATGAAATATTTGCACCACCTCGCATGCAATGTCCTCAGCTGATACAATCATGTCCTGATATGTATCATTTGTCAAGGCAATCTGTGGAATTTGAACCCTACGGTCAGACCCGAGGCGTCGTGTCACTGGGACGTCCCATCACCGCCAGATTATCAGTCGCGCGACAGTCATTCAAAATCCGTCAATCGTCATTTACGTCATTGCCTGGGAACATATTGTTTGGTTCCAAATTTTCGCGAACGAACTGGTCGATCACTTGAGTCGTTTGGCCAAAATCGCCCGGAATATACATGCACCCATGGTGAAAGTGGCACAGCTGTAGCAGTGTTGCTGTCTTCGGCATCTTCTTTGGCCACCGCCATATCACAGCATAGACGTCTGTGGCATCACCCAGATGATTGACACCAACGAAACGGCCAGGACGCGGAGCACACGGCACGTCAAGAGAACGGGCTAGTGCAAAAGCCAGCGGCATTACGCACGCTCTCAAATGCATATGGGTAAAGACCCCCGGAGAGTGAGAAGCTATCTCCATTCCTGGAACTGTGTAGGCATGATAGTTTTAGGTATATCAGAAAAGAACGTGCCTAGTTGAGGCTTAAAATCACACGGTACTTTAGGTAAAAGGCTTGCAGTCAAAGGACAGAAGTCATGCATTTTGGCTCAAATTAGTTTTTTTAAGTTACATTTATAAGAGCTGCAAAAGGTGCAGTGTTCAACAGTCATCGATAAGCAATTAATCTTTATTCCGTATCATACATTAATGTCGATTTTATTGGGCATTAGCGTCATCAAGCTGGAGAAAAAAACATGGTGTCGGACTTGCTTGAGTCATCCCTCTGAAGCACGCTCTAAGTTCCGCCTCCGATATAAACATCATCTGCAAAACTAGCCAACACAAACACCTATCCAGAGCTGCACGGCGATATGGTAGCTCTAGTGCAGTGGTAATTCTACCACTAGATGTAAAGAATAGGCCGTATAACCTATAACCCGCGCCCCACCGGGGGTCCAGCGCCACCTTCGCCCCACCGAGGGGCCATCGATGGCCCCCTCTAACTCCGAAAATATGGGCGTTAGCGCAAATCTGCAAAGTGCATTAGAAAGCTCGCGTGAATTCAGTAAGAAATTACTTCACATGTTTTAGTGCTCAGGTCAATGGTTTGACCTCCAGAGGTCAAATTAGGTCAAGATCGGCTATTTTCACTCAAATATGCAATGCTTAAGCAAACTGGGCATAACTCTTATGCCATTAGAGCTATTGAGGTCTGGTAAAGTAAATTTTATAGGAAATTGTCAGTCCTTTTTCCGCTATGTGAAACGTAAAGACCTCCCGCCAGTGGTTTGACCTCCAGAGGTCACCTCGTGACCTAAGATGACCTGAGGTCACAAAAGGTCAGAAAGTGACCTTGCCGTATAACAAATGAAAGCCAGAGACAAGACAAACACGATGGTGCTTGTTTCAGCACTCTAACTTAATTAGATCAAAAGTTATTGTCAAAATACTGTTTTTGACCCCTGGTGACCTTGGATGACCTTAGAGTGGTCAAAGGGCAAATATGGCCCCTGGAATCCGTGAAAGGGTGTCCAAGAACGCTTTTCTGATCAAGCTGAGCATTTTCAATCGCTTTTGTGGCTTTTACATCATAAGACAGCTTTTCCCCATGCTTTTTCAATGGGAGAGGTCACCTCGTGACCTGACCTCAGGGCAAGAAATCGAAAAATCCCGGATATACACCTTGTGGACCCTGGAGAGGCCATAAAGTGTAGGAGGTTTCAAATCGATCGACTTCGAAATGTAGCTCTTACAGAGCTCTAAAGTTGAAGTGAGGTGACCTTGGTTGACCTCGTCTGGTGACCTGACCTTGGGTGACCCGGGGTAAAAAATTTCAGGGATAGTGGGAAAATGATGCAGTAAGAGGTAGAGCCTTCAACCGCGGTGCTGCGCCTCTTCGTTTTTCTGCTATCCCGGAAAAACCTTAGGGGGGCCATCGATGCCCCCCCGGTGGGGCGAGGGTTAAGAGAGCAGGAGTCGCGGGACTGGACCGGCTTCAGATTTACGACCGTACCATGTTCAGAGGTCATGCGGCGCTGGCCTCCACCGCCTGCAAGTTCCCAGTGTTACGATCTGGCATGCACCTAATCTGCTCCAGTACCGCCAGCCGCGCGTCTCCAGGCCTGCATACTAACGAGGACCAAGCTTCAGTTGGTCTATCAACCATCTCCCTGTCCTCCTCTCCCTGCCAACTCGGGCTGTCTTCGACGGCAAGACCTGTAATCATGGGCGACGCCACCGCGGGACCAGGAGGGTCCGGCCCTCACGCTTTTAGCCCGGATAATTTCCTTTCTGAGCCGGGTTCCCGCAGACCTTTAAAGAAAAATGTTATCACCAGTTTGAGCAGAGGGCTAGTGGCGAATTATACCGCTCGTTTTAGAGGAGTGGGCAAGGGAAAATCGAAAAAACCTACACTGTTTTCTAGAATATCGGTCAAAATCGGATAGGGCTGACTGCAAAATGCATTTGTCCTCCTACCCCGGATCCGTCAATGTGTGGGGGGGCCCAAATCCTGGGAGATTTCGAATCTATACAGAATTGTCTGAGCGAAGACTTAAAAATTTACTTGGGCCCCTTGACCTCCGCCCCTCCTCCCACGCACGCACGCACGCACGCACGCACGCACGCACGCACGCACGCACGCACGCACGCACGCACGCACGCACGCACGCTCACACACACACACACACACACACACACACACACACACACACACACACACACACACACACACACACACACACACACACACACACACACACACACACACACACACACACACACACACACACACACACACACACACACACACACACACACACACACACACACACACACACACACACACACACACACACACACACACACACACAAACTACACCTACACCTACACCTACACCCACACCCACACCCACACCCACACACTTTTCCGAGCTGATCTTGCATGAAGCGCAAGCCAGATCCGCCACGACAGAAATGGAAGCTTCTCACGAGCTGCCTCGGAGCAAAAGATGGCCGCCGCGACGGCTGACAGGCCGGTGCAGCGGCGCGCGCGTGACGTGCTACCACCTCACGGTGCCGCTTAGCATCAATATTTGGCACTTGACCTGCAATGGGCAAGGACAAGGCGGGCACACCACCAGTTACGTATGCAATGCATGGTACGGCAGCTAAAGCATACTGGAAATACAAACTAATGGTGTATCAGACTAGACGTAGAAGCAAGATTTCAGAATTGTGACTTTGATCCTCCAATGGTCAACTGATTTTGAAACCATTTCTGGGCGACTATCGCAGTTGGACTATTGAACTTCATCAAGATAACACGCCACTGCCGGAATGTTGATCAAGTATTGAATGTAACCGGGATGTCCTACGTTAAAGGAGTTGGAGACTGCAGTTGCCATGGCAACACGCCGGTGCAGCCAGTATCCCAGGATGACCGGTTCCCGGTAAGAGGCACAGCTTACCGCCAGCTGATAATCATAACTGGCTGGCATTGCCACAGGCAGGCCAAGGACTTGTCACCGGTGGCAGAAGATTGCTACAAACCTGTTTGTGAATATTTTTCACGAATTAGCTTGACGAAAAAAACTAGTAGGGAAGGTAGTTCTTCCCAAACAAAAAGCCAGAATTTATACACATGTACTGGATATAATTCTGGTTGCATGACCCCTCCCATTGGTTCAGTGATATTTAAATTCCCACTGGGCACCAAAGAAGAAAGACGGTACTTTTATGGTTCAAAGGGCACCATTTCACAGTCGAAGGGCACTCTTGTTTTAACACGTTTCAAAAAGAGCAATTAACTAATTCCGGTAACGGGTTTTTCAATACTTATTAATCGGTTTATGAAAGGTACCAGGGGTGTGGGCTTCTATTTCTATATCTTTGAAAAATTAAAAACAGGGGAAAATGAGGCAAAAACACCAGTAATGACATTAAAACACTAAAATTGATACATATTTTTAGTGTTTGCTATTATTTTTATTTCAAGATTGTTCCGTCATATGCTCTTAAATATGTTAAAAGTCCATGTAAATATTTTGGTGAGCATGTTTCCATTTCTTTGAAAATCCAATTAGTTGGTAACGATATATTGACGGGGTTAAATGTCTGTATTTATGAAGCTCCTAATAACGACAAATACAACGTTTCAGATACAAAAAATCAGAACGTGGTTCTGTGCGTGGTATCGGGTGATCCGAGGGCCTGTGTTTCAAATAATAATGGTTTTTTACCAGCCCTGGTTTAATTTATGACGGCTCATAGAAAACATCAACCTATTATTGACAAATTTTTCGGCGGAGCAGAAGTGCGAGGAACAATGTTTCTGAAACAGCCGGAAAGATCGACATCACAATATGTATCATACAATGAGGAGCATTGTTTGGCGCTGACTTCAAATGGTCAGGGACCTCGTGTTCATTATAAAGATAGCTTGAAATACTGCAGCTACTTTGGTCTGTGGCGCTCATACCGCAATATGAGGCTTACTTCTGGGCAGGAAGCTCTGACTGACTGGTGCGTACATCATTCTTCAAATCTCAATTATTCTACAACCATTTACAAAATATGCTCCGCTTTAGGAGTGTTTCCTATGTATATGCTCAGTGCCCAGCTAAATTAAATTACTTACAGGGCCGGGGTGTGTATAAGTCTACATCTGGATGCGGGGTGCCCAGTGACCCAGTATTAGGCATATTAGGCAGTGTAACTTGGTTTCGTAGCGTATTGAAAACCGTTTTATAGTACAATGGTTCTCGTAACGCTGTTGCAATTGACAGTTTTCGAATTTTGGCGCCTCCAATGGTTTCAGAATATCCACGTTAGTAAGATGAATCCGTTAAGGGTGGATTCTTTACACAAAGGCATTCCGTCGCCTGTGACTTTTAGGTCCCACCATGGAGTTTTAGTATTTGCGGTATGATGTCAGAAAGATAAAATGCGCTAAAACATCGGCAATTTTTTAGTCCCGATTTAAGTCGTGTGCCTTTTCACCATCCAAAACGGAGCAGAGCAACATGTGTTTCCCTCTTCAGGTATATTGCATAGTTGTATTTCGACAGACCTCTCTATTAGTTCTCACTCTCTGTAACTCCTCCGACGATTTAGTTCTAGTTTTATGAAGTCTCTCTCCTTCCCTTGGTTACCTTCAGACCGGGCCGCACACCTCTCCACTCAGCAGAAACCCATTTCGCGACACTTTTCAGCGGACTCGGCCACCGACTAGCCTGTGCTGACTCTGCCGTCGTCTTGCCTGTCCCTACCGAAGAGCAACCTCGGAGGGTGGAGTACATAATCAAGCCGGATGAGAGCAAAGTATGGCTAGGAATGTGTTGAAAAAGATAATGTCAATACATATCCTGGTTCATGGCTTAAGGTTCCACCATTTTCATGAAGAGATTTCGGCTAAATTCCTCGCAATACAAATGAACGCGCCTCCACCAATCAGAGGCCGCAATCCAGTGGCTGGCGATTGCCTGCGGGCTCAGGGGTTAGAGGTCAGGCAGAGCACCGCTGACACCGAGTTCAAGCCTCAGTGGGGAGGGGTCGCGTGGTGGATTATAAAACCTACATGCGTAGTGTCGAGAATGATGGTTGTGCCTGCTCTTAAACTGAGGGAGAGGGATAGGTGTTGGAGACATTCTGTGCACGTGGATGGATATATGGGTTGGGTGTTTGTGCAGTTTGCAGTGTCGATGACACTGGAAAAAACATGAGCTCATTAAATGATTTCGGTTTGTGAATATTTTTGGGCATGCACCAATTTCAAGTCCCTAGTTTTTTCGGCATGAGGATACATGACGCAGCTTTTTAAGAATATTCAATTGACACAAACTTAAACCGGTGGCGGATACAGGGGGGGCTAGAGGGGCTCAAGCCCCCCATGTCTGAGTGCCTATAGTTAATACACAGGCGGAGGCTGATCCGAGGCAATGGCAAGGAGACTCGAGCCCCCGATCCCCCATCCCCCCAAATGAAGTCCTGGATCCGCCACTGAATACAACACCGACGGTACATGTGACATACACGCCTAGTGGACATTTTCTGCGTATGCAACACTGGAATTTTAAGGTGTTAAAATAATAATTTCAAGCGGAGTGATTGGTAGTTCTGATATATTCAATATTTTAAATCAAATATTGACCTTCAACTGACATTAGATCAGGTCATTTTTACGTTTTGGCCTATATGGTCATTTATACATCATTTGATTCGACATAACGAGAGAGAGGAAATGGCTCCTAGAGTTCACTCTAACTCAACACAGTCGGACGCGAGAGCTAAAAAAACTTATCTAAGCGGTCACCTTCTTTGACTTGCCATGACCTCAATATTCATTTGAGTCAAAAAGCTACCGATATGGTTTCTTCACTATTTCTAATGGTCTATCCACCAGCTTTCGCCTTTTTCGCTATCCCGCATAGAAGTCGACCTCGAGGGGGGGTGTTTGAATCTACGCTCACTGGGGAGGAGTTGGCTCGGAGGCCCACCGGGGGGGGAGGGTGTTAATGAGCAGTACTATTCAGGGCTGTGGACTGATATTTCTTTGGGAGTGCCCGGGCACCCGCAGTGAACGATCAAGTTAGTGCCAGAATGCCCTTTACTTATATTGTTTATCACTTTCAGGATCCAAAAGGACTCTCATAAGGCTAAAATAAAGATAATACTATGCTATCTTCTTTTGTAAGGTGGTCAGTTACTTTTCTAATTTGGGCACCCCGATGATCTTCAGAAATCTACACCCCTGATAGATACTAGTGTCAATCAAGTTTCAAGGTGACGGCTGGCTCAGTGGTCCCAGGTGCCCACTTTTCGAGAGAAGTGGGCGCCCTCAGAATGGAATATGAACATGAACCCCGCCTGCATGCTGCAGCGAATCCTCTAAATAAGGCGCGATCTGGTCCCCACAGTATGATATGCGTTTCTGATGCAGTTGATCTTCACCTGACCACAGGTTAGGCTAAATTTCGGAATTGACCTAACATGGTCATATTATACATCATTTGACGCCGCTTGCTGAGAGGATTCCAAAGGTGAAGATAGTTTTGTTATAGCTCTTTCACGTCAGGTACTATGGCAGCTAAAACTTACATTATAATTAATTAATATTATATTATATTAATATAATAATAATACAAATATAAAAATAATAAAATATAATAATAATATAATATGATAATAATATAATTATAATTAATAATATCTTAATTAATATTATATTAATTCCATTATAGCCCAATGGTGACATATTGCAGAATAGGTGTAGAAACGTCCCAAAACATTGAAGTCGTGTCTTTCCAGTCAACGCCAAAGGGTCAATGGTTGAGATCTTGATCATGGTGGGCGTGGCCCCTCAAAACCCCTCCTGTTCCTACGCCTATGTTCGGTCGTGTTCCCAATCCCAGAATACCAGGTGGAGCTGAATACTACGCCCGGCAAGCTGAATTTTCCACTCACTTCCATGCTGTTTTACTCAATTTTCCAATAACTTCCATGCTCTTTTAATCAATTTTCCACCCACTTTTCAAGTGGAGATTTTTTAGCACAACAGTCCTGGTGGACATGAACTCATCAAAGCCATGGCAGTAAAAATATTTTGATGAAAAAGCTATTCCTAAACTTTGAATAGGGGTATGAATAAGGGTATGAATTGCCTCTCACGATACCACAACTTTTGAAGCTTCCGCTCGCCGAGTTTATTCTCCTATATTAATTTCACAATCAGCACCCCAGCGTTAAACCACTTTAAGGGGTCTGTGTTTTGGCTTCTGGTGATCTTAGATTTTACCTGACAATAATTTTAAGTTTGCTTTCTTTAGAGCTTGAGTCAGGATATCTAACATCACATACCATTGTTCGCTAACTGACGTGGTTTTCGAGATCTTAGAGAGAGTGGGCATCCGCCGGCCTCCTCCCCCTCAGCCAAGGAAAAGGTGGCTCCGTGGCCCCGTCCATGCACGTATTAAGATTTGAATATGTCCGTCGTTATAGAGTGGTTTTGCGTAACAATGGGCTTGACACTGGGAGGCTACTGAAAATGACTCGATAACCTCTAGGCTACAAGCCAATACGTCATACGTTAAAAGGAGCCTGGTATCAGGGCAAACAGTGCTGGAGCCGTCCAGTGACTGGTGGGGTCACAGCAGGAGCGTCGGCACGGAATTCTTACTGCAGGACGGACCCCAGACTGGCGATGACGGGAGGGGGTGGGGCGGGGGAAATAGGGGGCGATATTTTTAGCGCATACTGGTTGTCTCTGAAAACACTGTCGAGGATGCGCTTCGCTGACACATTTACGTATGTTCACGCAGGTAATAGTGAGAAAACACAAAAATCTGGGTCGAGTAGCCGAAAATTGGAGGAGCGCCCCCTGATGGTTGGGAGGACGCGTTACTCGTTCCCCACCCTGCTTTCGACGCCCCTGGATCACAGAGTGAATATCCGCATGTGTTGGGGCCGGTCGCGGTTTCCGGTCCCGCGGGTGCAAATATTAGACATACTAGTGAATATGCAAAACCGCATGTCATGTCTTTTAATAAGGTTGGCGCTCAACACGAGTGGCATTACTGTGATTTTTCCAAAATTTCCAACGATTGCAAATTTTGCCCGACTTACCAACCGCACCGAGTCAAAACTTTTGAAAAAGAGGCATCAGTTGACTCCGTATTTTTGGTGTTGCGGCTGATCCATCGGTTAATTTGGAATTATGGCCACTGTTACAATTGCTCCGTGTACATCTGACCGCAGTCTAAGTTGTTACTTGGACTTTCTCATCAATACCTTGAAATTGAAAATTGGGAAAGATTATATATTCGGCAGAATCATCAAGCTGGCTCCCAAGAAACCCTTCCAACAGGGAAAGAGTTGGCGACGCCACACAACCATCACAGTTGGTGCGTCGATAGGCCCCAAAAATAATTAAGTGGTTTTGCACCACATTCCCAAGATGATTTTGACAGCAGACAGACAGACAGAGACAGATGTATTTTCGTCAAGAGACACTACAAAACATAATACATTGTTCGCGATTGGCGCAAAAGCACGAATGCTTATGCGAGGCGCCTCTCGCACGGTTGGTCCCCAACACACCGCACCACACCACCACAGAGGGAATCACCCAGTGCCGCCGCTCAGGTAACAAATGATTGGGTGTGCCGCCCACTCACCGTCACCTCCGCCCGGCCCGGGCGCAGCTATGCAAATCGTTTTGTGTTTCGGATAAATTTAAAGACAGTTGAGGCTACTTTTTTGGAGTATGATTTGTTTAATGGAGAGCCATGCAGTAGAATATTCAGTTTTGATTGCTTATCCATGTTTGAAAGGTTGATGTTGGTTTTAGAAAGAATTTCGTGAAACATTGTTACTCTTGCGTGGTTGAATATTTGACAATGGAGCATGAAGTGTGGTGTGTCCTCTTTTGTTTCGCCGCAAGCACAGTGGGGAGAGTTGATCGCTTGAACTTCAAATTGGGTTGAATTTAATTTGCTTGTGCCAAGTCGCAGTCTTGTCAATTGATAATTTTCGCTCTTTTGGCCCAATGAGTAATAAAGTGGGGGAGAGGGAGTCCCAAAATGGTGTTTTATTTTGTTTTTGAATGTAGTTTTGGAGGTAATTTCACGAATATTTTGGGGCAGCTGATTCCACGTCTTGACAGAGGTAAGCAAAAATGATCTTTTAAACGCTAGTGTTCTGTGCCGCGGCACTCTGAATGTCTTTTCTGTCTTTTCTTTTTCTGAATGTCTTAAGGTTCTAAGCAAGTTACTTTCTCTTGTTTCAGGAACAACGTTGCGTATGAATTGTGGTACTAATGGGTTATTTAAAAGGTTATGAAAAAATACAATTTTGTTTATTTTCAAAAATTGTATTTTTTCATAACCTTTTAAATAAACAAAATTGTATTTTTTCATAACCTTTTAAATGAAAAAACACAATTTTGTTTATTTAAAAGGTTATGAAAAAATACAATTTTGAAAAATAAACAAAATGGTATTTTTTCAAAATACAATTTTGAAAAATTGTATTAAAATCCTTCTTGTCTCAAAGGATTCCCACCCAAGGTCTTTTATCAATTTCTCAGTCGGCGTCCGGAGTAAGGTCCCTGCCACTAGTCTAGCGGCTCTATTCTGCAGTCGCTCAAGTCTAAGTTTGTCATGTGCTGTGATATGTCCGTCATAAATCATGTCACAGTAGTCAAAGTGAGGTATAACGTATGTCGTGTAAATTTGATTTAGAATTGTTCTGGGGAGAAACTGAGCTAAAGGGTAGATAGGGCTCAAAGCTATGTTTACTTTTTTGATTATTTGGTTGACGTGTTCTTTGAATTTCAAGTCATGAGACAGAGTAATTCCTAGATGTTTGTGCCGTTGCACCACTGGTACAGGTTCACCACCAAATGTTAGTTTTGGGACTTGTGTTCTATTTTTAACGAGAAAGTTTGCTGGATTGTTTTGGTTGGGTTAAAGGTAATGAACCATTTTTGTCCATAACTGTATATTTTGTCAAGGTCTGTCTGAAGAGTGTTCTGAATGGAAAGAAATGAGTCAGTGGTATGAGCCGCGTACAGAGATGTGTCGTCAGCAAAACAAAGTATGTCTTGGGTCGTTTGTTTTGTCAGAGAATTTAGATAGAGGAGGGCAAGGAGGGGGCCAAGAACGGATCCTTGAGGACAGCCTGCAATTTAGCGAAAGAGTAGATGAGTACGAATTTTGCAAGCAAACACGTTGTCTTCTGTCAGTAGGGTAGGAGGCGAGCCAGTCTAAAACTGCAGTCAGTCCGAATTCACGTTTGCATTTTTCTAAGAGTCCTCTATGCAAAGTTTTGTCGAAGTAGCGCGAAATGTCCAAATACACTGCAGTGAAATTTTGCCCCTTATCTGGTGATTTATTTAATTTATGTGTCAAATAGAAAAGTTGCATTTGTGTACCATGGCCGGGCCTGTACCCGCTCTGTCGATATGTTAGAAGGCTGTTGCATAGGCGGATCCAGGATTGCCGATCGGGGGGCGGGGGCACCTTCCCGGGGGGTGCCATCCGGACCGGGGGGGCGCCATACCGGACCAGGGGGCGCCACTTATCACCGGCAAAAGCTATCAGGTGGGCGCCAAATCCTATCGGTGGGCGCCGACTTTCGCATCCTGGGGACGGGGGGGTGGGAAGCGACATTTCAGGGGGACGCCATCGACCTTTCAGGGGGCGCCGAGGGTCGATCGGGGGGGGCACGTGCCCTCCTTGCCCCCCTGGATCCGCCTATGGGCTGTTGTCTGATAAGTGTTTGTATATTTTCCGGAAAACCACCTTTTCAAAGACTTTCGATAAGCAAGAAAGAAGACTGATAGGCCTATAGCAGGAAATGTCGGATGGGGATCCTTTATTTTTGAAAGTTGGTTTGACATTCGCGAGTTTCCATTCTGACGGGAAAATACCGAGCTGAAGAGATTTGTTCAATAATTTGGTTAACGGGTCTGTGCTAAAAATTGCGGTTAGCTTTAAGAAGTTGTTTGGAATTTCGTCAGGGCCTGTTGATTTGTGGGGCTGTAGTTTATTTAGTTCATGTAGCACATCTCGTTCAGAGACCACAAGGGCGTCTATTTCCGGGACAGGGGAGTCAGGGGACTCAGCAATAACTATCTCCGGCTCTACGATGTCTAATGTTGATTGCGCTGCAAAATAGGAGTTTAACATGTTTGCTTTCTGCTCGTTGTCGTTGACCATGGTTTCATTTTCGTTCATTAAAGGAGGGATTGATTTAGTGACTATGCGGCCCGTAAGTTCTCGCAAAGTAGCATCACACACAATGGTTACACAGTCAGTGGCGCCCATCAAGTAGGATATTTGTGTGGGCTGCTTTTATACTGAAGAAGTGGATTTGTTTTTTAGAGTAAATATTGGTTTTTAAATTTTCGTAAGTCGTTGGTGACCCTATTCCGCTGTAACCGCCACCTATGCCACGCAATATTTATTTCAGGATGGTTCCGGTCTTTATACTTATTTTGAACCTTTTTGGCTTGTTTGAATAACCTATCCCGTTTTCTCATCGCTGATTTCAGAGATTTTGTCACCCATGGTTTATCTTTTGAGTTGATAGTGATAGTTTTTAAAGGAATAGTTGCTGCGGCCGCATTTTGTAATGTTTTTGTGAACAAGTTCACTGCAGTGTTAATGTCTTTGTCTATTATGTCCTGTCAGTCTGTTGTCGTGAGAATGTTGGTCAGACGTTGCACGTCTAGCTTACTGTAATCCCATATTGTTTTATGGTTTGGCGCCGGGGTAGCTATGCTTTTTTTGATAGAAACAAAAATTGGAAAATGTTCGAGCGCAGAAAAAGATGACAGGACACCACCGCCTGAGATCAATTGCGTGTTATCAACAAAACATAGGTCGCGCAAATTTTGAGTGTTTCCCTGCACCCTGGTGGGTTCTTTGATTACTTGAAATAGTCCTAAACAATTGGCAGTTGCCTCTAATTTGCTTTCAAAGTGTGTCAGTGGCGAATGGTTTACATTTTTATCTCCTAGATACATATTGCCAGCATTCAGATCCCCCATTACTATTATACATGTTGGGTTGTGCGCTTTTGCCTGTTCAACACTCTCTGTTAAGTACTCAAGAAATAAATCTTTGGCTTCAGCGTTTGAGTTTGGGGGTATGTAAGTGCAACATAGGATCAAAATCATATCTTTTAATTTAATTTTTGCCCACACCCACTCTACGTTTCCGAATTCTAGGTCGTGGAGCCTCGTTATCGCAAGAGATGAATGACAATACAGTAAGATACCTCCTCCTTTCCTGTTTCTATGTCGGGAAAGTGGACTGTGAAATCTACTTAAGTTGTACATAGAGCTGTTAACAGAGTCGTCTAGCTTAGTTTCTACAAGGCCTAAAATCCCTACATCGTTTTGGTTTACAAATTCATCTAACTCGTCCTTTCTATTTTTTGCCGTGATACTGTTTATATTAATGCTACATATTTTTATATGGTCTTCAATATCGATGACGTCAGAACTCAAAGCACCCGGGCCCGGCGGAAGCAGCGCTAAGGCGGCGGCAGCAGTCGAGTCAGATGGGCCGCGCATCTGGACACTCCCAGGCAGGGGCCAGGCGGCCGAGCATTGGTGAACAGGCCATGCGTAGTCGCTGACACTGGCAACAAGCACACATGATATTACAGTCAAGCTGTGGACACAAAAGAAATGCTGGTAGCCTATTTTTTGGAACAAAACTAATGCATCTAACTATTTTTGCTTCAAAAATTGTCTTTGAGTAAATCTTAAACGGCTCAACACTATGATCAGAGGATTGGTGTTCGTCTGGTAGCCGTTAGCAGAGGCACGAATACAATATAACCAATCAGTTCCACACATCACGTCTAGACTGCAGTAAGGGTTGACTTGGGAACGTGGCCTAGTTAAGACGTGGGAATGATAAACTTATGTCCAAGGCTTCGGTCGAGAAGTCTACTAAATGTTCAATAACACAAAATCATGTACATACATAATAATGACACTAAATTTGAATGATCTACACAGGAACTGGTTAACTGACAAAAACGATTTAGCTAATATAGACGAAAGCAACTCCACAAATGGCAGGTCTTAACCCCACCGGGGGCCATCGATGGCCCCCTAAGGTTTTCCGGGATAGCAGAAAAACGACGAGGCCAGCACCCGGTTGAGGGCCACCTCTCACTGCATCATTTTCCCATCATCCCTGAAATTTTTACCCCGGGTCACCCAAGGTCAGGTCACCAGACGAGGTCAACCAAGGTCACCTCACTTCACCTTTAGAGCTCTGTAAGAGCTACATTTCAAAGTCGATCGATTTGAAACTTCCTACACTTCATGACCCCTCCAGGGTCTACAAGGTGTATATCCGGGATTTTTCGATTTCGTGCCCTGAGGTCAGGTCACGAGGCGACCTCTCCCATTGACAAAGCATGGGAAAAGCTATTTCATGATATAAAAGCCACAAAAATGATTGCAAATACTCAGACTGCTCAGAACAACGTTTTGGACACCCTTCACGGATCCCAGGGGTCATATTTGCCCTTTGACTTTTCCAAGGTCATCCAAGGTCACCAGAGGTCAAAAACAGTATTTTGACAATAACTTTTGACCTAATTGAGCTAGAGCGGTGAAACAAACACCATCGTGTTTGTCTTGTCGCTGGCTTTCATTTGATATACGGCAAGGTCACTTTTGACCTTTCGTGACCTCAGGTCATATTAGGTCACGAGGTGACCTCTGGCGGTCAAACCACTGGCGGGAGGTTTTTACGTTCCACATGGCGGAAAAAGTACTGGCAATTTGCTATCAAATGTACTTTACCAGGCCTCAATAGCTCTAATGACACAAGAGTTATGCCCAGTTTGCTTAATCATTGCATATTTGGTGAAAATAGCCGATCTTGACCTAATTTGACCTCTGGAGGTCAAACCATTGACCTGAGCACTAAAACATGCAAGTAATTTCTTACTGAATTCACGCGAGCTTTCTATTGCACTTGCAGATTTGCGCTAACGCCCATATTTTCGGAGTTAGAGGGGGCCATCGATGGCCCCCCCGGTGGGGCGAAGGTGGCGCCGGACCCCGGTGGGGCGCGGGTTAAAGGGAATGTGGCACCTTCACAACGTGATTTTAACTGAGATAGCCAAGTTGTAAAGCAGGTCGGAAAACCCGGTACTCCATATTTCATTTGTCTTTGAACTCAATATTTCCGTAGAAAAAAGCTAAAACCTACTTGACACCAGCCCCCTCAGCCCCCCGTCGCCGTAGGCCATTGTTGTGAGCTATCGGTGTGACGACATGTGCTGACGTCACGATGAGCATCAGCCAATCGAAGCCCTTGAAGCGTTTCAAGTATGGTAGTGGTTGCCAGATCGTGACATCATCCACAGTCTGATTTTTTTCTAGAGGAGTATTTTTAAAAGCCAAATATTGAGCTTATTGTACATTTTTCAGAGAAATCATGAGTGGTTTCATTATTTTCGACTAAAATTACGCCTAATTACACTAAATTCCAGTATTCGACCGAGGTGCTACCTTCCCTTTACGCTCGGAAGAGTACGAAAATTATATTGAATTCAATAATACACGTAACAAAAGTCTAACAACTTTTGATTATGCTACTCGTCTATTAAACCAAATGCATACGTCTATTGAAACTTCAGGACTGCAGGTTCAGTTCAAAGGCTGGATCAATAATATGAGTGGGGTTTACGCATAATGAGATCTTTTCCGCTGCTATTTTCTCTATCATGAATTATAACTGAAGTTTTTAACAAATATCACTCAAACAAAAGCGAGCCTTAAAGGGAATGTGGCACCTTGGTCAAATCCTGGAATTTAGTGTAATTAGGCGTACTTTTAGTCAAAAATAATGAAACCACTCATGATTTCTCTGAAAAATGTACAATAAGCTCAATATTTGGTTTTTAAAAATACTCCTCCAGAAAAAGAAATAAATATCAGACTGTGGATGATGTCACGATCTCGCAACAACTACCATACTTGAAAAGCTTCAAGGGCTTCGATTGGCTGATGCTCATCGTGACGTCAGCATATGTCGTCACACCAGTAGCTCACAACAATGGCCGCCGGCGACGGGCGGCTGAGGGGGCTGGTATCGGGTAGCTTTTAGCTTTTTTCTACGGAAATATCGAGTTCCAAGACAAATGAAATATGGAGTACCGGGTTTTCTGACCTGCTTTACAACTTGGCTATCTCAGTTAAAATCATGTTGTGAAGGTGCCACATTCCCTTTAATGCGGTAGATCAACAGCCCCACACCATAGTAAGCATGTACATAAACTTGTCTCGATTTAAATTATAAACCATATGTGTTCAATACTTTGGGAATTTACTTGCCTTGCCATACTCATAAAGAAAAATAAGAAACTTTATTCATTTGACATACATTGCGGCAGCTTCAGGGCTTCGAGATATTTTCCGGCCAAATTTCTCCAATTTGACCTTTTTTGCCGTGTTTGGCTCGGTGATTTTTTCGGGTTGGCCCATTCTTGGAATCTGGCCTTTTAACCCTTTTTCTGGGAACTAGGACCCAAGCTATTTTTGGTTTGATCCTTGCATAAACCTGGCTCCTTTTGGGCTTCTCCGATCTTAAATAAGATGTTTTGATACCAAAAAGCAGCAGAGCAGCAGAAAAACTGTTATGGTGGTGGGAAGGACGATCCACAAAAGTGATGGCCACGAAAACCGGACGCGCAGGATGCGATATTTTAGGCACCCTTTGGGTGAAAAGTTGATGACAAAGTGCGCCCTCTGAGGCTACACCCTCCCCCCACTTACCAACATCATAGATTTCCAAATGTTCAAGAGCAAGAAATTCACAGTTGGAAAAGCAGGAAAATCGTTAAACGTTAGTGGGGAGTGGTGCGGCCAAGATAGCTGATAATGCTGAATTATTTCTAAACAGCGATACGAGTCGTTTTTCTGTCGGTTTATGGCTCCTGTTAGGGATCGTTTTAGCCTTAAAGGGAATGTGGCACCTTCATAACGTGATTTTAACTGAAATAGCCAAGTTGTAAAGCAAGTCGGAAAACCCGGTACTCAATATATCATTTGTCTTAGAACTCGATATTTCCGTAGAAAAAACTAAAACCCACCTGCAATGTACCCCTCATGTACCCTTAGCACCAGGCCACAGTCGTCATGGCTGTTGGTGTGACGACATATGCTGACGTCACGATGAACATCAGCCAATCGAAGCCCTTGAAGCGTTTCGAGTATGGTAGTGGTGGCTAGATCATGACATCATCCACAGGCAGATATTTATTTCTTTTCCTAGAGGAGCATTTCAAAAATTAAAATATTGAGCTTATTGTACATTTTTCTGAGAAATCATGAGTGGTTTCATTATTTTCGGCTAAAAGTACGCCTAATCACACTAAATTCCAGGATTCGACCAAGGTGCCACAATCCACATTCCCTTTAAATCTGGCTTTTGTGAGCATATTTGATTTACTTATTTGGCCATTTCAGTTAAAATAAACTTTGACCACCTCTTGGCACCTTTTCTAACTCGGATTTGACCTTTTTCCGCCAGAAAAAAACTAGCATCCCTGAGCAGAATCTATAATTTATGGAATTTGGAATAAAATAAAATAAGAATTGGGAACAAATTTGTTTATTACTAAGGCGTGTTTTATTAACACCCACTTCCCCTCAAAATGGGGTCTTGATTCCCTAAAGACTATAATGACCTGAACAAGAAATGCCCCCCAGTGATATTTTCTTAACAAATGTACTGCAGGTAACGATTAACCAAAATACAACTTACAGCTGAGCTTTTATATATATATATATTCAATCGCATCAGTTTCAGGCGGTTTCTTTTCGATGTATGCATTGGGGTAGTGGAAACATGCTGCGCTTCCACGCCGCTAACCCCAGTTCAAACCTCGGGCGGGAATACTTCAAGGACATCCTGATCCCCAATATACCCTTTCAGCAGCGTGGGGTGACAAGAGCATATGAGGTAAGTAGTTGGTGCACCGTCAAACCCCGAGGCTAGAATGTAATTAAAGATATGTACACTTCATATTTGTTTCCACTAAGAAATGTGATGCAGGGATGCATAGAAACAGGTGCAATCAATACGCTGGTACCCAATTAACCTTAATTTCTACGAATCTGTGTTCATTTACAACGCTGGGATGACGTAGAACTCTGATTTTCGACAAGGGTCATGGGGCCAGAGCTGGGAAATCAGGCTATTCAGTCGGGGCATTTACGTCCGGAGTGACGCTTCTGTGCTGTGGAATGCCGTTCATAATTCAGTGATACATATGTGATGTCCTCACTTACGGCAGCAGTGCCCTCAATCGAAGCTGATAAGAATGAAGGAAGCACAGAATGAGTTGATGAACGAGTTGTTCAATGAGCTGTGGACTATGCATTTGGGTTGGCAATTAAGTGACCCACTTCCACGCAGCCGACCCCGCTTTAAGGCCCGGCGGCTTCCCTGAACAACGAGCAAGCTGGCTCCCGAGAAACTCTTCCAACAGGGAAAGAGTTGGCGACGTCAAATGACTCTGGCAGTTGGTGCGTCACTGAGCCCCAAAAATTTAACTCTGTGACCTGGGTTGTCTGCTTTTTTGTCGTAAAACTACTTCGAAACAACGACTAGCTGGTAGGTGTGTAAAATCGGAACAGCCATTATCATTAGAAACGAGGATTGCTTGGCGGAGGGAATGGACAGGACAGAAGAGAAATAATTCCCGGGTCATTCAAATACAGAAAGAGTGGCAAGTTTGTCTGGACTAGATCGTGCTGGGAAACAAGTCAACTTTTTCAAACCTAACAGCGTTTCGGCGGCCTGACAAGGTGTTTTTCTTCTACAGATGGCCCATAATTGATTTTTTGCTCTCCAAAATCAATGATTGAAAAATTGCCCTGGGCCTCAGCTAGTAAGCTAACCACGACTGCTGGTTTCTTGCAGACTGAAAGGGTGCCAATTTGTAAAGTGCAGTGCTGGTCGCGCAACAGTGTCCCGACTTCAAACAGCTTTGGTCCGTAACACCGTTGCGAGAAATATTGTTTGCAACATTTGATATCTGATTTTCAAGTGTAGCAGGATCTTCAGAGTTTAGCGAATGACAACAGTATTTGGCTTATGAAATACTCTTATCACAAGAAGCTGCATTTTAAATGGCAAAGAATATAACCGCAAAAAAGAGCCAGGTGAGGGGTTTGCTGATAATATATCTGAAATATAGGCGTCACCACGTGACTATAACATAATATGGTCCGACTCATATTTGACCTCACCAGCGGTGACAACTCCCCCACCCCCCACCCCAACTTGGAAAAAGTTATTGCACATATGCAGCAAGTGTGTACCAAAATTTATGTAAAGTGGAGGCCCTTTTTCAACTTGGCTCTCCTCAACCCGGAGTCAATTGCAGGGCCAATATTTGAAGCTCTGCACCACACTCTAACGCAACTGATCATTGGGTAGGCGACGGCTTACTTGACTGGGTGAGGGAAAGCAAAATACACCAATCGCTAAAAGCACTTCCAAAGCGCCATCTCCAGCGGGGTAAATGCACGGGCAACAGGGCGCATTTTCCAGGGGGACGGACTCGGACCTGGCCATGACCGGGCGGAGGGGGAGTCGAGGCACACAGTTTGGTAGGCGTTTGATGAGGGCTTCACAGACACTTCAACAGAAGCCTAATTGACAGTATTTACGAAGGCCTTCACAGCGTTGGCCGAGTGTCAAGATTTCAGCGGAAGGGGGAGGGGTCAGCTTGGACTTTCAACTCACGTCTTACCAGTACGTAGAATTGGTGTAAAAATTTCTAATTTGAGACGAGACCGTTCGCCTCGTTCCCTCCCCGGTGGCGCCCTGCATTGATCTGCTCTGGAAGGAGGTAGAAAATCCGAAAAACCCTGGTCAAGTCCCAAATTTGTGAGAGACGTCCCCTCACTAAGCATATTAGAACCGCATACCCCGTCCCACCCACATTAAAACGACCATGGGACCAAAGTGGGGGGAGGGGGCAAGGTTTATTGGTGAAACTTTGATTTTCCAATGAGAAAAGACTCTAAGATTGGCGCTCAAATTGGCACTCATTACTCATTTCGCTAATGTTCCGTGTATAATGTTTACGCTTCCTCAAAGCTCAATTGAGATAGGAAAACTTCTGGACGAAAAGAGGTTGACGAGATCCTCTTGGCCAACGGTGAATGTAACTTGGTTGCCGCCCAACGGATCGCCGCCCGCTTCTACAAGCCTTCAACACGCACCGCGCATGGCATACAAATTTTTCGCCTGGCGTTCCCTGAACAGCAGAGAAAAGCGAGACCGGAGAACAACATGAGTTATAGTACCTTATTCCTGATCAATTTCATGCATATGACCAATTTTTAGGTCAGATCTTGTCAGGCCACGGAGCTATTCAAGGTCATGTGACCCGACCTTCACTCAAATTCACAGATTTGAAGCAGCGCCAAAAGAATATCTTCCAGCCGATCACTTGCAAACTACAGGATATGATGATGTCATTGGGAACTACAAATCTCCTGTCTTGGAATTTGCATCTTGTTGACCTCAGTGGATCAGGGTTTTGGTCACTCCAGTATGAGTTTATGGGTAAAATATAAAGGGCCACTTGTCCAGTAAAAATGAGATATATCAAGTAAGAGATTATCGCTGATCAAAAATCCTCACTCATCTCAGTCGATCAAATCACGTTTTTCAGGCGGTTGTTTTCCAAAAAATTTGCACTGCATTTAGATTGAGCCTCCATTTTGATGCTATTGTGTCAACCGACGATAAGCCAGCTTATCGCTGGCTTTTCGTCGGTTTATGTGATATTTAACTATGCCAGGGGCAGTATATGACCCTGAGCTGATTTGAGTTCATTCTGTTTTCATCATTTGACCTAGCATGATCATTAGGGCGTGTTGCATATCGCAGTCAAACGTGCTTCTATTATTTACTTCCCACTTACGTCTTATATGTAAAAGACTGTTCCGAAGTCCAAATGTGGGCCTTCACTTATACATAGAGTGATGATAATATCGTTCTTGAAGTTCCCCACCCTACCATTTTTTCCGGAAACCAAAGAACCGTTTCTAGCAGGAAGGCGCGATGCAGCTCCATTTGATAAATTTATGGGCGCGTTGATGAATGACTTTAAATCGGTCAGTAATGGTTTACTTACACTTTCGAATGGAGGCCGAAATCTTAAGATCGTTACATGCAATGGCGCGTCTGCACCAGTTCGCTAGCACAGCGAGATAGAGCCCGATTATAGTGTGTTCTGAAACCTGCATTTTCAAAGTTATTGTCCCTAGTGCTTTCGGTCAGATGACATCAACAGGTATAATGCATATTCTGATATGATGCCGTAGCGAAGGTTACTCAAGGTTAAATTCGAAGTCATAGGTCAGGGTCAAAGTTGAAGGTCAAATTTTATGACTTAAAGTCAAGTGTCATGCGTTACTCTGTGAGACCCGTGCTGTGTTGTGGTGTGTACCCATATTTCCCATTCAACAGGAGCCATAAAGGTAGTGTGGTATAGTAGTAGTTATGATATAATTATAGCTAATATAAAGCTAGTACAGGGTACGAATACTTTCCATTAGCTAGCTACAATTTGTAGCCAGACAATAGAAATGATTCGTACACTGTGCCAGAGTCGTTGCGAAGGCGTACCGAATTTGCGGCATGTTCGCGGTTGGGGAGGCACGTGCGCCAAGCTCGGATGCGAGTCCTGAAGAGGGCCAGGCTTTGGCAACGAAGCCGGCAAAGCTGATGTCGACGAAGGCGACTGTCGGCGTCGCAGGCAAGGTAGGGACCGAGCCGTACCTGGCTCGGTGCACCGCAGGCCGGCTCGCTAACTCGAGACATAGTAAGGTACGGTTAGGTTATGTTAGTTTTAGTTAGCGATTACTTACTTACTGCTACGTAGCGCTATTGTGGCGGATCATACGTATCTACACTTTCCAGCTTCATACCTTCCATCTTCGTTATTTTGTCGCTTACTGTGGTAAACATGGGCCTTGCAGTATGTTTGGCCTTGGGTATTGGAGGATGCTGAGGGGGTATGCCCCTCCTAAATGGCGGAATTTTGGCCGATTAAAAAATTGATGCTTTTTAGATTTCTTCCGAGTTGTCCCCCCAAACGGTGTTCCTGCGTCCGCCAGTGGCCTTGGGATTTACTCTCACGTTGCTCCTCACTCCGCGCGCATCAAAACTGGAGATCGACAATAATACAAAATGGCAATTGCGCTTAAGTATTCAAGACGCAAGAAATTAGTTTTATTATATTTTCAAAACTTATTAAATATAACTTTATTAATTTTGTCAATAAATTTTGCGCCTAAAACAAACACATTTATGTTTCTTTGATTTCTCATCCTTGATAGTTTCCATATCTAAGTATATTCTATTCTTTCCTTTGCGTTGCACGGCTTGAAGTGGGCAGGCGTATTAGTGTGATATTCATTGTTTACGTGTGAGTTTAACTCGTGGAAGTGCGTTTTAAACTTTGATCCCTGTCTTATTGCATAGTTCTAACATGAAGGAACATTCTGAAGATGAGCATGAACCACAATATCTGCGATTTTATGCATTTTCGCAGTTGGACGGTTCTCTGTACTTGAGCCCTTTATATGTTCGGCTCTTGTTCCACAAAAAATAAAGAGTTTGAATGCCAATAAAGCGAGAAAAAGGCTGCTTGGACCAGGGGCGTAGCCAAGGGGGGGCAGCAGGGACAGCCGCCCCTCCCTGAGGGCCCGAAAGGCCCCCTGAGGAGACGAGCCGCGCGAAGCGCGGCTCGCCCGCACTATGCTCTGTGGCCAAATTTGGCATTTTATACCAAAGGGCCCTCTTAAGCCCTCTTCAGCACTCAATTCTGTAACAAGCAGGGCCCATTTTACCCATTAGGGCCCTTTTGAGCTATCGCAGGGGCCCTTTTCGGGGCGCCGCCCCGCCCTGAGCGAAATCCTGGCTACGCCCTTGGCTTGGACCAGGCCGGTACTGCATCATTCCTCTTCGGGACCACGCCCGGATCAAAAAATTTGGCCGGGAACGCAACCAGCTTTTTCCGGAGAGTCCTATTATTTTGCGCTTTGTTGGCATGTTCTCCAACAAAATAAGTAGGGCACCAATGGGGACGTTCAGGGGTACCTTGAGCCACACATGTGCGGACACCCAGTGCCCACAGGATCCACCGACGTCCCCCAACCTAAGGGGGGACGCTGCCTTCGCCCTGCCCCCTTGGATCCGTCCCTGGTAGGTACAGCCATAAGTGTCGCCACCGGCAAAAAAGTGGGGGGGGCCAGCCAAACTTCAACCTGATGCTGACAAAAAAACTTTCAACATCAGGACCAAGAACTGTTCGAATTTGGGCTCTTCGTTGCCTTCCGCAGCGGCTGGATATAAGAATGCCCGGCTTTCTCTCATTTTGACTGAGATCAGGAAATTTTTGGCCAAAAAGTGGGGGGGCCAGGCCCCCTAACCCCCCCTTTTCCGACGCGTATGGGTACAGAATGGCAAGTGCGACCAACTACTCACCTCTGACAGCCACCAGTCTCCTCCATTTGTCCTCGCAAAGCATATCCCAGTGTCTGTAGTCCGCAATACCGCACGGAAGACCGCAACACCCGCTGCGCACGAAACTACGTTCAAAATATCACATAAGAACACTTTGATTGCGCGTGCACGTCTGTTTGATTTACGCCAAAGCGTCACGACTCGCCCGCTGGCGTTTCACAGCTATGTTGCACTCCGCACCCTCACACCTGCCCCCAACTGGCTGACCACTGCAGGACTACGTCCGGCCCCCACAGCCCTCCAGCCGGCCGCCGCGCGACTAACCTTGAGCCACGACGGCCAGCCTGCTGGCGTCCGTCCGCAGCGGCTCGCGCGTCGCCGGCTACCGACGCTAGGGGTAGTCCTCGTCGGCAGACGCCGCATCGGCGCTAAGGCCGTAGTCGATACACGCCGATCAAGGGGAGGCGCCGGGGGCTCTTCATGGAGATGGCGTTGCTGTCTCTCTCAATCTAAGGACAATGATGGATGTCAACATGACCAAGGCTGCAGCTGAAGGTTCGTGATGCAGGTGGATCCGGGCACGCTGCGCATGCGCAGGAGATCCAGTCGGCGCCAAGCGGCTGGTGGAGGGATCCAACCAAGCGCAGCTAAGATTCAACTTTACGCGCCTTCTCAAGCTAGCAGAATGGCGCGCACAATAGTGTCCGATCCGTTTTATCATATGCGTAGGAACGTCCAGAGCATTTGGGGGCCGAGGTGTAGTTTCTTTCCTCGCATTTATTTCCAGTCAACGCCAGTCAATACCGGTTAAGGGTTAAGAGCATTGAATAATGGGCGAGGGGTCCCCTAACCCCTATGCTCCTGCGCCTATGCCTTTTACATGCATATAATGCATTGTATATGCATTTGTATGCTTGCTCCAGCCAAATTACTACTTATTTCCCATGACGCCACTACCCCCCTCCCGCAAGGACAGGGGGTATTTCTTCATTTTTATTGACAATTTTCGCTGACACCCACACTGCAGTCAGTGGTGACGACGTGAATTAAACTGCATACCCGTCAATAAAAAGTAGGTTCCTCTAAGTATTCCAGTTTAGTTTTGCCAACACACGCTGACGTCGATAGTAGTGCTAGCAAATCGCTGGTAATTCACTGGTTATCCCTATTACAGTTCAGCGAAAAATATATTAGATGTGGGGTCTTAGCGCCATATGGAAGCATTTAAGACAAGCCGTTCGCGTAAATCGCTTTTAAGCAGGTTCGCTGTTCACTGGTTAATTGCGTGCCAGCTTCTCCCTCGCAAATAGAGCCGCATCTCAGAGAACCGATTTGATTTATGCCAGAAATACAATCGGTATAGAACGCGAAACAATACTTTTTTGCTTGGTACAGGCAAAATATTCGCATCGCCTGTGTACCTTCAAGCAAGAGATAGTCTAATTATTTCGGGCAATATCATTGGCAGAGCTGGGACTACCGAATTAAATTCGGTATTTGGGTATTTCGGTACTACCGGCGGCAGGTTCTATCTACCGCTACCGAATTTTCGGTACGAGCCTCTACCGGTACCGATACTGATACCGAATGGATCTACCGAATGTCTTTTCGGTAGATTTTAATTTCTCGCGCTTCATTCAATCGGGCAGTGGATTTCCTATTCGTTCCCACGGTCGTGGTTGATTAAAGATGACAGCGCGAGCTACACAGGCAACGTGGCCATTGTTGGCGGCATCCTTTTATGGTATTTTGCGTGAAAGAAGAGAAGAGATCGCAGTCTCAGCAGAGTTTCATTTGTGTTGCAAAAATTCTTGGCTGCTTTTTTAAATAGTTAATTGTACTAAAAACGTGCTATAATAATTTAATCAACAAAGTTTCACTACTAACTTTTTCCAGGTGCATAGTTATATAAAAGTGTTGCCGAAGATAATGTATTAGTTTTTACGATTAAAAGGTCTTTATAGGCTTTGAAACATTAAAGAAAATGGTTGCAAAAGGCTCTTAAATAATCAAATAAATGTTTTAGGGGCTCTAAAATGTACTAAGGCTTAAATATGTGTTTTATGGGCAATACAATGTATTAAAAGGCTTTTAAGAGTTTTTATAAAGAAGGTTTTTTATCTACCGAACCGAAATACCGAATACCAAATCATTCGGTAGATTTTTTTGGAAATCTACCGAAATACCGAACCAAATCACCCGTTTTCATCTACCGAATACCGATACCGGCGGTAGAAAAAAATTACCGAATCCCAGCTCTGATCATTGGCTGTAGAAAAGCAAAAAAGATGGCTCATTCCCTAAAAAACTATTTAGAATCTTCCCAAACATACCCTGAAGGGATCGGAACCGCCAACAAATTCCTAGCCTGCCATTCAGGAAAAAGAATAACTGCATTTGTATGAATGGATGACGCATAGGCGCAGAAACTTTTCCAAGTTTCAGGGGGCAGAAGATGTCATCGCTGGTGGGGTTAAATATGATTCGGCCAATCACTTTATTCGTTTAAGGAAAAGGTCCGGAATCGGTTCAAAGTTGGGGCCACTGCCCCCCCCCCCACCCCCAGTCCGAAAGTTGGTGGGCAGTCGCCTCCCCTGCCCCAGCCCCCGCTCCTGCGCCTATGGGATGACGCCGCTAGATTTATTTCTAGTGACGTCAGATCAAAAATCGTCCTAAATCCCAGATCTAGCGTACCGGCACATCGTGCAATCATGGGCAGATCCAGGGGGCAAGTGGGAGCACTTGCCCCCACCCCGCCCTTCCCCCGATCAACCATCCGGTGTCACCTGAAAGGCGCTTCCCCCTGAAATGGCGCTTCCCATCCTCCCCCAGGATGCGAGTATCGCCAGCCCTGCGATAGGATTTGGCGCCCACCTCATGGGTTCTGGCGCACCCCTGGTCCGGATGATGCGCACTTCCGACCATGAGTGCCCCCCAACCCGATATCAATCTATGGAACCGCCCACGCTTGCAACCAGGGGCGTAGCCAAGGGGGGCGGCAGGGACAACCGCCCCCCCTCCTAAGGGCCCAAAGGCCCCATGAGGATACGGGCCGCGCGAAGCTCGAATCGCCCACACAATGCTCTGTGGCCAAATTTGAAATTTCATACCAGACAGGGCCCTCTTAAGCCCTCCTCAGCACTCTATTCTGTAACGCAGGGCCCGTTTGGCACTGTCTCAGGGGCCCTTTTTGGGGCACCGCCCCCCCCTGAGCGAAATCCTGGCTACGCCCCTGCTTGCAACGTTGCTTTTTCGCACAGCCACTGACACCATCACACGTATTTTTCCCGTGTGAACTGGCGAAATAGTACCACTCAGGCTCAATGCCACAATCCGGTTGATGGCGCACCGTGCAGATACTCGAAACGTTGCACCCGTTTTATACCGTCAGGCCCAAACATCTGATAATTAGTTAATCCATCTGAGAATTGATCAATTTTGGTTTTGGAGGCCAGAATGAGGGTACCTGATGTGTGGAATTAGTTCAGGCTGAAAGGTTGCCACTGCCGCTGTGTTGGGACGAGAGAATAAGAACTAAAGTAAAAATTGTGCTGGCTCTTACGAGTGTAAAGAACAAATAGGGTGCACTAACGGTTGTCCCAATTAATTTTCCAGCCGTTCCTAATTGTTCCTAATTTCCAGGTGTTGTGTTGTTCATGAAACTCACCCGATGCGAGCAAAAGGCAACTTCCAGGACCTACGGGGTGTGATCCATCTCTTCGTGGCCCTCCTTGGATCGGTCCATATTCCATGCGAGGAAACATTCTAGCCCGGAGGTGGAGCGGCTGGGGGTGTTCGGTATTGTGGCCATGGGGGTTGCTGTGGATCTTTTTTCTCTATTGGAAGAAAACACCCAAGCTCAAATCCAGTCCCAAAAGAGGAGTTGTGGAGGTAGGGACCATGGGCGGGTACAGGGGTGCAAAGGGAACACTCCCCCGACCGACCTTCGGCGCTTCATGAAATGGTCGCAGATCCCCCTGAAAGGTCGCCTCCCAGGTCACCCCTCAGGATGCGAGTATCGGCGGTCCCCGATAGAATTTTGGTGCCCGCCTGATAAGGCTTCCGTCCAAAACTGGCGCCCGTCTGGTCCAGATGGCGCAGGATTCAGGATCCCCATCGGGGACACTGGATCCACTTGTGCTAGGTACATTTCCCTTAGTGTTCTTCATCGGGCTCACGTCCCCCTTTTAAAGGGAGATACGCGAAAACATTTTGTTGGCTAGGTCAAAAGGTCACAAAAAATTGTTCCATGAGTTCTAATCTCATTTTTGCGAATTCCGCCTGCAAATGCCTCAAAATTGCTCTAAAATTCGACATTTCTAAACGACTTTACCGGTACACCTCTTATCGATGTAAATAACGTACCCCCGGCAAGGACCATCAAATTCTCTAAAAAAAACGGTCCCATTTTTCATAAGCAGTGACTTCAAAGTTTAAAACTATTAAATAGAAAGTTATCTTAAAAAAGCTACAGCCAAAAATAATATTAAAACAAAAATATAGGACTTTAAGAAATCACAATTGACCAATCAGAACGTACAGCCACCTCATTTAAAGGTCACGTGACTTTTCTGACGCAAAAGTTTTGTCATCCTGGTGCTGAAGCAGAAAACGACTCAAGATCCGAGGTACAAAACGGCTGAAGACTTGAGTAATTATGTGTGTTTTCCGTTTTTAGAGCAAACTAATTCATGCTGTATCTTTTAAAGGCTTTGTAAAATTAATTCAAATACAAATACAATAGAACGGAAATTTTAATTACAAAAAACAATACTTTTCAACTTTAAATACTTTTCGAAAAGTAAATGATGGGTAAAGGTGTCAGCATTTTATCGGGATTGTTAACCTAGTTCGATAATAAGTGAGTGGCCTCCCAAAAGTTTGCCGAAGAGAACAAAAATAATTGACAGTTTCATAATCAGGATTTTTCAAATAGCAAGAAACCACAATAATAATTTTTCGCGTATCTCCCTTTAAAACCCGTGATTGTGGAGTTGTACCAGCTAGTTTCACCCACGAGGAGTAGCAAAAGAGCTAACAACAGGATGTTTTGCTTTCATTTTCCTGAAACGTTTTAGACAATTTAGACAATCCTTACCATTGAGACACGAGTTGATTACGTGTCTTTACATCTAACCTAGAAACTTTCCTAAAAACACAAAACAAGTTCCCTTTAATATCTTCGTTACCCTCCGTTCATTTGGCGGCATACATTACGGCCGGCAGTTCAGAATACGAGGTCAGAGCTCCCGTACTTCGCCAGCCAACCACCTCTCCTCCTTCCTTTAAAGGGAATGTGGCACCTTCTTAACGTGATTTTATCTGAGATAGCCAAGTTGTAAAGCAAGTCGGAAAACCCGGTACTCCATATTTCATTTGTCTTGGAACTCGATATTTCCGTAGAAAAAAACTAAAACCTACCTGACACCAGCCCCCTCAGCCCCCCGTCGCCGGCGGCCATTGTTGTGAGCTACTGGTGTGACGACATATGCTGACGTCACGATGAGCATCAGCCAATTAAAGCCCTTGAAGCTTTTCAAGTATGGTAGTGGCTACCAGATCGTGACATCATCCACAGGCTGATATTTATTTCTTTTTCTAGAGGAGTATTTTTAAAAACAAAATATTGAGCTAATTGTACATTTTTCAGAGAAATCATGAGTGGTTTCATTATTCCCTTTAAAGGGAATGTGGCACCTTGGTCGAATCCTGGAATTTAGTGAAATTAGGCGTACTTTTAGCCAAAAATAATGAAACCACTCATGATTTGTTTGAAAAATGTACAATAGGCTCAATATTTTGTTTTTAAAGATACCCCTGTAGAAAAAGAAATAAATATCAGGCTGTGGATGATGTCACGATCTGGCAACCCCTACCATACTTGAAACGCTTCAAGGGCTTCGATTGGCTGATACTTATCGTGACGTCAGCCTATGTCATCACACCAGTAGCTCACAACAATGGCTGCCGACGACGGGGGACTGATGGGGGCTGGTGTCAGGTAGGTTTTAGCTTTTTTCTATGGAAATATCGAGTTCCAAGACAAATGAAATATGGAGTATCGGGTTTTCCGACTTGCTTTACAGCTTGGCTATTTCAGCTAAAATCACGTTGTGAAGGTGCCACATTCCCTTTAACAGAAGCCTCTACTATGAGTCGTTTCTGCCACGTCACCGCACCCTCCATTCATAGCGGGCCGATGTGTGGGGCATCGGCCACGGCGGGGTGCCACCGCTGGACGCGTGACCTAGTCCACACTGGGCCGTTACCGGTGCAGGCTCCCCAGCCATCTCGACCATGGCCTTCTGGATCGATCGGGGAGCTGGGCCGGCTGCGGCCCCGCCCCTTGTTGCGCGGCAGCAGCCGGCCAGCCCGGCCAGCCGGCCCCGCGGCCGCCAGTCGGCCTCCGGAGACGGCCAACACCGGATCAACGCGTCCGACTAATCAACGCCGCAACACGGGGCGCCAATCAACCCTCCTATACCGGTCACCAATCAACACCGCCACCCGGCACAAATCACTTTCAGAGTCAGAGACGAATCAAGGCCGACACCCGGCACAGGACAACGCTAGAGACAGAGACAAATCAAGGTCAACACCAGACACAAATTAACACTAGGGTCAGAGGCAAATCAATGTCACTACCTGTTACCCATGAGCATCAGAGCCAGAGACAAATCAACTTCACCAGCGGGCACATATCAACGTCAGGGCCCAGAGACAAATCAACGTCAACATATGTCAAAAATCACCGACAGCGACAGACACAAATCAACGTCACCGCCAGACACAAATCATTGTCAAAGCTAGAGACAAATAAACGTCGAGTCAGAGACAAGATGCGGGGTGTGGCGGCAACTAAAATATTTATGCGAAATATTTGAACACTCTTACACCAATTACCTGCAATTATCGTTCGTAATAGGCGGGTTAAGGGGGCAATTAGGGCGCTTGCCCCCCCCCCACCCGATCGGCCTTTGGCGCCCCATAAAATGGTCACGGCACCCCCTGAGATGGCACTTGCTATCCCCCAACCACCAGGATGTGAGTGCCGGCACCCCGCGATAGGATTATGCCCCCACCTGATATGTTTTGCAGCCAAAAGTGGTGCCACCTGGTCTGGATGACTCCCCCGACCATGTGCCCCCTCATCAGAAATCCTGGATCCACCTATGTTGTCTGTTATCGTTATCGTTTTTAGAAGAATAGGTTTGTCTGATTGTCTGACAGTCTCCCATCAAAAGAAATTATGAAAATCGCATTGCTCTTCCCACAAGCCCGTTTCCATTTCTGGGTTGCTTTGAAGCCCGCGTTTTATGCATTTACATGTTTGATTACGTCCCCTCTTATAGGATATCATAGCACCTTCCGGGAAAACCGCACCAGGGGTTCGACCTTTTAAAAATGAGACGCTTTCATAGTCCCTCTAGATTACCAAAGCATCATTTAAAGCCGCACGAAATAGCAAAGAAATATATAAGCATTATCGGAGAAGGTCACCTGATAAATAACTTGTCTCATTAGAAGTTGTATCACATGTGAAAGCTTGGGATTCCTGGGCACCTTTTCACGGTTGCCATGTTCGTTTCTAGAATTCCATGGAAAATGTCACCCTGAAAGACTAAAACCTCCTCGTTACTCAGCATTCATAGTTTCACAGCGTGGTATGATTCAGGAAAAATTAGAAAATAAATATCTGGCAAACCTAAGCTAGATTAGTCACCTCAGCCTTATACCGACCTGTGAATATAACACTGATTCTGAAGCGTTCCGAATGCCGGGTTTAATGACCGAGTTCACTTATAGTCCAGTCAAGTTAGCATTTTTATATTGGGAACATGTCATCAAATTGGGACCCCGTCATAATACACACCATCGAGTTCGCAATTGATAGGGGCGTAATATATCCAAAATCCGCAAAAATCTACCGAGCGGATATTTTATAACAGGGGTGCAAAGTCCACCTGCAAGAGAAAAACCAGATGGTTCAAAGTATAACTTTGTGGTGTGTCGAGGCTGCAACCTCGTCCCAATGGCTATAATTTTTGGAAAGCAGGTATATATGATGCTGGTCAATTCAAACAACCTTAGTTGGCCGGTGGCCTACCTTTGGTTTGCACGTGCTGCATGTGCAAAGTCAAAATGTTGCAATTTTGTCCTTATTTACATTGCTTCCGTTAGCTCTCTTATCGATGTTTATTGTCGGATTACTGTTTTTGTTTGTCATGTCATTATGCAACATTTTCTAAAGAGACGCACCAAAAATTAGGTCTCTAGCTGTAACAGTTTGCTGCTGAGAAGTGTAACTGATGAGACATGTCGGGATTTTTCATTTCGGGGATACTGCATACGACAAGGGCTTTTGGGCCCGCCAAACCCGTAAAAATATGCATGGGAAGGAAAACGCGATACAAAGTTCAAAAAAGCATAGAATTGGACGGGATGAGATATGTTTTCCAGGTTTAATTCCGGACTGGATCGGTTTTTAAACTTTCGAGCTATAACGAAATGGAACGGGACGAAACTTCATTTTAAGGTCATATTCTAGGACAGTATTGGACGGAACGAACTAGCTGGATGAAATAATATGGATGCTAAAATTTGGCATATGCTAACATTGCAAGTATATACAACTTCATATTTCATTAGCTATAAGTGGTGGAGCATTGCTTTCCCGCAGGGTTGTCGTGGTGATTCACGTTGTTTCATGGACTTTTCTTGAATTTGTTACTCATGAGCGTTTCTTGGAATAAGAGCTTTGCAAAAGGTATAAGGCGCCGAGATTAGCAGTCAATACTGCGTAATATGTCTGCGAAATTATTTGTTATGGTTTTTAGTAAATGTTTGTTTACAGTAGTTTGCAGGATTGTGATAGTATATATGGGTCTCACTCTCTGGTTGACCTTCACGATCATGGCTTTTGTAGTTCATATTCTGAAGTTCACTCATTCCTGTTCACTCACTCATATTTATGAATATGACGGAATGATCATAGGCGGATCCAGGGGGCAAGGGGGCACGTCCCCCCGATCGACCCTCGGCGCCCCCTGAAAGGTCGATGGCGCCCCCTAAAATGTCGCTTCCCACCCCCCCCCAGGATGCGAAAGTCGGCGCCCACCGATAGGATTTGGCGCCCACTTAAGAGCTTTTGCCGGTCATAAGTGGCGCCCCCTGGTCCGGATGGCGCCCCCGGTCCGGATGGCGCCCCCCGGGAAGGTGCCTCCCCCGATCGGCAATCCTGGATCCGCCTATGGTAATGATACTATTAAAGGCTCAGAGGAAATCACAATGATCCATTTTCCGCATTCGTTCACTCTCAGAACAATCCTTAACAACGCTGTTGGAGAGCAAGCTTCTTATCACTTTGTTGTCCTTGGACAATTTCTAAGCCGCGTTCCTGGTTCTTGTAAGACACTTTTTATCCTTGTCTCTGATGCATGTGTAGTAATCATAAGGGGGATCTGTTTGGACAGAGATAACGACTTAGAAAGGACCAGTTTGTGGTGGCGGTAAATTACTCCCGAGACCGCACTAGCCACGCCAAGTGAAATCAGTAAAACGCCTCTATTGACGATAGAAATTGAGTGGACGCCTCTGCTTCAAGATGGCACATTAAAGCCTATTCTAACCTTTTGGGATGGTTCATTGTTGTTTTCTAATATAAATGCGACGAAATTGCACTGTTAGCCCGTCTGCAATCAATTAATGCCCAATCAATTTATAGGGAACACGCTAAAAAGTCAACAGGAAAATAATTAGACAAGAATCTAATTACATTATACGATAGGGGTTTACCATGGCGTCGCAGGTACCACAGGTGCCCGCACGCCCATGGGCATTTTATTTGGAGTGTCCATTCCTAAGTCTGGTGAGGATGACCTCGCCCCGACGTCTTTGTTGGTTTGAACTGGACCAGTAGCCGATGTTAGGCTCATGTAGACCAAATGGGCGTTGTGGTTAGTTGTCCCGTCATTTTGGATTTGCTTCCGGACTGGTTCTGGAGGAGAGCTTCGCTATCACCTCTAGACCATTTGAGAGGTGCTATCTCTGAGTTCAAGATACTTTTTTGCCTGTTCGTCACGATTATATGACGTTATTACGTCACACTCAGTCTACAGTGCAGGCAAACTGGTGTGACCAAGCGATTGCGACGGTCGGAAAAACGGCGTAAGAAATATAATTAGTCAAACAAATTCATTAAATTTATAACACTACAACATTACATAAGCTAATTAAGTTGCATAGACAGAGTTGTGTGACTCGCGAGTCGGAGTCGCAGGTTAACTCAAATTCTGACTCGTTTGACTCTGAGTCGAGTTGAGTCGAAAAAAATAGACAGGTGAGTTGACTTGAGTTGAGTCGGTTCACACCACGTCAATGAGTTGAGTTGAGTTGAGTTGAGTTGCGAAGACAGCGAGTCAAATGAGTTGACGAAAGAAGTTGACTCACTATGTAAATATGTTGAATAAGTTTGAATTTGCCTACCTTTTGTTAACCTCCTTTAACCTCCTTCATACACACATAAAGACAGACATACATAAGTTTTAAGCGAGACATAGTCTACAATAAAAATATTTAGAAATTTTCCAAAACAAAACGTTCCTACCAGGAACAGATATTTTCTAGGAGGATGTTTCTGCCATTTGTCTCTACAGTCACCGATTTCTGCATGAGGTGCCTACATTTCTAACATCACTTATTGTTCTCTCACCATAGGATTGCGTGGGGGACCTTGGGGGCATGGACCGGGGCGCCATGGACCAGGGGGCCACTATACCGGCAAACTCGGTGGGCGAATCTTGGTGGGCGCCAACTGCAATCCGGGGGGGAAGCGACATTTCAGGGGGCATGACCTTTCAGGGGGCCGGGTCGATCGGGGGCGCCCCGGATCCGCCATGTCTCTACAGAGCTAAAATGGATGAATGGAGTTATTTTGAAGAAAAAACATAAAGAGTGTAGAAATATCCAACAGAAACATGTTACAATTATTGTCCAGATTTGTGGCCTGAGGCTGTTGTGAGTATTTCGTTTTAACAGTGATTTCGCTCTGCATTCAGTTCTGGCAGCTTCCTACGCCTGGGCTGGACCTTCTCGGTATCTTGTCTACCCATCACACTCAGAATCTTTCCGACAGCGAGCCCACACCCCTCGACGTCCTGGGTGATGGGCATAATTTTGAGGAAGGCCTCACCATGTGGACATAACAAGAGGAGGTGTGGGATAGGGAACGAAGATTATTTGTACCAGTGCAAACTGGGGCTTCAGGGGCCTCATGCATGGCCCAATATATTATCGGCCCTTCAACCAAGAATACGTTACCCTGATATTGAACCACATGGGCGCTTGAACGAAGACAAAGCGACTACGATCATTTGTGACCAGAGATGGTTGAAATTACCGCACAGATGGTGAGTTACGTCTTTACGAAGCACAGCCATATTTACCAGCTGAACGGGGCTCAGCGCAGCGGGCATCTCTCCAGAGAGCTTGCTGTGAGGGGGACTGGTCCACATCCAGTGGCCAATATTTGCCGAGTGAGTGCTGCTTCTATGGATGGCCCAACATGAGCAATCATGGGAGCTGTGGCGTTAGTTGGAGATCACACTCACTTAATTGTTCCAGTCTATATCACCATGTGGTTCAGTGTCAAGATAAATCATTTCCTTTGTGGAAGGGTCAAGGCATGTCAACCACCCAGGCCTCCTGAAGTTCTAAGCCGCACCGGTGCAAAGCATCTTCATTCCCTTCCTCACTCTCGGTATACCCACATGCTGAGATCTTCCTCTAAACTATGTTCTGCGGCCACGATGTCGAGAAGAGGGAATTTTCTATAGAAAAAATCACAAAATAAGGAGTGAACAAGAATCAGGAAAGTTCCCGTACACGCACGGGAAACTGCCAGAACTGAATCCAGAGGCCACGACGTTGCACGGTCTGATCCGCTGGAAGGGAGCTCACCAGCTCTGGCTCGCCTGCAGCCCCACTGAAGGAGATAGAAGACTTTAAGTAGAACCCTTCGGAGGTGCTTACTGTTGTTACAGAGTCCATTGGGAGGACCGTGATGCAGATGACTTTGGCACGCAGCGCCGTGTGTGAGGAAAACAGGTGAGGTGGTGAGATCTGGACTAGAGTGGGCAGTGGAGAAATAATGTCTACCAGTACAATAAAGAGGGATTTTCTGGGGCTCTTTTATTACTATCTATGACTTTATGAGAGGTGTATGGAAGTCTCCTGCTCCCAGCGCCACATATAGTCCCACTCTCTACGACTCTGTGGCAGTGGCAGATCTAGACGGTGGGTTTGGGAGGGGCAAACCAAAGTCAAAAGACGAAAAGCAAAAAAAACATCACGCCGTGAATGGTGCGCTACATCACTTCCCGGTAGAATTTTGGGTATTTGAGGCGAAAAACAAAAAAATCGTCACGGGATACAAAACATAGGCTCGAGATACTTTTTCCAGTCCAGGGCCCAATATTTACATTGAACTCAACTGGTTCTGTTTCAAGTTGAGAGTTGAAGTACCAAAATATTGCTAATCAACTAAAAAGCAGTCGGGCAAAAAAGGACGTCGATCACTTTGGGGTGGGGGCAAAAACATAGTTTTGCCCCGAGCTTTACCGTTTGGGGGCAATTGCCTTTTTTGCCCCCCTGGATCCGCCACTGCTCTGTGGTAAGTGGTTGAAGGGTTTCATGCTGTGTTTGTAGCCAATATTTGATTGTTGGTTCCAGATGGTGGCTAGCGACAAGGACATGTCTGTGAACTTTATGCAACATCAATGGGGCTATACCGGTCTCTGTTTTAAAATTTACTGATACATGAACCTGGAAAATGAAGCATTGTACTTTCCAACGAATATGTTTTAAGGTAAGTATAGTGACACCAAACTAAGCCCTCTAAAAAAATCCAATTGAAACTGATTTTCTTTGAAAAATTACAATCGTAGGAACAAAGTGGCCGTAAAACCGGGTTGGCCGTAAAATAGGGTTATAAAGCATTGGCTTGATATTTGTTCGTTTACACTTTTGAAAACAGCAGCATTTTTCCCTGGGGAAGACCAATGAAAACATTTAGAATGTAAGCAGTTTATGCAGAAATCGATGGCCGCACAGTGACAAACGAAAACAGCCCATTAGAAAATATATGTTCGCGATAGATAAGTGTAGCTAAGAATCGAAATATTTTAGTACAATACATTCTCCACGCAGGGCTTGCATAATATCAATTTTCACTTCCGTATTCTGCGTCACGCGCCAATGCACAGTGCACCCGTAACTGCTCCTTTGTCCCAGGCCCAGACACTGACTTGGCTATCAGCAGAGGCGTGGCCGCCATGGCGCTATGTGGACGATGGCTCCCATGGTCACCATTCAATGGGGCCCTGACCTACATTAAATTTTAAGAGGCGCTCCGCTGGACTCAGGAGCCCCCCCTTCGATGCTGGAAGCCTTTGATAACTCAGGAGCATAACCGTCGCCATGGGTTAGTTTAGTGGATGGACGGACCTCAGACTTACAATGACCCGGAGGAAGGAGGCGAGCTTCGAACTCGAGCTTTGCCTCTGAAAACACTAACGACAGTGTACTTCACAAACATATTTAACTAGGTCCACGCACGCAACGAGAAGAAAAAATTGCACAAATACCTAAGTTGAGCCAAAAAATGTTTGGGTGACATCACCCTGGTTTATGAGTTGGGGGGGGCGTGCTCACCACCTTCCTGGATTTCGACGCTCAGGCTCATGGAGCCTAATGCAATATAAATATGCTGCCAACAGGCTTATGAAACCACAAAGTTGTCATTGGGGACTTCCGTGTTCAATATGGAGAGATCCTCTGGCCGGCGATATAAGCACCTGAACAGGTCAATGAGGTATCCGAGGACCGAAGTGACGAGGGAGGCCCATTAGCGGCAGAGGTACTGCATCGTCATTGAATGTTTAAATTCAAGGCCACTGACACGCGTGGCCGACCCCTGAATGGCACAGAATCCCAAAATAAGCATTTTTCTAAGCCAAATAAATTGCCAGATGGCTCAGCACCTGAGTCACGTTCCCAGACAAAAAGGACAAGAGATTAAAGGATGTTGCCCAATAGGTTTCTGTTGCATCCTGCGTGCTGGCAAAGCACTTCTAAACTTTGTAAAGTTCTCAGTGCTGGAAACTGGAGACGGGATAATCTGGTACAAATTGACGTCACAGCAGAGTGGCTCGTGGCCACTTGCCAATGTGAGGGTTTGTGAGGTTTTCTGTGAGGGTTTGACTATCGCTCTGAACAATTTTGGAGGTCACGCTACCACTGTCTTTTCGAACAATGGTTTTCCGGGGCACAATATTAACTTTTCTCTTCATTCCTCTCCAGTCAGTGCTATATGCTTAGGTTGAAGTTGAGCATTTCAGGGGCAGTTCAAGTTCACCCCTGCCCCCTTCCCCCATCGTGTCGTCCATGCTTTGACACCTATGGATCCAGCAGCGACTGAGGGGTGTCTTTAATATTCCATATTTAGTCGAGAATTTGATTTGTAAATATATTTCAAAGTGCACTGGTACATAAACATATATTCAAAGTAAACCGTTAAATGAAAAGGAAGGGGCCATGGCTATTCTTAGCATCACGCTGCAGAACATGTAAGTGCAAGACATGCGCAGCTTGGTTGCATGTCACCTTGCCGGGAAATCAGTGATTCAGTTTGGAACCGGTTCTTGCCACACGAGATAATAACTACATTTTTAGGCCCTCCTTGTTGCCATCCACACGTGACGTTGTGATTACGGCGGTCTGGCGTGGGTGAGAGGTTGTTCTGGACTCCCGGTGCCGGGATCCGGTGCTGGTCCCGGTCAGGACACGGCCCGCAGTCGCTATATTCGCGGCTGGAGTCCGCCAGTATCGCAGCAAGAAGGATAACGCTAGCATATACGGCAGCGCGCAGGTTACCTATACGGGTTGTTTTAAAGTAGTTGAAGGGAATCGACGTCAACAATTGGCTAAAAGACATTGAAGAAGTAGACATATTACATGGTGTCCTAAACATATTACAGTATTAATGTATTGAAGCCAAATTGTTCCCTAAAATCCCTTCCAAAAGGGTGAAAGTTGGCGACGCCGAATGACCCTGGCAGTTGGTGCGTCGTTAAACCCCACCAATTATTATTATTTAAGCTAAATTGTTATTATTGCTATTGTAAATGTGACGTATGTTTTTTTACATTATTACTTCGTAAAAAGGTTTGCAATTTCTCTCCAAAATCCATCACCGAAGGTGTAAGTCATCCAGATCGAATCAACTAATCTTTCTTTATTCCAAAGATATTATTTCATGCCTGCGCCATTTTTTCTTAAAAGATATCACCCATCTAATCGTGGTAACAATTGGAACAGATAATCTTGAAGATTATTTTAGCTGTGAACCATTCAATAATGCGTCAGTATTATTAGCCCTTCTGTTTTATCATTATTTTCTAAAACAGCTAAGTAAAATTAGACGACTTGGACTTAGACTAATCAGTTATGCCTTACTTCCGACAAGCAACAGGGTTACAAGCATTTGATTCATCCAGGGGCCGCGCTTTGACCAAATGCGTAGCTAAGGACTTCGGCGTGGAGAAGCAGCATGCGTAACGAAAATTCGATATTATAATCCCCTTGCGTAGCCACACTATCCGTAGGACAAGCCTATTCCAGCGCCTATTCTTTCGCACACAACATCAGAATACAGCTCCACTAGGGAAATTTCACCATAAATCGACCATAAATTCTGGAAAGTAAGCCCGGCTGATTAAAAATTGTTCCATCGATAGCCATAGCGCGTTTCATAGGCGTAAAATCCAGCTATCCCATCAAAAATACATTGTAACACTATTCTTGGGCGTATTGCCTCAAGCACGTTACAAAGGTCACCACGTAAGCGTTTTTTTGTATAATTTTTGACCCATTTAGATACTCCTGCCGCATAACTTCGTAACAGCTTAGTACAAGCTACACTGCGCACTTCTTTTTCGTAGTTTAATCATGTTTTTTGTTACGTTTTTTCGTTTTCCACTTTTTGTGTTCATCCACTTTCTACTTTTCACTTTTTAGTTTTTCCACTTCTCCAGTTTCTTTTTGTTTACTGTTTTCTTTCATACCACGTCAGAGCCTCATGACAAAATCCATGGAGCAAAGCGGATTGAGATTTCTCAAGAGGCTCTATTCTGGCCGCTTGGTGGGTCTGAGAATTGATGCCAGAGCTCTGAGATTTTGTAAGCTGATAGGCCTCCTACGCCAGACACTCAAACTTAGGCCCCCAATCGAAATCCAAAATAGTTTCTGAAAAATTCGGGAACAACATTTTTGAGTTTGCATTTTTTCATTTTTACTTAAGCTACAAACATGAAATTTGTCTCCTTTTGAAATAGGCAATAGGGGCCACCTATATTAAAAAAATTTGAGCTGGTCTGATAATATTTACTTCGCGAAAACGCGGTAGCTTTGATGCAAGCAAAAAAACCACTTAAGATTGACGGCGACTTTAAAACTCGAAATGTCAGAAGGCACGCTTCAGCTCGCTTAAAGACAATCAGCTGGAGGTAGCTAGGTCAATTTCATTGTGCTTAAGCATAGTTTCGAGTGCAAACCGTCAAATGTTGGCCTGGTTATTACCGCCTTCTTTTACCGTTCAAATCGTAATATCTCGCGATCTAATTGACCTATTTCCCTTTTCATTTCAGATCATGAAAGAGCATGGCTTCTGCCTGACAATATTTGAAGATGAAAATTGTGATATTGAAAGCCTTTGTTTTATAGGTAAAAAAAGAATTTTACTAAAAGAATATTTTTTACAGCTTTTTGTTTCCGAGCACATGCCACAGACAAGCTCAGAATTTACATGCCTGAATACGAAAATAAATTGCGGTCATTCCACTTGATTACACTACCCACTTTTCTCTAACGGCTTTCGAGTAATTCGTACGAAAAGGTATTTCAAGGTGGTAAGTTTCTCGGAACATGTTTGCTTCTCACCATGGTTTCAAGCACTTAAGATAAATGGAAGTGGATGGAATTTGACATCAAGCTAGCTTAGTGCCCTGGGTCACCAATACAAGAAATCCCAGACCAATATAATGTTTTGTTCGTCTTCTAGAAGCAGCTTTATACCGTGCCTTTTCTATACGAACACCCGGTACCAGGGTCACGGCATCGTTGGCTGAGTTTTACCGGCCAGCCGCCCAGTCAGTGACCTCCAGACGGGTCAGAGGTGTAGGGCTAGTGGGAGGAGGAGCAGCGCGGTGGGGGTCTAGTGATTAGAGAGTTCGTCTCGTGATAAGGGTTGCACGGTTCGAATCCGGGTTTGACCGCGCACACTTTATTCCTTTTTTCAGGGAACAGAACGATGAAACTAACCTGCAGGCATATGAAAAGATACATTCAGAAGGAAATATAGTTTGCTTTCAACACATTGTCATGTGGCTCTCCTGCGCCGGTGGCGTTAGCAGAGGCGGAAGGCCGAAATCTCTTGCTCGAGCTGTTTTACATCTATAGTATACCTGTCAAATTAGCATGTTCGTGTCATGGAGCTATAGGAAAAACAAAATCAGTTTGGCGGCGGGATGAGCCTGTCCATACACGGATACATGTAGAATGCCAGAGGGACAGGTGCCTTCCGTGCATCTAAGTGGAGGTGGGTGGGAAGGGATCCGTCTCAAGGGGCGCTTATACTTTTTTAAGGACACACGCACCCCATTCGCCTATGTCCCCTGGATATGCCTATGTCCAAGGAAAACAAAAAGTGGTGCCCCGGTGATAGGTGGATCAATAGGTACCAGCCAATTCCGACCCAAAACTCTGCACTCCAAGAATCCACCTGGACAACTCCTGAATACCGCTTTCTGTCAGTCTCCACTCTCCCTCTGGGCGCCACCTATTAGGTCACGCTGCTCAGAAATGGTTCCCCTTGGTCCAAATGACAACCTCTTCAGCACATATGTTCATAGATCCGGGATCTGACTATGTTCTGCGCCTCGTATCATGTCTCCGTTGCTCCTTGAAACGACAATCTCCCCGGGATCAGGGAATCTGATTGAATCGGTTGAAAAAGGGGCTGTTGGCTTTCTTCGCCCCCCCTCCCCCCCCCACCGGCCTCTGAGCAAATTATTCTCCGCCACGGGCAAGACCAGCCGGTTTCCATCCTCCGAGCGGACGATCATGTTTGATCATGACGATCCGGTAGCCACTACGCTAATGGGAAATTTTTGGTGCAGTTCTAAAAAGTGAACGAATACTTTGACCTACCGTCTCAATTTTTCTGACAGCATGACATAAAAATTGGCCAGTTAGAAGACTTATGTATAAATTTCATTCGAATGCATTTAAAAGAAGGCAACAATGTTTGAGTACCTCTCCGCCCATGGACAAGAGAAGCAATGAAAGAGAGGTGGGTTCAAGAATCTATTTGAGTTGTGTCGATGAGCCTCATTCTCGAGTCGTACGCACGCCTCTAGGTGTAGCCTCACCTCTTGGTTGCAGGATAACACCCGCACTGGAGATGGGTCTGGCTCTAACACGCACTGGAGGGGAACTGGTAGGCCCCTCTAAGATTTCGGAAACTAAGAGGCTTAGAAAAACACCGGTTGGAGAGTGGGTGGGGGCGATGGTGATCCATGTTGTAGCCAATTTTCATTGACCTAGTCAAACGAGATCATAAAGGTCAAATATTGGCCATGCTGGGGACCTATTGGGAAATGCAGTGATGATGCGGGAAAAAGATGGGAATAAGCTGTAGGCGGAGCAGTGTCATAAAAGGAAGGTCAATATTAATTTTGGTACAGTTTTGAGGCCATGGTCAATTCAAGGCCATTGACCTGAGGTCAATATGGTATACTATACACTATAACTATCCCTATAGCAAATGTTTGGCGGGAAATGAGGATAGACCTTTACCATGGACATTTGACCTTGACCTTTACATTGAGTTACCTTAACTATGACACCATAGCACAATATACGTCAGATCGGGTAACGCCATTTGACCGGAAGCAACAAGGTCAATTACCTTGAAAGTGGTGATATCACCTTAACCTGTGACCTCTAACCTTGATATTGACGTTCATGTGAGGTGACCTTGACATATCACCCCAGTTAGGTATAGGACGTTACGGCGTCACCACTTAGTCTCCAAAGCAAGCGAACTGGTCCGACCGCGTGATTGCGGCGATCTCAAAATGCAGGTCTGACTTTGAAAGCCTATAAGTCAAACTATTTCAGCCTATTTTCAAAATCCCTTCTCCAAGCGACGCGCCGTTAAATTCTATCAAATGTGGCCAAGTATCGTTTTTCGGCTACGAGCTGTTCTCCCGGTTAAGTGGGAAAAATAAGTGGGGGCCTCCGAGCCCCCCCTCCAGTGCGCTTGATAAACGACCCGCGGCACCATGGCAAAGTGCTCGCAGGAGTTTCTAAACAACCAAAAATTTCTGGTTTATGGAGGAACTCGAGTAACGTACATACACAAAGCAGACATTGGGCAACATGCAACAAAATTCAAAATGCTTCACTCTAAATTCATTAACCTTGGGGGTGGCAGGCTTCTTCGTGCACCCTTTGAATCCCCATGACCCTACCGTCGCAATTGTTGCAACATTTCGCGACCCATTACTTGAAATAACCTCCCCTTTGCTTTGCGACATTTAAGTAACCAACCCTGCCCACAATCTCTCCCACACACTTTAGAGCGGGCAAAGATGCTTGCACAGAACGCCTTACAATAAGCCCTTAAAGGGAATGTGGCACCTTGGTCGAATCCTGGAATTTAGTGTAATTAGGCGTACTTTTAGTAAAAAATAATGAAACCACTCATGATTTCTCTGAAAAAAATGTACAATAAGCTCAATATTTGTTTTTTTTAAATACTGCTCTAGAAAAAGAAATAAATATCAGACTGTGGATGATGTCACGATCTGGCAACCACTACCATACTTGAAACGCTTCAAGGGCTTCGATTGGCTGATGCTCATCGTGACGTCAGCATATGTCGTCACACCAGTAGCTCCCAACAATGGCCGCCGGCGACGGGGGGCTGAGGGGGCTGGTGTCAGGTAGGTTTTAGCTTTTTTCTACGGAAATATCGAGTTCCAAGACAAATGAAATATGGAGTACCGGGTTTTCAGACCTGCTTTACAACTTGGCTATCTCAGTTAAAATCACGTTGTGAAGGTGCCACATTCCCTTTAAGTAAGTAACATCTCTAGCGTGCGCATTGGCTGGGGGCACTGCCGAGGCCACTGAGGACCGTTGGCAAACACGGCCAATGCAGACGCGGGGGCGGCCAATGGGACTCAGCTGCCGTGGAGCTGTTGGAGTCCTGGGCTGGAACGATCTCCCTGCGCCAGGTTCGCGGGCGGACCCAGCCGCAGAGCGGCGGCATTGCAGGGGTTGGCTGACGAGCAGCACGGGGCTCGGCGCGAAGCGCGAGCACCGGCAAAACAGGCGGTCCCTGAGGATGGCAACAGTACGGCGGCTGCAGCAGCCAAGGGGAAGTGATCCTTTCCGGTGCAGCGCTAGACTCCGAGAATTCGCTTGGAAACAGCTGAAAGCCAGTTAGAAATCAATAGTCTTCAGAAGGGTCCGTTGAGACGATTTGGCGGGTGTGCAGGAAGCACACTTGCCGCTCAGTGTGCCGGGGGAACGAGGGCTGGCTGCGGTGCTGTGTACAGCCGTACCAGCCCGCCGAGGTGGTCCCCTTGCTCCCAGGTCATTCGATCAGCAGCGGCCTGCTATGGGAAAGGACCGCGTGAACTTGCGGTAGCGCTCTGACGCAGTTCGCTGCTGTGGCGCCCGCCCCACCTCAGTGCAGCTCGTATTGACCGGCCGGCTCAACTTACTTTGGTTTATTTCCAACACTCGCCCCGAGCTTTCTGTGCACTATAGATTTCGCGCAGCGAAACATTCTTGCCACCTTTTAGCCTGGAACATAGAAATAAAAATTGCATAAGACCATTGGCAGTGTAAAAGGCCATTACGTTATGGAAGACGCCGGCTGTCTTTTACAACTGCTCTAGCAGAAAATAGCATTGACGAAGTGGATGAGGAGCACCCTGGAGCCATGAATGATTTATGGAGTTTGCGTTCTTGCATCCCCGTCACACGGTTCAGGACTCCAGTTCTATCCATTGTTTGAGCAGTTCTCCATACCTGTCACAAATAATTCAAAAACCAAATATTATACCTGATCAGGGATTCTGATTTGCAACATGCCGCTCCTGTAGCTCGCGTGGTAGGGTTGGGCTCCGGCCCGCTGCTCAGAATCCCATGTATTGGCTGTGCCTTGGTGAAGGCACTGAATCGATTCTCCTGAGACGCTCCGGCGCTCAATATTCATCTGACGTCGGTCGGCTGGCAACTGACTGGTGAGAGGGTAAACTGAGTGGGGTGGCCGTCCCTGTGGCTTGTGGAACGTTAAACTTTGGCTTCCAAATTAACCCGTCATTACGAGAATTGCTCGTTCGGGTGGTGGGGTTGAGATCCCTGAGACCGTTTCCCTGATGACCTTTGAGACTTCGCTCCCAAAAGCCGGCTAGTAAGAGCTTAGACGACATTGAAAGTTAAAATATATATATTTCGCACACACTAGATGGCAACGATGGGTCTCCATAGGTACACGGGACTGGTTCTTTGGGGACGCTAGCAGGTAAAAAGGACGAGAAGTGCCTAAGGCCTCGTTTACAAGGGCATAGACAGCAAAACCGGGGGAGGAGTGCCGGGGCACCACTCGCTCTTGGGTACACCACCTTGCTCCAATCAGGGGCGGACGCAGACCCGAGCTTTGGGGGCAGACCAAACCCATGTCTACCTCTCCTCCTGGGGGGAGGGGATGTGCGATTTTTGGGTGCTCGACAGACCTAGTATAAGCTACCTCTCCAAGTACATGATCCGCTCTCCTGGGGGGGGGATGGGAGTGAATATTTAATTGCTCGCCAGATCTAGTGAAAACACCTTTTTCAAAAATTTATCCAACCATTGGGGGCCAAAATATAGTTTGACCCCCTTCCAACGCTTTGAGGGGGCCTTGGCCGAAATGCCCCCCCGCGCCCGCCAATGGCTCCAATATGGTTGTGCACCCTCGTCCTCCTTCAACTCCTCAAATCGGCCAAGGTCGCAAAGGAGCAGCACCTTGCTCTACTTTTCAAGAACACCTAAGGCCTTTAATATTGTTCACAGATTTGTAAAACCTGATAATCGAACCAACGTTTTGCTTTTCTTCAGAAATTATACGGATTGCATATAACAACCTTCATCGTCATTTTGTTAACTTCTCTTTCTCATCAGATGTCTATCACGTGTTGTGGTGTGACCATGTCGGTGTTAAAGGGAATGTGGCACCTTCATAATGTGATTTTAACTGAGATAGCCAAGTTGTAAAGAAAGTCGGAAAACCTGGTACTCAACATATCATTTGTCTTGGAACTCGAAATTTCCGTAGAAAAAGCTAAAACATAACTGCAATGTACCCCTCATGTACCCTTAGCAGCAGGCCACAGTTGTCATGGCTGGTGGTGTGACGACATATGCTGACGTCACGATGAGCATCAGCCAATCGAAGCCCTTGAAGCGTTTCGAGTATGGTAGTGTTGCCAGATCATGACATCATCCACAGGCAGATATTTATTTCTTTTTCTAAAGGAGTATTTTAAAAATCAAAATATTGAGCTTATTGTACATTTGTCAGAGAAGTCATGAGTGGTTTCATTATTTTCGGCTAAAAGTATGCCTAATTATACTAAATTCCACGATTCGACCAAGGTGCCACATTCCCTTTAGGGAATTCATTTAGGTCACTGATTTTAAATTTCTAGTTCTCCTGAATCGTTTTATCTGTAGCCCATGCATAGCTTTTAGTGTTACTTGATTCGAATGTCACGATTTATCTGCTGTTCTCAAACAGAAACCACCATTCTTTTTCCGTTTGCTTTATTATAGTTATGTCCAGTCTGACTGTACCCAGTCCTCTTATTCAAAGTGACAATATAGTTATTCTGCTAAGCCACACACCTTTTGGGACCCGAGCACTTCCGATGTTATACAAATCGGTGCAATTGTCGCACCTAGAAAGAGATAATCACTTACGACAGTTTAACTTTAAGCATACCCTTGGGAAATTATGGACATTAGTCTGCAACGGAGTTTTCGGTTCTTCCAGATGAAGCGTTCCTCGATTATGAAAAGTAACCATACATTTTACTGTTACCGTATTTTAGGGATTTTTTGTGAATGCAGAAAGAACATGTATACTTAAAACATAATTCACCAGTGTGATTGTAACACTTCTTCATAACCCGTTTTAAGGTAGCCACAATCGTGTGTATTATATTAATATTTGCTTCCAGGATCCCTGTGGTATGACTTAAGAATTTGAACAATTATAAGCAGTAGCAGGACTTGCTTACAACATTGAACCAGGATACTTATGATAAATGGTACTTTTCGTATAACGTTTAGCAGTCTGTATTTATTTTTTAATATACATTTCAGACTATCATTGCAAGTTCGGATCTTAGGACCAATGTCTCACTAAGGTCCCCAAGGAACTTGTCTCGGAGATGAGTCACAGGAACCATATCACTCTGGCCCTCCTCTCACCAGTCAGTTGCCAGCCAGCATACGTTTGGTGAATATTGAGCGCCGGAGTGTCTCTGGGGAATCGATTCCGAGCCTTTGCCAATACACTGAGTGTTCTGAGCAGCGGAGTGGAGCCCAACGGCCTACCAACCGAGCTACTGGAGTATTTTATTATCTTTGGGCGATAAATATGATCCGAGAGCTTTATTGCAAGTGCAGAACTACGTAACGGTCGGATATAATATATAGATGTCCTTTAGAATATAGTACACTTTCAGACTGTATCCATTCCTCGCACTTCAACACTAGGCATTCTATCAAAATAATAGGCATAGCAAATGGGTATTTCAGCGGCCAGCTTCTAAAACATATTATTGGAGGCTTATCATTTTTGTAATTTATTTCATACAAAATATATCCAAACCAAGTCAAAGAGACAAGACACAGATTATGGCTACAAAGTATTTTTACCCACTTTATTCGAGCGACCACTTTTGAATTAAAAACTTCAGCATGTTTGTTCTAATATTTTTCATTGCTAGTATTTCATCTTAATCGCGACACACCCACGAGCAACACGGACCTAGCGAACAAGACTGCAGTATTGACCTTGCTGTTGCCAAGGACACCTGGCCCGGCGGGACTCGTTTATCAGTGAGAACAAATTTGTGGCCCAAGCTCGGCTGGATAAATTATTATCTGTTCAGGAGAAACATGATGTGATGACCACTGAAGGCTGAGATAAGCAAAAATTCCAATTAGGTTGGTTGGAATAACTTATCTGAAATTTAGGCACTGTAGGCATATTGCATGCAAGCAACCTATCAACGTCTTGTGGTGACACCTGGAAGGTTAAGAGATCAAACAAGTACGTGAACGCCTTTGTATGGTGTTCCGGTATTACCAGTTTTACTTAAAGGAGAGCATCGTGTCTTCCCTTTCGAGCTTACCTATAAGGGGGATTTTCCACCTAACTGAGACTATGAAATTAGTCGAGACGAGTACCAGCTAGCTTGTGGGTCGACGGAAGCCCACGCCCACCCAAAGAAAGCACCGAATGAAGATATATAATCATGAAAAACCGAAAATGAGGCAATAACATGAGAAGTAGAACAATTGCGAAGTTAAAAAGCGTGCGGAGTAGCTCAGGTTTGAGAGCTCATTCCCCCATGTCATGTCCGATTGTGCTGCTTCTGATAGCACAGGCGGAATTTCAACTTAGTTTCGAGGGTCCTCACGCCCTTTCAGGGCTGCTCCGTTGTTTTGGGTGTGCTTACGCGAGTAGCTTTGAGGATTCTCGAGCCATTTCAGGGCCGCACTACTAATGGGATATCCGGGGTGTTAATTAACCAGTGTCCATTTCTTTATTCCACCCTCCCACATAAGCGGATCCGGGGGCAAGAGGGCACTTGTCCTTCATCGAATATCGGCGCCCCCTAAAATGATGACAGCGCACTCTAAAAGGCTGATGGCTCACTTCCCACCCCTCTAGCCCCCCATGCGAGTACCGGCACCCCTACGATAGGATTTGCCTCCCACCTGAAAGGTTTTGCCGACCAAAAGTGACGCCCCCTGGTCCGGATGGCGTAACCCGACCATGCCCCCCCATCCTATCAGCAATCGTGGACCTGCCTACACCTTCACCCGTGCAGCACTGTACGGATCCCCTGCACCGTTAACAAAGGTGGCCCATGCTATACCCGCTTGCCACCTTATGTCTACACCACTGACTCGCGATCGTTATTTGGGGTTTCAGGGCGCTTCAACTGCATTGTCATCACGCACCTCCGATAATCCTATGCAACTATCGAACTCGGATCACAATTCTGAATAAGAATATTTTGGTTGAACAGCATTCTCCAAGATGCATCCTTAGCAGCCTAGGTAGGTGTAGAGGGAAACTGCCTGCAAAATCCACTTGACTCTTGAACATCTATATCTCTAATTCTAAAATACATGGGAAAATTTATTGCGTTATATTTTGCCTTGCAGTATTAGTCTTGGCCAAGGGTGCCGCCATGGAATTTTAGAGGGTGGGGGACGGACCCGGGCTGGTGCTAACCGGGGAGGCGAATTTTGAGCATATTCGGTACCTGGCAGCATTAATGACGATGCACCCAAAAATTTGGGGGGACGTCCCCCCTGGTTGGCTAACAGGGGGGACACGTGCCCCCGTCCCCCCGGCTTTCGGCACCCATGGTCTTAGCCCATTTCATCTTACGCGGGTGGAGATCCGGGGGGATTGGGAGTCAGGATCCCCTGGATTTTGGTGTCTCCTAGAATTTTTATAGGGCTTGTATTGCAGTTAACCCATCCAGAACTTCTCCCCCCCAATCGAGAAGATATCCAGCTTTGATATATCAGGGATGCTCCCTCACGAGGACAGAGTACCCCGCTCTGCTGCAGCGGAGGACGCCGTCCTGTCAACATGTTTTGCTCGGCCGGTGACGTCACCCTGGTCGCACTCAGGCGCTGCAAGGTCCCCTCCCCTCCCCGCAGTAACACTGCCCCCTCGGCCCACAGCGCTGCGTGCAACCGGGCCAAGTGCAGGCCGGCTGTTGGGGACCAGCCCCGTTCGCGGACTCACCTTTTCTGACGCCCCCAGAAGTGCCCCTGTGAGGACCGGAGCACTATTCCAGCCGGAACAACGCCGTGATGTCCCGCTCACTTGAATAATCACACCAACACTCAGTTCTGCCTTCTCAGATGCTCACGCTTTCCGCCCATCCACGGCCGCGGACTTGCTCAACAATTTGGCAGCGAATCCTAGTCGCAGGATGACCTTCCACAAGTCACAGTGGCGCCGCGCGGTGGTGCAACATGGAACTAGCCGTGACGTGCGCGCAGCGTCGGCTCAAGATCGATGCTGCAATTTATGGGGCAGCGGGCCGCCGCTGCGCCGCCGCCGCTGGCTGATGCTAAGGGATTAAACGCTGATGCTGGAGCTCAAGCCATGAGTCCAGTGTGAAAGCTTGCTTTGTCTCTGGCATTGGAGCACACCACCGCAAAGATTGGACAGATAATCGACTTCTGAGCATAAGTCGCGCGGGGGTAGTTTTGTTTGAAAATGATTCAGCAAGCCCAGCAGATTATCTTCGCGAGAGGACCCAGGAGAGACAAATAAGCTATGGCCCCTTAAACGGCCCGATAATTATTCTCAACTTTTTCGTTCAAACTGGTTTTTAGTTTTCTCAGAATAGCTAGGATTCAACTATTTGGATGTATCCCAAAAAAGCTGTGGTAGGTGTTCCTCGATATAATTTGCTGCACTTTTGTTGTACCTACTCATTGGCGGACGCAGGGAGGGGGGCATTCCGGCCATGCCCCCCCCAAGCGCTGGAAGGGGGCCAAACTATCTTTTGGCCCCCAAACTCCGGAAATTTTTTGAAAAAAGGTGTTTTCACTAGGTCTGTAGAGCAAAAAATCTTCGCTCCCACCCCCCCCCGGAGAGCGATCATGCACTAGGAGAAGAAGCTTATACTAGGTCTGTCGAGCACTGAAAAAGGTGTTTACACTAGGTTTGCAGAGCAAAAAATATTCGCTCCCACCCCCCCCCACCAGGAGAGGCAGACATGGGTTTCGCCCCCCCAAAACTCGGGTCTGCGTCCGCCCCTGTACCTACTTTGCCCATAAGTATTTTCATATTGTACAAAAATTTTGTGGAAATCCAAGATGCTTAACACGCGCCACGCTGGGGGGCGAGCGAAATCCTCCCCCTCCTGGATTTCCTCAGATAACGCAAAAACGAAGAAACGCAGAGCAGCAAAACTTACAGTACCTTATCCCTAATCAGTTGCACGCGTCTGACCAACTTTTTTAGGTCAGGTCTTGTCAGGTCAAGGAGCTATCCAATGTCAAGCGACCCGACCTCAAAACCTAAAACCACGAGTTTGAAGCGGCGCCTCAGGAACATCTTCCAACCGATTAGTTTGAAACTTTCACAATATGATAAAGTCATTAGTATCTACAAATCTGCTAGCTCGGAATTTTGATCTTGTTGACCTAAGGTTGGGTCAATTTTTTTGGTTACCTCATTATATAGACGGTAAAAAATAGAAAGGGCTCGTTTTCAGTAAATACTGCATAGGTAAAGCTTAAAATCTTTACACTGAGTATTCTTACCACGACCTTGACCATAAAGTTGAGCTCTTGGCCATCTGATCTCCCAAAGGTCATGTCAGGTAACAGGAGCATAGGTACAGTGATTTTTTTGGTAATAACTTCTCACTGAATTGAGACAAAGCTCTTATTTTGCTTGCATTGTGCTTACATTGTCACTGGGAGTAGATTGATATGCAGCATGACCATACCAGGTTACCCTATGACCCTGACCTAGCTCGAGTTCAGGTCATTTGCACGATTTGACCTAACACTGTCATATTAGACATTAAATTTGCTACGATGAGAGGAATCCAATAATGCATAAAGGTTTTCTCGAGCTCCCTGAGTAAATATCTAGAGGTGGAAACGTACACTGCCCTGTTGTAAGCCTATGGAAACTTCTTTGACCTATGTTGACCTCAATATTGACCTGTCATAAAAATGCTTCGTATAGTTTCTCTTTGTCTCGTCAAGAGCTTTCGAACGCCATCCATAATTTTCTTTAGCTTTACTGGTAAATGAGATACGGGCGAAGTAGTCCCCCAGTGGGGCGGTCATGCCAGGGACTGCGGGGTGCGTGTTAACGTTACCATACACATACGCGTCGGAAAAGGGGGGGCAGGGGGCCTGCCCCCTCCCCCCACTTTTTACCAAAAATTTCCTGATCTCTGTCCAAATGAGAGAAAACCGGACATTCTTATATCCAGCCGCTGCGGGAGGCAACAAAGAGCCCAAATACGAACAAAAAGACAAAGACAAATACTGTATTCGGAGTCATCCACAGTTATAAAAACGGTTGTGGCTATTACGACACCACGTCAAGCTGTTGCTAGATGAGTAAATGGGATGGGCTTACACATTCACTAGATGAAAGTTCAATACAGTAATACCTATGACATCATCACATAATAACGGTATACACTTGATATAAAATATTCTACTCCACTCCACACGCAGCGCACCACCACACATCCCAAAACACCCTAAGTACGCTGTGACACGAGGTGGCGCTTAAGGGCACGGCAGAAAAGAGGTACTGGAAGGACTTTCAAATCAGCAGGCACATCGTTATAGTACGAAGGACCCCGGGCCATAAACCTGCGCTGGCCCATACTGCTACGGGAACGTGGTACCCATAGGTCTCCATCCCGGCGCGTGCTGCGCTCCCGCGTAAACCGGAGCTCCTCGAATCCCCGGGCCAGCTCCTCTGGCTCCCCGAGGCGCACTACCTTGTGCACAAGCACAAGCGTGTGATACCTATCCAGTTCACCCGCCGACAGCCAGCCCAAGTCCTCCAATAGATCCGAAACATGATCAAATTTGACTCGTGCAGTGCCCACGAGTCTATATCCACGCCCCCCTTCCCCCTGAGCAAATAATGGATACGCTCCTGCTGTGCTCTGAGAATTGTGATCTGGCCTTTATTGATGTACCCGACTAAGATTTTCAGCGCTAGTCCATGAGGAATATGAGCTACTGATTTAGAAAAAAGTGAATCCCTGTGGGGCGGGGTGGTGTGATGCTTGTCGCACTTGCTTTCTACGGGGTCGCCCGGGCTTACGTCCGGTGGATTTCTTGAGTACGGAGAATCCGGTTTCTAAGAGAAAAAAAGTAAAAAGTGTCGACGACGCCGCATGACCATAGCAGTGGATGAGTTTATAAGACCCAAAAATTGTTATTCTGTTCAAAAGTCGGTTCATTTTTTGTTATCCATGGGTGCCCATAAAACTAGGAAGGGTTCTGCACGGTGCCGTCGATCGGGTACTTCAGAACAGATTAGGAAATAGGAGCTTCTTTTCACCTCCACCACCTGAGGCAAAGACTGATAGGCAACGATGATATTGAAGGCATCACAGTCTTAATACGTGCTCAAACAATGAAATTAATCTGGAAACGGTGTGGTGAGAATGCTACAAAACAAAAATAAAAACCCGGAAAAACACAAAAAACCGGCAAAAAAAACCAGACCCGCGGGCTTTTTACAAAAAACGGGTTTTTCAACCCTGGTGATCAGTCAGGGGCCGCAGTTATCAACCAAGGTGCAGCAGTGATCAGTAAGGGGGCAGTTAGCAGCCAAGATGCGGAATTTATCAGTCAAGCGGCGGCAGCTATCAGTCAGGGGCAGCAGTTATCAGTCAGGGGGTGGCACTTATCAATCCGCCGGGGGCGGCAGTTATCAGCTAAGGGCCGGCAGTTTTCAGTCAGGGGGCAGCAATGGTCAGCCAGGGGGCGGCAGTGATCAGCCAAGGACGGAAGTTATCAGGTAGGGGGCGCTAGTGATTTGCCAGGGGGCGGCAGTTATCAGCCAGAGGCGGCAGTGGTCAGACAGGGGCGGCACTTAACAGCCAAGGGGCGGCAGTTATCAGTTAAGGGGCGGCAGTGATCAGCCAGGGGGCGGTAGTGATTAGTCAGGGGGCGGCAGTGATCTACCAAGGGGCGGAATTGATCTGCCAAGGGGCGACAGTTATCCGCCAGGGGCGGCAGTCATCCGCCAGGGGCAGCAGTTAGCAGTCAAGGGGCGGCAGTTAGCAGTCAGAGGGCCGCAATGCTCAGCCAGGGGGCGGCAGTGATCAGCCAGGGGCGGCAGTGGTGAACAATATGCGGCAGTGATCAGCCGGGGGCGGCAATGATGATTCGGTGGGCGACAGTGACTAACCAGGAGGGGCAAGTATATGGGTGTTGAAGTAAACCGGGGTGTTTAGCCAGGGGCGGCATGAATCAATGCGGCAGTGATAAACCAGGGGTGTCAATGATCAGCCAGCTGATCAGTGACGAACAAAAGGCGGCAGTAATCATCCGGAGGGGGGGCGGCAGTGATTAATTGTTGGCGACAGTGATCAGGCGGGGACGACAGTGGTGTGGCGTCATAAATCAGGGAAAAAGGATAAGTCAGGAAGCATTGATTAGCTAGAGGTGGAACCAAACAGAGTGGAAATAATGAACCCGGGACGGGAAAAAATTGACAGGGGCGGCACGAATCAGGGTGGCAGTGATGAGATAGGGTGCCACTCTTCAGGGTAGCAGTGATAAGCCAGGGGTGGCACATGTATTGGGGGTGCTCAGCACATGATTGGGGGTGCTCAACTTACGATTGGGGGTGCTCGGGCATTCCCAAAGAGATAGAAAATTTCACCCTTGTATATATAAAAAAACATATGTCGGGGATTGTGGAAATGGTTATGCGACAGTATACGAAGGTGCAAGACGATATTCAAGAAGGATAGGTAGGTAGGTAAGTAAGCCGGGAAGGACAAGGTACTCACGAGAACTTCCCATTTCAATGACGGCTTCGGCGCTTCATTTTTTATGACATTCAGTGTCTCGCCGTACGATCGAACGGAGTTTTTTTAAATTTCATTCACCAGATTTTGTGCCATGACTCACGATCTTCATAAGGGTTTCTAAAATTAGATAACTTGCTAATAATTTGCCAAACAACGGTGCCGCCCTAGAGAAGGCTAGAAATCCGCGAATACAAGGAAGTCAATAAATGAATCCGCTGAAATCAAGGCCCTAAGACGCGGCATCGCACGTGCTAGCACTTCAGGCAAGCCTAGGCTGCTGATTTTACGAGCCAGAACTCGCGTCCGAATGAATGAGGTATTAGAGATGTTAATCAAAAAGCACACGTTAGGTTTGCCACGGTCTTAGGCAGATTCAGCGGATTCGCGAAGTGCCCCATATCACATTTGTTGACGGTAAAAGCTGCGAGCTTGGATTGTCAGAGATGCAAATCATCGGCTCTTTGACCCAGTGATCCGAAACAGAAATATTCTCTGCCACTTAAACATGGAGTCAAGTTAGATTTCTTCCACATGAAATACATACTGACTTCGACATTTAAAAGTGGCTAGGCAGTGCCTAATGTGCCTCTATGGCAGCGCCGCCCCTGGTCCGCCATGTTACATCCCGACACCTATCTAGATTTCCGGGAAAAAAGAAGCTCCCTCATGCATACGCGTCGGAAAAGGGGCCAGGGGCCTGGCCCCCACTTTGGCCAAAAATTTCCTGATCTCAGTCAAAATGAGAAAAACCGGACATTCTTATATCCAGCCGCTGCGGGAGGCAACAAAGAGCCCAAATTGACTAGTTTTTAGTCCTGACGTTGAAAGTTTTCGTCAGCATCAGGTTGAAGTTTGGCTGGCCCCCCACTTTTTTGCCGGTGGCGACACTTATGCCCTCGTGTATGAGCACAATTTTTATTGGGCATTTAGAGCGTGGCAGAAGCAAGCGTGGGCTTGGTGGGCTGATGCCCCCGCCCTCCCCCGGATTTTTTAATGACTGTAGTAACTACTTAGCAAAAGGCTATGCAAGATCATGAAGGGATGCTTGAGTGCTCTTGTACACAAAACTTAATCCTGGATCCGCCGCTGTTTACACACAGGGGTAGATCTAGAGGCACTTGGGTAATAGGTAGCCCCCAAAGTGGCGACACTGGTTCCCACCTATCACATTTTTATTTTATCGTTTATTTATAAGAAAACGCTGTCTTTAGTATATTGTCTGGGTTAGCCTCCCTCCTAAACAGTTTTTCTAGATCCGCTCCTGACATTGCTGATCCAGGGGCCCAAAAGGATCATGGACACTTCCCAAAGGCTGAAAACAGTGATAAATGCTTGATCCCCAAAGGGTACTTCTATTAATAAACAATAAGCTAGAAACTAGGCAAATATTATTAAATCTGACCAAAATCACCACATATTAGGGAGGCTTAACGTGGAAAACGTAGCCTACTGCTACGTTTTCTACGTTCCACCCCAACCCCGTTCAACAATTTGCCGTATTTTCCATCCGAGAAGTCCTGTCGCACTCCATTCCCACCTCCACGAGTCTTGGTCCAGTTGCCCCTCCCCCGAGCTGGAGTCCTGGACCTGGCAGCGCTCCTTTGCGTACAGTTTGGCTAAGCAGCTGGGCTCCAGTGACATACAGCTGGTAAAAGCACGTCCTCCCCGTTTCGAGTCGGGTGATCTCAGGGATAGGACTTGTTTTCATTGCTCAAGAAATAGACAGAACTTATCCTGTTTTAACTTAAACCTAGAGTTGTTATTGTAATGACCTTCTGTTTTGTTTTTATTTGGCTACATTATGCAATTCTATGTATTCGCCTCAGACATCTGTAGGACAAGATAAAGCGAGAGGAAATTTGAAATCTTCAACGGTTTCCACCTTTCATCTTATGTTCTCGGCATATTTTTCCGCTTGATTTTTGCTGGGATCGCGTGATTTTGGAAGCCCTTTGGAATAAGAGGCGGCAGGATCAGCTCTTTTAAAAAATGTGTCGGCTTCGAGGTTTGTTAATGATGATGCCATTGAAAAACTGACATTATTTCGAAAATAAAGTTACGGATTCAAGACTTAAGCAACATCTTCAGTTCGAGATTATAAAGATAACCCACAAATACACAAGCATCCCGTTTTCTGGACCATCACGAAAACGAAATGCAGCGGCAGCACACCACGCAAAGTGCACGCTCACGTCGCTTTTCCCCTGAGCAACCTCGACCTCAGTTGGATGGCCCTCGGGCAACCGCAGATCTCTGGAAATTTTGTGTTTGACTTGTACGCAGTGGTAGTACACCATGGCAGCCTACAGACCGGTCACTACACTGCCTTCTGCTGGAACCAGTCGAAGGCTAGGTGGTACCATATGAACGATACCTGTGTTAAGGAAGTACCGACCGAAGAAGTAAAAAGGGCGACAGCGTACATGCTTTGTTACGCAGCCAGAGATGCTGTTTAGTTGTTTCAAAAGTGGTTTTCTTTCGAGTTATCATTGGCAGAATGTGGTGGCACAGAAGTTAAGATCTCACAAAAACTTACTTACCTGTGTGTTTGCGTGTTTTTGTATTGTATTTTTGAATTGTAAATATACATCATGAGTTAAAAAAACGAATATCACCGAGTTTAGGTTCATATTTTTCTAAATATTTATTGTTTTCAGTTTATGTGCATGAGTGTATTCGTGGACTCGTGAGTGTCTGTGTGTGTGAGTGTATACTACTACTTTTAATTAAAAATTTCGTAATAATTAATTAATAATGTTAAAAAATAATTAATGAATGATGAATGATTATGAATAATAAACAATTATTGATAATAAATAAATAATAATTACTACCTATAATTATCTATCTAATTATTATCCGTATCCCCTCTTCATCCTTAAACTATACCTGAATGTAACGAACACATGTGCCTTGGGCAGCAGTGACCCCTCCAGGTAGTATCCCACCTTCGATTGCACTCATTCATCGCCATCCCTACCGTCTCCTTCCATAGTTTTATTACTCCATGTCCATTATGATGGCACTTGAAAAGCCACCTCATGTGTAAAAGTATTTTCAGCAAATAAGTATACGAAAATAAAATGCATAAATAAGAAATAGGCAACAAGGTGATAAGTGGGGAGTCGGGTCTCACTTGCTAAGGATAATTTTGACAACAAATTTTGACCCTATATATGAATCAATATAATTCAGCAGCTAAAGTCAAACATTCAAGGGGCATATAGGTACACATCGATAAATGATAAATAGCACCACATAATGACATTAAAACGCAGTGTTTGTAATAACTAATAATTAGCCACATAAAAACCATTCATAGAAAAATTATTTTTGTCTAAGCGTTGATATCGTCATTCAGGATGAATACCCTGATGATTTAAACCGAAACTATGATGTCCACCTTTCCCGACACTTGCTACAAGAAACATTTCGATGTTGTTCATATGCATAGTTTCCAAGCTTGAATCTTTGTCTTTTGGACGATTTTTATTCATGGGAATGTCTTAAAGATGATCGCTATATGAATTGCCGCAGGCATGAAAAAGTGGTAATTTATGTTATATATGTACATGGTTGGTTCACGTGTTGACAACCAAAATTTGTCGGGTCATAGGCAGCTGAAAAAGAACAAAGGAACCTACAGTTTTTTATGAGCACAATAGGTCCTTAGCACATGCAGGTGAAACGAACACATTCGGACGTTCGAACATAATGAAACGATCTGAATATATTACGTTTATGTGTTTACATATTTCCGAATCCCATAGCCAGCCTTCAGCCACAGAGCTTTACAGCCAGCAGCCACTAGTGGAATTTCGTCTACCCTTCCCTGAACACTAAGTAATATCCAGGTGGATACCTACTCTCACTTCACGCTAGTAAAGCCCTGGCACACTGCTTCAGCTAATGTATAAGAAATTGAGGAGACCACCTAGTTGGGGTTTTTTCTTGTTTCTGAGACAGTTTCATGCGTAGATTCTAAATATGTAATCCACAAAATCTTTCTTTGGCGCGGTTTCTGCAATTTGAAATTTTCCGTTGCGCTTTTGCCGTGACCGGGGCGGGGCGGCCGAACAAAATAGACTGAGCAAGTTGCTGAGCAAGTGCGAATATTGTGCGTATAGTAATATTGCTAACCAGAAGTGCTGCCTGAGGAGTAAGGCCACGGAACAAGCGGAACAAATACAAATGTAGCAAATACACAAAATGAAAATAACTTCCAGGAGCAGAATCTAAATCCAGGCAATAACATCGCAGAGCCGTGATATAGATATATCCGGGCTGTTGGAAACTTCATACAAGCGCTTACATACATCAACGCTGCTCATAGGGCAAACCTCGCCATACAGCCTTTCAAATGGAAGAGCGCTGCATGAAACGCCTTTGCTAGGTTGGCACCTCCATCAGATTGGGGATGTTCCAGGCCCTCTTGCGAAAATCCGAGAGCTTTTGGCGCAAGGTGCATTGAAAAAATTACCCAAACCAAATGACGCAAGGAATTGAAACACGTGAGTCATAATTGTCATAACAAAGAACAAGGCAATAATAGTGCATTCGTTACACTTCATTACGTCATTTATCTTGGGTATTTTCAAGGCCAGTAGGTATTTCCTGAAAGAAAAGTCTGGCACCAAAAGCTCTTGGATTTTTGGAAGAGGGCCTGGAACATCAACGTTCATTCAAAGCCCTGACACCCGCCCCACACCAACTACTGATCCGCGATACATAAGCTCGACCGGGTCCGGGTACCTGCGCTCTCTGACATTGGATTCTTGGAATATTTTGCCTTTGCAGTCAGTTTGATGAAGGTGGATTTGCGAGAAATTTTAAGCGGTTGAAGATGACCAGGTTCTTAACGATGTAATTAATAGAGTATGTTGCTTTCAAATCTGGCCAAACATATCACGCGTTAAAAATGCAAACAGACGCTACAATTCGTAGCAAACTATGCGTTTCTCCGGACAGAGATGGTGTCCACGGCATCTGCCATTGGCTTCTGTGGTGGGACTATTACATCTTCTTTTAAGCATAACAAATGCTACGATGGAAATTGAGACGGCTGCTTCGAACATTTGGATTATCAATACTTTGGCGATTCAGAAAAGACCAAACATAATACTTTTTCGTCCGATATTTTGGAAGCTGCTAGGGTAAAAAATTTTAATACAACTAATGATTACAAAAAATAACATCTAACCGTGCTTACAGATTACATATTTGGAATCTACGCATACAACTGTATCAGAAACAAAAGTTCTTATAGAGCAGCTGAAGTAGCGTGTTTGGGCAGGACCCAGATCAAGCCCCGGCTGCAGAGACGTCGCAGCAGGGCTCTTGGCGTTGTGCTCTCACAACGCCAGCTCATTCAGGTGTTGTACACTCAGGCGCTCGGATGTGCCAGTTACTGCGCGGTGAGTCGCAGTGTCGCCCGCAAATACCCGTCAGCGCGATTCAGGCTGTCGGAGAAATAAGGGCTATACACTATGGAAAAGACGTGGACCGGGCACGCGTCCTGGCTTCACCTGTAATGCTAGAATTTCCACCCATTGGAATGTCGGAAGTTATTTCTTGGGGCATAGTAAGCCAGTGTGATGTATGTTGATCAGTTATAATTGAAAGAACTTCACAAATGTATCGATACAATCACCTGGATACATTTTTGAAGTTCTTTCGTTTTGCTCTTCCATCATGTTTTTCGACGCTCTCCAATACAGGGGGAGGGGGCGGGGGGGGAGTAGGGCGCACAGACAACCTAGGTCATTCTCTATCTCCAATACAGGCGTTTTACCGGTTTGTTTTCGTCGCTTCAGAGGCCCGAGCGTAAACAGCCTGCCAGTAATAATACGGTCTCACCATCATCGCGTTAGCAGCGACGCACCGTCGCCTTTCAAAATCCATCATTTACCTCATTTGGTGCTTGGTTTTAATTCAAGATTCTCGCGCCCATAACCCAAATGGACCTAGCGATACTCGCCACGCTGTCTTATCTACGTCCCGGTCTTTCTGCAGATACCAGTCTGCTGAAGAATGCTGCCACCGGCTGTGCCATAATCCGGTAACGGTTAATCTCGGCTCCAAAATCGGGTCGAACAAGCTGCGACGGCCTCATCACTACATAATTCACCAACTGGCAATGCACAATGAAAATTACACGCAAGAGTAGAAGCCCTCGGCTTTGGTTGGGACCCAATTTTAGGCCCTTGTTTGGTCGCCGTCGAAGCACAGTAGAGACCGCAGTGGCATCACTCGGCATCAGAGGCGTAGCCAGGGTTTCGCTCAGAGGGGGGGCGGCGCCCCTAAAAGGGCCCCTGCGACAGCGCCAAAAGGGCACTGATGGGTAAAAATGGCCCTGCTTGTCACAGAATCGTGTCCTCAGGGGGGGCGGCTGTCCCTGACGCCCCCCCTTGGCTACGCTCCTGCTCGGCATCAGCCTCAATGAAAATACTGGTACGTCGATCAGACTGAAGGTCATGGGAATAGGGCTCAAGACACGGCTCAGTAAAATAGAACGCGCACTTGTCGGGGCAGACCTAAATCCGAGCTCGGCGCAGACTGGTTTTGTGTACAGGTGACTATGCAGCCCATCTTGAGCTGTACATTAGGGCATGTCAAGTACATACGGGATCCAGGATTGCCGATGGGGGGGCACATTTCCGGGGGCGCCATCCGGACCAGGGGGCGCCATTTTTGACCGGAAAAACCTATCAGGTGGGCCCAATATCCTATCGGTGATCGCTGATTTTTGCATCCTGGGGAGAAACGACATTTCAGGGGGCGCCATCGACCTTTCAGGGGGTGCCGTGACCATTTCAGGGGGCGCCGAGGGTCGATTGGGGGAGGGACATGTGCCCCCTATGCCTCCTGGATCTGCGCATGGTCGAGTGTAAAAAAAAAACAGTAAAGAAAAACACAAAGGTCTGAATTTTGTTTCGTCGAAACGATATTCTTCTGCAAACCTGTATTTTGAATCGAAGACTTGTTTGCACCTGCTGACTGGTCCGGCACATGGATAATTTGGTACGGGATGTGACGAAACCCGCGACCCCAGTTGGCAGGATGGGTTTCGCCCCCCGCCTTCGGGTGATTGGCCAAATCGAGACTGCCATCCTCATCCTTTCTCAGCCCTCCTAACTTCAAATCCCTCCAACTCCTTGTTCTTTTTCCTCTTCTTTCCTTATTTCCTTGTCTCTCCATGCCTTTCCACCCGTATCCTTTCTGTCCACTCCTAAATACCCCTCCTATCCACTGTCTGCAATGTTTGGCCCGGCGTGTCTCCGCGGGTGGCGGGGATGTGTGCACTCTTGCTCGTCTTGAGTGTGCACACCTCGGTCGCGTGCGACGCGCGGCTGGGCTAGACAGCGCAGACCGACCCGTTTCCTTTTCCAACCCATAACTTCCCAGCTACCCACCTTTTCCCAGTGTCATGGGCGTTCCCGCACGTGCCTATGATTCCTGGATGGTCTGGGTGTATGTGGGCCTCCGGCTCGTGTGGCTGACGATTGGATCCTTCTAATCGCCGGCCCTGCGGGCTGGGGGCTCGCTTCTTTCAGACCAGCCGGGAATCAGTTGTGACGAGCAGGTGGTAGTCGCCTGCTCCGATGAGGCCGTGTACGGGCGCCAGTCTTTAAGGTGAGCTGCGCACCGACCCGTACCCCGGGATGAAGGAGTCCTGGTAGCTGAGCTGAGGTATGCGCTGTTTTGGTTCGTGTGCCTCCAGCAACACTCTACTTTGGTCTGGATTTCCGCAAGGGCGGGGAACTCTTGAGGGCATCGACAAGAGTAGCAGCATTGTAAAAGTCTGTCGGCCTTTGGTGGGGCTCGGCTGTCCCTCCCTCCCTTGGTGAGGTCCCGACTTCACCCGGGGAGGGAGGGGTGTCCGTGCTCCGCCCGGGGTCCTCTAGGCTAGGTGCAAGGGGGGACCGTCGTCGGGGCAGGGGGTTTGGTGAGTCTCTCTCCCCCTCTGTAACGGCGGCGTCTCCCCCGTATAGCCAGCCCGTGCGTCGTCTCGCCTCGTAGCACCCTCGTCGGAAGGGGGGGGCGCACGTGGCTGGTCGAACCTTATGATCTTCCTATGGACACTTCTAACCCCTCGAACCCTTCTCTTCAGCCTCCACCGGAGGTTGACATCTCCCATCCCCTTTTGGGGGAAGGGATTGAGCGAACAATTAGATCCGATTCGCAAAAACTGACCATCCAGCCGTCCTGTCCCCGTGTTTTAGTAATACGGGGACTTGACTCATCTCTTGCGGCCCTGTCGCCTTTCAAACGGAAAGGAGGCCCTCGATCGTCTCGGCAAAGTCGTCCGGTGTGTGACACTCCGCGATGGTTCACTGGAGGTCGAGTTTGCGCGAGTAGAGGACGCACAGCGTGCACTTTCCGTATCGGAACTCAAATTCACAAGGAAGGAGGCTGGACAGCAAAAAACACACAAAGTACATATTTCCGTAGAACCGCACAGAACAAAGAATTTCGTGAAAGGAGGCGTCATCAGTCAGGAACTCAGGGGACTCTCGGAGGAGGAGATTACTGAAGGACTTGATGAACTTGGAGTGGTGGAGGTGCGCAGGATTCGGAGAAGAAGTGGCGAGAACATGCTAGATACAGACACAGTCATACTTACATTCGACAAACTAGAGCTGTCAGATCACATTTATGTCGGTTACACGAGGGTCGGCGTAAGGCCCTGTGTGCCATCACCCATGCGATGTTTCACCTGCCAAAAGTTTGGCCACACCGCCCGAGCTTGCAAAGGCAAGCGTGTATGCGGAAAATATGCCTCAGAGGTCCACAGTACCACAGAATGCAACTCAGAAACCCTAAAGTGTGCGAATTGTTATGGATGTCATGAAGTTGTTGATCGTGCATGTCCCGAATTAAGCAAAGAAAAAGAAATACTTACCATAATGATCACACAAAAGGTTAGCTTCCGCCAGGCTAGGGATGTCTAAATGGCCTCCCACCCCCAAAAGCGCTACGCCTAAGTAGCATCTACCAGCAGTTCAGCTACCCCAAGGATGACCGCGGAGGAGGTCATCCGTTCCCTGACCGCGGCGGACTTTGTTCGCCTGGCGGGGAGGATGGGGCTGGTTTTTTTACGCCAGCCCGCCACCCCGGCTCCTGAGCCGGCGGTGGCACCTCCTCCGCGACCCCCCTCCGTGGGGGGCAGGGGGCGGGACGCTGTTCCCGCTCCTACCTCCCCTCCCCCGGCCTTCGCCGGTGATGGAAGACGGAGCCCTACCCCGCGCCACAGCACCAGCAGGCGGCTCCTGCTGGTGACTCCCTGGAGTCGGCACCCGGTGCCACTCCGAGCCAAGCACCGACTGAGACGGAGGGATGGGCGGTTGTAGGACGGGGTGGTAAGCACTCCACCACGGGGAGGCGTTTCCGGACGCCTGCCGTCCAACCACCCACCGTTTCCAGCCTCCGCCGCCGCCGCCGACCTTGCCAGTGACCGAGACGCCGCCAGCACAGCCTCCAGCCCAGATCCGCTCTTCCACCGTCACGGCAATGCGGAGAAATTTTGAGGGGCCGCGGAGCAGGTCTCCGACAAAGCGTCCTGCTGTGAGCCCTCCCAGCGAACCCCAAACCACACGAGCGCGTGCTCACTCTCTTGAAGGCGCACAAAGCAGTGGTCCGGTCCGCTACCGAATCGGTAGCCCCAGCGTGGGGCCAGGCAAGGGGCCATACGGGGGTACTGGGCCCCCTTGGAAAGGTTAGGTTAAGCCGTCTATTTTAAGTAAGCCCGTTTTCTTTTAGCTTAAATGACTTTTCTACGGTGGAATTGCCGAGGCCTCCGTTCAAATTTTAGCGACCTGCAGCAGATTTTGTCCGATTATAACCCTTCTGTCTTATGTCTTCAGGAGACAAAATTGTCCTCTGGACCTGTTTTTAATATTCGGAATTATCAGAGTTTTAGAAAAGATATTTTTAGTTCAACAATAGCATACGGAGGGGTGATGGTTGCTGTGCACCACGCCACTCCCTGCTACAGCATACCTTTAAATACAGCGCTGCAGGCGGTAGCCGCCCGGGTAGACCTTGGTTATATTAAATTGACAGTGTGTTCTATCTACCTACCACCGGGCGCCAATCTAAATTTAAATGATCTGCATAATTTAGTCGACCAGCTGTCCACGTCTTTCGTTTTACTTGGTGATTTTAACGCCCACAACTCAGTGTGGGGTGGAGCTGCCGGCTGCACGTGTCCCCGGGGCCGCACAGTCGAGAGATTTCTTCACCTTAATTCCCTCAGCCTCCTCAATTCCGGTTGTGCTACTCACTTTACTCTACCCTCTGGTTCTCTCTCTTCTATTGACCTTTCCATTTGCTCTCCGTCTCTTCTTATCCAGTTAAATTGGAGCACTCTGAATGATCCTCACGGAAGTGACCATTTCCCCTATTCTTACCTCTCCAAACCGTCCTCGCCCTGCGGGAGCATACCTCCCGCGCTGGAACGAAAGGCGGGCAGGCTGGGCAGGTTTCGGGGCTGCGTGCAAACCAGGAGTGCATGTCAGCCATTTTAAGCAGAAAACGGGCTTTTAGAATTTTTAACAGACACTCAACAGCAACAAACCACGCGAATTTCAAGCGTGCTAGGGCGTTTGCGCGTCGTGTTGTGCTGAACTCGAAGAGAAGGTGGTTTGTAGAATATGTGTCGAGGGTAAATCGTTTCACTCCGTCAGCTGAGGTCTGGTTCCAAATACGAAGAATGCAGGGGAAAAATCGTCCCCCGTCTGCTCCAGTTTTGGAAGCCAACGGGTTTAAAATAACCGACTTGCAAGAGGTGGCTGAGCACATGGCGAGAGCTTTCCATGATCGTTGCAGTGTCTCCTCTGAAAATCCTCATTTTACTGGAAATCGTGAAATCGCGGAGAGAAAACCGGTCGATTTTGAGCGGGATAACTCGGCTCATTACAATGTGCCTTTTTTCAATAGCTGAGCTCAGAGCAGCACTCTCCACTGTGAGGCCGGTGTCACCTGGCACTGATAACATCACTAACAATATGCTTCGCCAGTTACCTGATGCATCTCTATCGTCTCTGCTAAACATATATAATCACATCTGGAGTAATAATGATTTCCCGGATCAGTGGCGCGAGGCACATATCGTACCTATTTTGAAGCCCGACAAAACTGGCGCATCACCCAACGACTTTCGTCCCATCTCATTGACTTCGTGTGTGTGTAGACTGTTCGAAAAAATGGTCAACATGCGTCTTGTTTGGTATCTGGAATCCAACCAGCTCCTTTGTAATAGCCAGTGTGGTTTTCGCCAGGGCCGCTCCACAATAGACCACCTAGTTCGTTTAGATGCCTCTGTGCGCGAGGGTTTAGTACGTAAATGTCACACAATTGCGGTGTTCTTTGACGTTGAGCGCGCGTATGATTGTACTTGGAGATACGGCATCCTGCGGAAACTTTTCGAGCTCGGCGTGCGAGGGCACATGGGATGGTTCATTTCCAATTTTCTTAGAAATAGGTTTTTTCGTTATCGCGTTAACTCCGTCTTATCAAATCGATACCAACCACAGAGGGGAATTGCTCAAGGTTCTGTGAGCTCTATAGCCCTGTTCGCAGTTATGATTAACGACATAGCAGACACTTAACCCACGAATATACACCATGCACTTTTTGTAGACGATTTTACGATATGGGTGACGGCGTCCACCACTGCCGCTGCACAGAGGCGACTGCAGCTCGGTCTTGATCGTTTGCAGCAGTGGAGCACACGAAACGGCTTAAGTTTCTCAAGTGTAAAAACCAAGTGCATGCACTTTTGCAACAGACGTGGAGATTGTGAGGACCCAAAGTTGTATATCTATGGAAATTTGATCGATGTTGTGCCGGAAACGAGATTTCTACGGCTCACACTGGACAAAAGGCTTTCATACATACCACATCTGAAGCAGCTCCGCGCAAAGTGTTTTGATACATTAAATATACTCAAAGTCTTAACAAAAATGAGGTAGGGGCTGACAGGAAGACGATTGTCATGCTCTATAGGTCATTAGTACGCTCAAAAATTGAGTATGGTAGCCTTGTATATGTGGCCGCTCCCCAATCAGCAAAAACCATGCTGGATACTGCGCACCATCAAGCCGTTAGAGTTATAACGGGAGCATTCCGTATATCCCCAACATCAAGCATGTTAGTGGACGTCGATGAAATGCCATTAGAGTTGCGCCGAAAAACACTTGCCATGCGCTATGTATTGAAACTCAAACAATGCCCGACGCATCCCACATACTCAATATTTTTTGGTGACGCCCAGCTCCGCCAGATTGATAATGGATCCCGCGCGGCAGCCCGTCATCCAGGAGTAAGGGTCCACGCCTGGCTTGTGGAGGCTGGGATAGACACAGATCTCATTGAACCGTGTGACGCGTGTTTGGTTGAACCTTGGCTTATCTCTGCAGTGAACACAAACAAGGGCTTACTGGATCAATGTAGAAATATGCCTCCTGAAGTTATGCGCCAGTTATTTAGGGAGTTCTGTTCTGAATCTTATAATAATCACATCCACTTTTACACTGATGGCTCGAAGGGTGATGGTGGCACGGGATGTGCATTTGTCGGCGACGGCGTTGAAAAGTGTTTTAGTTTACCGCGCGAGGCATCTGTGTTTACCGCTGAGCTGTACGCAATATTCCGTTGTCTGGACCATGTTTCGAAGTTAAAGGCGAGAAAGTTGGTTATTTTTTACAGATTCGTTGTCTTCCGTACAGGCATTGGAGTCTTTTTACTTTTAAAATATGTCAGCATCTTATCTCTTGACCCTTATTAGGCAGAAACTGCTTAGCCTGAGGGGAAAGGGAAAATGTGTATATTTAGTTTGGGTGCCAAGTCACTGCGGAATCAGCGGGAATGAGCGGGCGGATCGATGTGCAAAGACGGGAGCAGAACGTGCTGCCCCCCCAGGTCTTCGTGTTCCATTTTTTGACATGTACGCGCAAGTTGAAATGTATGTTTTTAGCGACTGGCAACGTCGATGGGATGGCGATTTTAAAGGTAGGAAGCTCCGCGAGCTGAAACCACGCTTAGGGTTGTGGACCTCAAGCAGTGCAGGCTCCAGAAGGGAGGAGGTTGTCCTGTGTAGATTGCGACTGGGACACACTCATTCAACCCATTCATATCTTTTATCTCGTCGTGACCCGCCGGAGTGTCCACGCCGTGGCGACAGGCTCACAGTCAAACATATCCTTTTAGATGCCGTGACTTTGAGATAGAGAGAAACCGATATCTGCAGGGATCTCCGACACTGAATTCTCTTTTGGGCGAGCATCGTTCTGTGGATATTGCTACCATTATGTTACATCTGAGGAGCGTTGGTTTTAATGTCATATATTCACCCTCTTAGTTTTTCAGGTTTTATATGGTGTATAAGTTCATTTTACCTTTTCGCTGACCTTGGTATGTGATGTTAAAATGTCTGCGATTCTCTTCAGTTTTTACATTTTATTCTATTCATTTTGTTTTTATTTGTATTATTGTTGTATTATTGTTTTGTTTTTTTACGTATGACCTTTTGATTTTGTTTTAAAACTTAACATGTTTTACACCTTACTTGTTGAAATGTTGTTGACTTGTTGCGCATATGTCTCATTTGTGCATTCTATTTAGTGTTATGGGCGCCGAATGACCTCAGATGTCGGTGCGCCCTAAAACGTCAAATATGATGATGATGAAGTTTTCAAAGTGTGATAATTTTATCAAAGCAGATGTTTGGTCTCAATATCGCAAATTTGTGTTTGCTTACAAGTTACCATAGACACCTATAGCAAAACCCTAGGTAAGCCTTGAACTCTGATCAGCGGTCAAATGAGCCTGGCATATAAGTATAGTAGGTGCTTACCCGACTTAGCTGATAACATATTTCAGATTTGGAAATAGATTTTCCGTTATCCCGATACCAGTTTGAAAATGTCAAGTATTCTGGATTTTTCTGACAAAATTTTTTTGGGCTGCAACTCCTCTCTAAATTAAGGTAGAGGACTTATATAGTTAAAATTTCAGTGTGTTTCTCAAACTCTAGTGGTTCGAACTCCAGCTGATTTTTTTGGTGCCGAGTCAGCTAACGGAATTGTAATGGAACCAGAAGAATAAAAAGAATTCAGTTTGAAAAAATCGTATTTGCTTCTTTCAGTATATATCTAGTGTGATAACAAAAATAAATATTCATATAGAAGTCAGTGTTTTTTAATTATACCAGATTCCGTTGCTTTTGCACCTGCCACGAACTTTGCCAGTACTCCACCCATGCTTGATGTGTTCGGTCTTTCTTCTTGTGTTCTTATTGATGTGTTCGGTAATTACGAAGACCACGTCAAGGTATTTTGCACAATTTCTAGGATATCAATTTTATTTTGCGTGACGGCCGGTCCGTATTCTTCATATGTGAAATCTTACAAATAGGTAGGGAGATAACTCGTGGGTGCTTCTCGACCGCTTAGCAATCAGTTTCATTAATTTCTCATAGGTTGGTGTCGAGAGAGTGAGAGCTCCCTCACTCTCTCCTTAGCCACGCTGGATGCCACAGTCATCGTGTGTTTGAGCGTATTTTGTTTTGTTCTTTGTCTTATTCTGCACTAGTGATCTATATGTCTGTACTTCTGGTTTTTGCACATGTGGTTCGCATATCGGTTTTCATCCATATGTGTTGTGGGAGGGAACCTTATGGGCCATGAACGCCTGGACCTTTGTGTGCACTTACCCGTGCTGCTAGTCTTATCAGTGCACAGATGTAATAGTGAACACATGAAGTGACAAACTCACCATTTGGGGATATGGGGTGGGAGTCTGTGCACCGGTTGGAATGGCTCGCTGAGTGTTAAATGGTCTCTCACATCTATGGTTAGCAGGGAGCGACGTCAGGTTTCCTAAGCCTTCCCGTTTCATGCCGACCCTTCCAGCACCATCGGTTTTAACACTGTCTGCAAAAATGTGTTATCTATCTAAGCCTTCCAGCTTCCTGCGGCCTCTCGCCCCTGACCAGGTGATTCCAGTCGCCCCTCCTTCAACCCGCCAGATTTTAGATTTTATTGGGAAATATCCCTCAATTCAAGGGAAAGTTAGGTGGTTATTTTTACAGTGAGAGCCATTAATGTTGGGATTGTATTTTCCCGAACTACCTGATCGAGTCACCTGCCTCATTTTGTTCACTGGCTGCCCCTATGCCCTGGAGGGTCATATCCCCTGCATACCCGTATTCCTCTATGACCATAGGGATGTCCCTATGACCAGTAGATATATCATATTATAAGAGTTTTCAAAGACTGTCTTGAATTTATGGTGATCCTCTATTCAAGACCAGCCCGGGGACCGCCTAGTGTGACAGAGCCCCACAAGGCAGCTGTCCTCCAGCTGTGCAACCAGGGACTAGAATATAGCTCAGTGGCCACTCGAGATGATGGTAGTTGGCCTTGTGTTTTTATTTCACATCTATTCAAGACCAGCTCAGGGCAACAATGATGTGGACCAGAGCCCTCCCCCCCACCCACCCCCGCCTCCAGAACAGCTCAATTTTCCCCAGGGAATAGACTAGCTCATTGGCCTTCAGATATGGGTTCATCAGAGTAGCCCAATTGGCTTTAGATGGGTTCATATGGCCTTTGACCAGCTCAGGTGGCACCACGTGAGCTCAATGGGCACCAGAATGCCTTCGCCCATACAATTATTGGCGACAATGAGGCATTATCTGGACGCGTATTAGATGTCCATACTCTTCCCGGGTACCATGAAACGCGACAAAATTCCCTAGCTGACCAAAAATAGTTGTAAATTGTCTAATGATAGTTTCAATTCCTACATGTAGTCTACTTGCATCTAGGTTCAACGGCGTAGGACACTAAATTTCGAGCGGCACAGCCCAAACGGTACACCGCCTAGCGATCAAAGGGGCACTCTGGCATCGATGAGGTCATGTGCTCCCTGTGCCCCCTTTGGCTGCGCCCCTGTGGGAGACCCAAAATCTTGGGGATCCTGACTCCCACCTCCTCCCTCAATCTCCATCCGTGCTCCGAAGGCACTGCTCGGCCAGTTTGTATTTTGGCTCTGAGGTTAAATCTGCCCAGTAAACACGAAAAGGAAATATTCTGAAGAACAAAAAGTTTCTATTAACATCGGTTTACAATAACATGTGAAAACAATTAAGTTTCAAGACATGGTTGAAAACAATTTGTTAAAGGGAATGTGGCACCTTGGTCGAATCCTGGAATTCAGTGTAATTAGGCGTACTTTTAGTCAAAAACAATGAAACCATTCATGATTTTTCTGAAAAATGTACAATAAGCTCAATATTTGGTTTTTAAAAATACTCCTCTAGAAAAAGAAATAAATATCAGACTGTGGATGATGTCACGATCTGGCAACCACTACCATACTTGAAAGGCTTCAAGGGCTTCGATTGGCTGATGCTCATCGTGACGTCAGCATATGTTGTCACACCAGCAGCTCGCAACAATGGCCGCCGGCGACGGGGGGCTGAGGGGGGCTGGTGTCAGGAAGGTTTTAGATTTTTTCTACGGAAATATCGAGTTCCAAGACAAATGAAGTATGGAGTACCGGGTTTTCCGACCTGCTTTACAACTTGGCTATCTCAGTTAAAATTACGTTGTGAAGGTGCCACATTCCCTTTAAAGTGCTCCCACTAAGTTTCGAACTCGCGACCTATTGCGTGGCTAGCGAGCGCTCTACCAGTTGCGCTACCGTGACGTGTGCCACAGCCACCCGCTGGAGGAGGGAGGGTCATTGGTAGAGGTGGAACTTTTTGGAAAAAGCTGGTCCCAGTCCCGGTCCTGGTCCCAGCCAACATTTCTTGGTCCCGGCCTAGTCCCGGCGAGAAAGATGTAGTACCGGCCTGGTCCCGGCACCCTTTTTCCCACTTATTGGCTTTTAAACATACTAATTCTTGTGGATTAAGAGCCAAACATATTAAGCAAATTTATATCATCATTACATAAACAAATCAACATAAATTATGAACTATAGCTTCAGGAAATCCTTACCTACTATAATGAAAAATGGCCACAATTATCTGACAATGCTCTGAGGAAACGTTTTCATGTTAAACCCTTAAAAGGTACCTAAGAAATTATACATCAATCCAAATTCAAGCTGTATCACACCTCCCTTCAGTCCATCCATAAACATTCAATCAATAAGCTTACCTAAGTTTTATCAGGGAAGGTCAGGACAGACCCCGTTCAAGTTGTTTGGCAGCATTACGTCATCATGGCTGGAGAGGCACAACAGTTACTATGCAGGGCATTGGAGAAATTGCACTTTTTCGAAGCTCTAAATAACCTATTTTACAACTGTATCAACAAAACCTATATGGTTGAACAGAAAGCTAAAATATTTTTATTTGTGAAACCCTCAGACGTTTTGCAAAAACTCCAGTGAAGAATATTATTTTTACAAATTTTCCAGAGCGTGTCAAAATAAGGACAGGTTCAGCACCAACAGCTGTTTGCAGTAAGACTAATCTCGATTTTGATTGGCTGTTGATTTCTGACCTTTGATTGGCCGTTGGTGGTACCTGCAGCAGAAGACAATAAACACCTGTGATCTCTTGAGCAAAGGTAAACTTATTTCTCTCGGCTATTAAGTAGGCCTGAGTTGATCAAATAAATGCATGCCTTTTCAACAAATTCTTTGAAGTGGTATGATTTTTTCATTAGAGTTACGTAAAATACGCTGCTCGCCGTTGAGATCAAGGTTACTGTCAAATGGGTGACACAAGTTGATTTCGATTTATACTAGATTGCTGCCAAGTACGCCCAAACTTGGTATGTTCCAGCTGATCCTTCCAAAAACTTAGTATAATCTCCTAGAACTTAGTCGGAAAGGGCGGTGACGTCACCATGGGAGGACTATATTTAGTAGGAAACTTGGTTGTACCCGTAGTTAAAGTACCCTGGGTAAGGACACGAATACCTTCAAGAGCCTTAAGATCAAATCACCAAAGCACAGGAGAAATTTTACATATCACTTTTGCAGTTGCCATGTGACTACAGGACTGTTTTTGGCTGTTTATGAAGAATAATGCGAGTTGATACACTGGATGAAGGAACTGACAATTAATGTTTTACATACCTAGGTAGTTCTCGAAAAACAATTAGGTAAGTACCCACCTTCCATCCTTCTTTCCTTCCTTCCCCACAACCAACCAACACACACACACAAACAATAGGGCTAATGTCCATGTATGGATTTCCAAATATGGAGGCCAAGCATTGACCCCGGTCACGCTCACCAGCGGCGCTAGTGCCCTCCAAGATGGCCGCGAAAGAGGGACTCCAAAAGGTACACAACGTTAGTGGGCCCCAGGAATAGCGTGGTAAGCGGTGAATTATACGTGTTTTATGTTTGGTATGTGGCAGCGGCTTATAAACAGCCACTGCGGAAGGCAGAGAAGAATGCAAATTCGAAAAGTTTTTGGTCCCAAGGAGCAAAGCTTGCAGTCAGCATCAGGTTGAAGTTTGCTGCCCCCCCCCATTTCTTTGCCGGTGGCGACGCTTGTGTTTGGAAACGCATTTTCCATCGTACATTCAAACTGAAATTTCAGACAGCTTGAAACAAACAAAAGGCGTATATCTACCGAATTATTTCAAGATGTCAGTTTTCCGGGCTAAAGGAATGCAGCCACATGTGGCTGCATTCCTGCAGGCATCTCCGGTGGCGACGCTTGTGTTTGGAAACGCATTTTCCATCGTACATTCAAACTGGAATTTCAGACAGCTTGAAACAAATAAAAGGCGTATATCTACCGAATTATTTCAAGATAACAGTTTTCCGGGCTAAAAGGAATGCAGCCACATGTGGCTGCATTCCTGCAGGCGGATCCAGGGGGACGGCAAAGTGGGCACATGCCCCATAGGCAGATCCAAGGAGCAAATGGAGTATGTGCCCCCCACCATCGACCCTCGGCGCCCCCTGAAATGGCCACGCCCCTGAAAGTTCGCTTCCCACCACCACCCCCTCCCAGGATACAAAAGTCGGCTCCCACCGATAAGGTTTTGCTCCCATCCGATAGGGTTTCCCGGTCAAAAATGGTGCGCCGCCCCCGGGAAGGTGTCCCTGATCGGCAATCCTGGATCCGCCTATGATGACGGCCCAAGGATTAAGGCTTACTCCTGCTAGAAGCAGGCTCAAGGGAGTGGAAGGAGGCATAAGCGGAACTGGAGATTGCCTCACAGCCAGTCTGCAAAGTATGGCAGCATGCCAGACGAGTCGCACCAGCCATCTAAAATTCTCGCACCACCAGCCTCCAAAAATTTGCACCAATCTGCCACATACCAGGGAAAAAAATGCACCCATTCCTACCCCTACAATGCAATGCTACCTCAATTATTAGTCAGTTAAGGACTTTTTATAAGGCACCTCCCGTGTCTTAATGGCTATTCAGCCATTATTTGTTTAGTTTAAGTGTCACTAACCTCGCAAATTTGCACCAGGTTGATAAAGTTCGCACCACTCGGTCCTGTCTCCAAGGGAACTCGCACGGACGAGATCTCGTCGAAAATGCCATACTTTGCACACTGGCCTCACAGCAGCGTACCAGGTGGATGTGAATGGAAGTCAGATGGCTTAAAATGTCTGCAACAGACAGCAGCATTTGAGCCTATCTTCTTCACAATTCTCAGTTTCGACTTCCACTGCTTGGACAGCACCTTATCCTGAGGAAATTTGTGAAAGCTGAGACTTGGACACTTTCTTCGGAAGGATACACACTGAGGAACGCAGCAGTTCTGATTGGATGTAATGGTTATCCGTCTCACCTCCATTTTCCTTGAACTTTCCAAGATTATAACAAACAAGAAAATAACGCGAGTCTTCAATATTCACGTCCACCCGACATGAACTACACTTTTTCACAGCAACGAGTTCACCACCACTGAAAATAAACTTTCAAAATCTATATCGCGTTCAACAATGCGCCGGATATGAAGCAGCCTCGCCAGACGTCAGTCCCTCTACTGGCGTTTTCAAAAAATCCGCCAGGTGCCAACACTTTCGATGACCGAGGCCAATACCGCGTTCAACAATGCGCCGGATATGAAGCAGCCGCGCCAGACGTCAGTCCCTCTACTGGCGTTTTCAAAAAATCCGCCAGGTGCCAACACTTTCGATGACCGGGGCCAATAGGCAGAGGTGGGCGCCGCTACCAATTTCTTTAAACCGCTACCGCTACTTCCGCTACCTTGGTAACGTGAAACCGCTACCGCTACTCCGCTACTTTTTTGAAAACATGAAAGCGCTACCCGCTACTCCGCTACTCTGCTACCGCTACTTTTTAGTATAAAGCGCTACCAAAGCGCTACTCCGAAAATGTCCAGGTCGATCTAAATAAATTCCACAGACAGCCAACATTTATTTGTATATTAGAGCCAAAGTTCACTCCATGCCCAAAGCATGCACCAACACATACATTCACACAATCTTCTCTTTTCGTTGGACCTCCCGCCAGTGGTTTGACCTCCAGAGGTCACCTCGTGACCTAATAGGACCTGAGGTCACGAAAGGTCAGAAAGTGACCTTGTTGTATATCAAATGAAAGCCAGGAACAAGGCAAACACGATAGTGTTTGTGTCAGCGCTCTAGCTTAATTAGGTCAAAAGTTATTGTCAAAATACTGTTTTTGACCCCTGGTGACCTTGGATGACCTTGGAAAAGTCAAAGGGCAAATATGACCTCTGGGATCCGTGAAAGGGTGTCCAAAAACGCTGTTCTGAGCAGTCTGAGTATTTGCAATCATTTTTGTAGCTCTTAGATCATGAGACAGCTTTTTCCCAAGCTTTTCCAATGGGAGAGGTCGCCTCGTGACCTGACCTCAGGTCACGAAATAGAAAAATCCCGGCTATACACGTTGTAGACCCTGGAAGGGTCATGAAGTGTAGCAAGTTTCAAATCGATTAACTTAGAAATGTAGCTCTTATAGAGCTTCAAAGTTGAAGTGAGGTGACCTTGGTTGACCTCGCCTGGTGACCTGACCTTGGGTGACCTGGGATAAAAAATTTCAGGGATGGTGGGAAAATGATGAGGTGAGAGATAAAGCCCCTCAACCGCGGTGCTGCGTTTCGTCGTTTTTCTGCTATCTCGAAAAAACCTTAGGGGAGGCATCGATGGCCCCGGTGGGGCGAGGGTTAAAACAACAACAAAATATACTGAGGCCACGAAGTCAATGGCCTTCATAGGACTTGCTTGATATATATTTACTCTTTCACCATGTTGGCCTCCATTACAGCCCTTGTAAATCAATTGACTGTGCTACTTTTGAGGACGTTTCTACTCCAAACTCACACATGAATCCCCTCGTTGGCATAGACCTTGTTTTGCGTGCCTAATATTTTGAATTTAGGATACGCTTAAAAAGCTGCTGGTAGCGGTAGCGCTTTTAATTTTCTAGAGTCCGCTTCCCGCTACTCCGCTACTTTTTTGGTAGAGAAGTCGCTACCGCTACTCCGCTACCATTTAGGGAGTCTGCAAGTTGCGGAGTAGCGGAGTAGCGGACTAAAGTAGTGGACCGCCCACCTCTGCCAATAGGTCTGTTGAGGCAAAGCTAGTAGCAAAAAATATCTTCTTTGATTCGTGTAAAAACGGCTTTTAATTATTTTAAACAAATCAAATTTGCAAGTTATCAATACCAATCACAGTATTTGCTTGTAATAGACAAAAAATTTTACAGCAGGCGCAGACGGCGCACTAAAGACAAATAGTACAACATTACGTTTGGTAAGTGAATAAAGAAAAAATTTACTAAATTATCACATGGTTTTTAATACTTTTTAGCCTTGAGGCTACTAAAGCTTGTGCTTCTGCTTGGTTGAATTTTTCTTCAAAGACAGTAGTGGCGCACACTTGTTTTTTATCTTTATTATTCGGGTCTATATCAGATGTTCCACAAATCATCATTTTTGGGTTGTATTTTGGTTGTGTCACTGAGTTGCTTTATAATTAAGTGAAGGAATAGGAATTACCTCTGATAATGTTTTTTCCAAAGAATGAAACTTAGTGAGAGCTGTATTCTGTGCTGTGTGTGTGCAACATTTTTTTTCTCTTTCATCTAGTTGAATTGATACTTTTCTCATCTTATAAAGTTGGAATATTGCATCAAGGAGGCAATGATGTGCTGGAAAGTCACAGTTATATTTTATCTGTTATCTTAGTTTAAGACGAAATGTGGAAACCATTATCATGAATTTTTCTTTATCCAGACGGGCTCTGGTCCCGGCACAGTCCCGGCGTCTAGCTTTTGGTCCCGGCTTTAGTCCCGCCGGGACCAAACCTGGTCCTGGCGCCAGGACCGTGGGACCAAAAAAGTCCCACCCCTAGTCGTTGGCGGAGCGACATCGAGTCAGTTTTTGCTCTCCTGTGGGAAGGTATTTGTGGGCATTGTAAAACCGACTCCGGAACCTAAAAGGAAATTGATAGCGCTTTCAGATGATATGCAATTTGTTTCTGGGACCACCAAAATTTGTGATCTGGAGACCTTCCAAAGAATGTTTAGGACAGTGTTCCAAAAATAGTTTTGTGCTAGGGTACTGAGTGTAAAATTCATGTTGGAAAGTATATTTTACTTAGGAAGTGAGCTAGTGTAAAATTCACAGGTTGTGATATTGATATGGTGGCAGTCAATTGAAACTCTTTGTTGAACCAGTGTGCAGAGTATAGGAAGACTTCTCGTATCAAAACTTCCTTATTCATATATTTTTCTTTAGCTTGATGTACAAAGGTGATTGAATTACATGCCCGCAACATGAGGAGGGAGAGAGAGAGGGGGAGGCCAATGGGGAGTTCAAGCTAACAGTACATATTTACGAGGGGATTACAAGGAAACAGCAAGTGAGTGCCAGAGGAGAGCCTGTTCAACCACCCAAGTGCTTATATTCCAAAATTTGCTCTGCAATTAGTGAGAGTAAGTGAGCCATTACAAGGAGCGTTTGTCAATATGATAATGATACAATCTAGAGCTGAAAGCAGACAAACTTGTCAACCTAGGCTTTTAGAGCAAAAATTTATGTAAACAGGGTCAGAATGCTCAGTTTTTTTTAACCTAACCTAACCTCTGTGCAAAAACTTCCCCTTTCTTTTGAAAATTCTCTCCCTTTCTATTTCTTCCTATGAATGAAAAAATAGTCCCTAGTAAACATTGGTATAAATCTTTTTTAAAATATTTTCTAAAAACTGTCTGGACAGGGGCACATCTTCAATGTTTCTTATTTTTGAAGCAGCAGTTCTATTCCATACCCCAGGAGCTGCTATGAAGAGTGAAAATTTGCCATACATTGTAAGGGCGTAAGGTATGATAAAGTGTTGTCTGTGTCTGACATTGTGCTGTGTCCAGGGTAGTTTGATAAGTGTAAAGCAAGAAGATAATGGATGTGGTAGCTGATTTATCAGGAATTTATGCCAAACATTAATTTGTGAGTATTCAATGAGGTCATTAAGCTTCAGTATGCCATATTTTTTAAGATGGGACTGGTGTGTGCCAATTGGTCAGCACTCTCAATAATTTGAACAGCCCTTTTCTGGAGAGTTGTGAGTTTTAGAAGTTTATAGGGGTATGTTGATGTCCAGAGCTGAATACAGTGTGTCAAGAATGGCAGAATAAGAGAGTTATAAAGTAGCAGAAGATGGGATGCATTTAGAATGTATTGGTTTCTTTGAATTATGCCAATGGTCCTAGAAATTGAATTTTCAAGGTTTGTTTATATGACTTGTCCCTTTTAGATCTTCATCAATTTGTGCAATAAGGTACTTGGTTGTGAAATTTCTTTGCAAAGGTGCATTGCATATTTCAATTTTTAGTTCTCTGTTTTTGATGTTAGAGAAGACTTGCAAAGGTTGATTTCTTTGCATTTAGAGTGAGACAGTTACAATTTAACCATTGGCAGATTTGAGGCATACTGAGACTGATATCGTTTTGAAGGGATTGTATTGTGTCAGCAGTGTAGAATAAGGCTGTGTCATCAGCAAATAAGTAGAGGGTAGGAATTTGACTGTCCATGCTTCACAGGCTGTGATCCCAGTCTAGATCTCTGTCAATTGCACCTCACCTTGAGCGGTTCACATATGGCTGGGCAGCCCTGCCACATCAAAGTGCTGCACCACACGTACCCGCCTCGAATACATCCGGTGCGCGGCCCTGGTGTCTGATAAATATGAGCTGCTCAAAATATACCCGGTGTCCGTCATTGCGGCGGTGGTCTTTCCGCCGTGCGCGGCGGCCGGGGGGTGGCCCGGTGCGGGGTCGTAGTGGCATAGAGTGGCGTTCATGGTGCAAAGCTCTTCATCGAGTGTTGTTCTGCTGATGCTTCTGCCTGACCGAACTGAATAAGTAGAGCAGATATCATCATTGGTGGTTTATGCATATGTTTGTTTCTTCTTCTAGCCCTTAAATAAAGAGTCCTTTCAAACGTCCAAATCTATATTACCCTTGGCTCTGTCCTGGTAATCTTTGTTCCCGCACTGGCATCCACTCGGGATATTCCAGCAGCATTTCAGTAATTCGAGCCGACTCTGCACCGCCGCTGCGTCCTCGCCGCCTCCGCCGTGTCGCCGCGGGGGAACTGAGCCGGGTGCTTACCGTCTCCGCCATGTCGTCCCCCGAGGGAGCCGCGCCGGGTGTCCGCCGTGTCCTCCCGTACTTAATCGGCGCCGTACCGAGATAGCGCCGTACCGTACTTAACCGCCGCTGCGTTCCGGCGTCGCCCGCTATCGGAGCTGTCCCGCCCCTGCGGAGAAATAAAACGGCAGACTCTTCCGGCCTTTTTTATCGTATTTTTCTCGACGTTCGTGCCGAGCCTCTCAGCCTTTATCCTGTCGGATCGCCGAAAACACAGCTTAAGGTGCAGACTGTCTAGTATTTTTGGTTGGTGTTCTAGGAGAGTATGTGTTTGCCATGTACTGCGTTTTTTTTTACTGTGAATATACACGTATGGATCCAATTTGAGAGCAGCGGTTAAGATCATTAATATAAAGCAAAAAGAGGAGTGGGCCCAAAACAGAACCCTGAGGAACGCCCATCGTAATTGCTTTGGTAATTGTGGACTTGTGAGAGTTTAGCCGTGTTATTCTGCCGGCAGAACGCATAATAGTATGCCGCACTCATGCGCAGTACGATATCTTGGAGTACAAAATACCGTTCTGCGCATGCGTGCGGCATGCTAGTATGCGTTCTGCACGGCAGAATAATACGGCTTTTATTTTGACCCTTTGACACCGGCCAGACAGATACAATTTCAATGTTTTTTTATAAACGTTTTAGGGGAGTGTTCTGAATTCCATATTTTTGGAGTTTTTTGAAGAAGAATTTCGTGGTTCACTGTGTCAAAGGCTTAACAGAAGTCTAGATAGATGGTCACACAACTTATTTTTGATGCTAGCGCTGATGCAATTTTTTCATAGAGTAAGGAAACTGTCATTAACGTGCTGTGGTGTTGTTGGAAACCAAATTGGTTCTTGAATATTGTGTGATTGGCCGAAAGAAATTGGATGAATTGGATGTATACAATGTTTTCCAGCACTTAGTGTGTTAGGTGTTAGTTAAAGTAAGTGTGTTAGGTGTCGAGATATTGCAGGCAAAATTAGTTACAGTATTTTAGAAGAGACGCCATCGGGTCCACGACCGGTATTTTTTAAGGGAAGATATGACAGAAAAAGTTGTTATTGGGCAGTTATTGGGTCAAATTCGAATGGTTGGCCCAGATAGTTTTCGATATGTTGAAGGGGATGCGACATAGGTGTATGGAGGGCTTCTTCTAATGAGGAAGCAATGGTGGAGAAATACTCATTGAAGTGGTTGACAATGAGCCTAGGTTCCGAAATTAGTTCGTCTTTTGATTAAAATTGTTCGTGCTGAGTTAAAAAAGTACATTTGAAAATTAAGTGGAAAATTTATTAAAATGAATCAAAAGTTGTGGACAATTTAGCTTGTCCAGGTGCTATTCTCCACCAAGTATCCTGGGATTTGCTAAATTACTCTAGGGGACGGCTTATCTTAAATAAGACGTCCACTTTCCCAAAAGATTTTCTATAGAAATGATGCATTTTTAGAATCAGCAAGACACCCTCTTTCTATTCAGGGAGGTCCTGTAGCGCCACTCCCACTTAAACCCCGATTTTTACACTTAACCTGAACGTCGTAATCAGGGGCGCAGCCAGAGCTTTGGTATGGGGGGCACACCAACTTTGAGGGGCACCCCGGGGAAAAAGGGCACTTTTAACGTAACCTAAAAAACTTACTATATCTTTGTTTATATCATTTTTTGGGCATCTTTGGTTCAATGGAAATGCAAATAAATCATTGACGTAGAAGGAAAACGCGATTAAAGCCGAAAAAGGGAAAAATATCACCAAAATGTCATGGAAGTAGCCAAAACACGACTGTTTTGGATAGATTTAAGGACAAATTAGCCAACTCATGCAAGTACCTAACATCAGAGAAATTAGCGGAGCATGTGATATATGTTACAATGTGCAGGTAAAGTCATATTGGAGTCGAAAATTCATTTGTTATGCCCACTGGTTTTGTCGTGACGAGTGAGCCGTGGCTGAACGCGGATTAAGTTCATTGCCTCCCACAATCGCCGTTGGACGAGGAGTGGCATAGCGTCTTTGGAAGGACACATTTTTGCTGCCGGAAAAATTTGGGAGATACCTCTTGAACGCGTTTATTAAGCTCCATATTCTCAAGGATCGGTCCCGGTTAAGAGTATATAAAAGGTGAACAGGTCGGTGGTTTGGATGGGGATGGTGTGACAGAGCTGAAAATTGTGAAAACTAGTTCTTCATTTAAATTAATTAGTAGAAATCCTGGTTTAGGGGACTGTGCTTTGAGCTCAGGGGCACACGCCTTTTTATCATCCCTTCCCAGAATCCACCAGTATAATAAGTAATTTATATAACCAGGGGTGCCTAGGTATCACAAGCCGTTTTAGAGATTGCTCATTCCTCGTTAGCCCCGTTTTACAAGAGGAGTTTCCATTGTGTTCTTATGCCCCATCTATTCAAGACCAGCTCTGGGGCCCCCAAGTGTGGATCAGAGGCATCCAGAACAGCTTCCCCCATCCCCCTAGTTGTGCCTCCAGGGACTAGGCCAGCTCATTGATCCCAGAGATGAGGTCATCAGACTAGCTCAATGGGCCACAAATAGGCTCATAGGGCCTTAAACCATTTCAAGAAGCCCCAGAACAGTTTAAGGCGCCAGATCGCCTCAGGGGGCCTCAAGCCAACTTTATGGGCTCTCACAAGCTCAGCGCCCAGACCAGCTCAGGATACCCTCAGAACCTAGATCCGCTCTTGGGTCCCAGATCAGCTCTTGGGGCCCCAGATCAGTTCAGGGCCTCAAATCAGGTCAGGGGGCAAGATCAAGTCAGGGGCACTAAATCAGCTCGGGAATCCCTCACCAGCTCGGGGCCCAATCAGTTCAAAAGCCCCAGAGCTGTTCAGGGGACACCAGATCGGCCCATAGGGCACCAGATCAGCCTCGGGGACAAACAATCAGATCAGTGGTCCCCGACCAGCCCGAGAATACCAGATCAAGTCATGAGGCACTTAATCAGCTCAGGAGCCCCATACCATCTCAGGGGCCCTCATCAGCATCTTTGGGCCCAGCTCAGCTCAGGGCTTTAGAGCTACTCATGAAATCACGTAAAGAGGCCCAGATCAGCTTAAAGGGCACCAGATTAGCTCAGGGGGCACCAGACTAGCTCAGAGGGCATCAGATGGGCTCAGGAGGCACCAGATCGACTCAGGGGCATTAGTGCAGCTCAGGTGGCACCAGATCGATCCGCTCGGGGGCCAGATCAGCTCCCAGTCCCCCAGACTATGGCAGGAGCCTAAATCAGTTCTGGTAGCAACATAACAGTCAGGGGACACAAGGTGGGCTCAGGGCCCACCAAACCAGCTCAGGAGGCACCAGGCCATCTAAGGAGACATCAATAATCAGCTGAGGGGGCATATAATCAGCTGAAGAGGCACCATATTGACTTAGGAGACAGAATCAACTTGGCGAGGCATGAGATCAGCTCGGGGGCCCGAATCAGCTCAAGGGACACTAAATCAGCTATTAGGGCACCAAGCAAGCTCGGAGGCATTAAACTAACTCAGCGGGCATTATATAGGTTCATGAGGCACAATTATTTGCTCAGTGGGGCACTCGATTGACTCAGGGGCACCAGATCAGCTTAGAGGGCAAGTAATCAGCTCAAGGGGCCAAGACCAGCTGAGAGGCCACGAGATGAGCTCAAGAAGCACAAGATTAGCTTCACCCGTACGATTATTGGCGACGATGAGGCATTAGGTGGACACATACTATGTGCCCATACTCTTCCCGGATGCTTGGAAAGGCGACAGAATGTCCTAGCTGACGGAAAAGGTATTAAGTTGTCCAATAATAGTTTCAATCGCTACATGCGGTCCAGTTACATCAAGGTTCAACGGCGTAGGGCACTAAATTTCGAGCGGCACGGCACAAAATGGGTACACCACCTGACAATCAAAAGGGCACCCCGGCAGTGATGGGGGGCACGTGCTCCCTGTGCCCCCCTGGCTGCACCCCTGGACAGTAGATCAATTCCGGGAGGCATTAAATAAGCTCAGGGGGCCCGGATCAGCTCAAGGGGCACTAAAACAGCTAAAAGGACACCAGACAAGCTCGGAGGCATCAAACTAACTCAGAGAGTATTATATAGGTTCAGAAGGCACACTTATTTTCTCAGGGGGGCACGAGATTGACTACTACGGCACCAGGTCAACTCAGAGGGCACATGATCAGCTCCAGGGGACACCAGATGAGCTCCGCCCGTACGATTATTGGCGACGATGAGGCATTATCTGGAAACGGATTACGTGCCTTTACTCTTCCCGGGTGCTTGGAAAGGCGACAGAATGCCCTAGCTGACCAAAAACACTTAATTGTCAAACAATAGTTGAAATCGCTAAATGCAGTCTAGTTCCATCTAGGTTCAACGACGTAGGGCACTAAATTTCGAACGGCACGGCCCAAAGGGGGTACACCACCTGGAAATCAAAAGGGCAACCGGCACCGATGGGGACACGTGCCCCCTGTGCCCCCCTGGACAGTATATAACCTCCGGGAGGCATTAAACAAGTTCAGGGGACCCGGATCAGCTCAAGGGACACTAACAGCTAATGGGGCACCAGGCAAGCTCGGAGGCATTAGACTAACTTAGACAACATTATATAGGTTTAGAAGGCACAATTATTTTCTCAGGGGGGCACCAGATTGACTACGAGGGCATCAGATCAGCTCAGAGGGCACATGATCAGCTGCAGGGGCCAATACCAACGCTCAGGGGGGCACCAGATGAGCTCAAGGGGCACCATATTAGCTATTAGCACGATTATTGGCGACGAATGAGGCATTATCTTGAAACGGATTACGTGCCTATACTCTTCCTGCGTGCTTGGAAAGGCAACAGAATGGCCTAACTGACCAAAAAGGCACTTCATTGTCAAACAATAGTTTAAATCGCTAAATGCAGTCTAGTTCCATCTAGGCTCAACGACGTAGGGCACTAAATTTTGAGCGGCACGGCCCAAAGAGGGTACACCATCTGGCAATCAAAAGGGCACCCCAGCACCGATGGGGGGCACGTGCCCCTATGCCCCCCGGCTGCGCCCCTGGTCGTAATCACGCCCCGTCCATCGCCGTAAATAAACAATAACACCGGAAATAACGAAAGACAATGGAAGCTGATCGTCCGTCAGCTGATGGAAACCATTGGTACCTTTGTACCAGAGGTAAAGTACCTTTGTGAAAGCGCACCAAATTTGCATAAACTTTATTCGCGAATCGGGACGGCACGCGAGCGGAGCTCGCGGATATGATTCCTGAGGAGGCCCAGCCTTTGCCGGCGAAGCCGGCAAAGCTGAGGCCGATGAAGGCGATTGTCGGCGCTGCAGGCTAGGTTAATACCGAGCCAGAGGCCGGTTCGCTAAATCGAGACATGGTTAGGTTAGGTTAGGTGAGGTTAGGTGAGGTTAGGTTAGGTTAGGTTAGGTTAGGTTAGGTTAGGTTAGGTTAGGTTAGGTTAGGTTAGGTTAGGTTAGGTTAGGTTAGGTTAGGTTAGGTTAGGTTAGGTTAGGTTAGGTTAGGTTAGGTTAGGTTAGGTTAGGTTAGGTTAGGTTAGGTTAGGTTAGGTTAGGTTAGGTTAGGTTAGGTTAGGTTAGGTTAGGTTAGGTTAGGTTAGGTTAGGTTAGGTTAGGTTAGGTTAGGTTAGGTTGGGTTGGGGGTTGGGTTGGGTTGGGTTGGGTTGGGTTGGGTTGGGTTGGGTTGGGTTGGGTTGGGTTGGGTTGGGTTGGGTTAGGTCAGGTCAGGTCAGGTCAGGGCAGGTCAGGGCAGGTCAGGTCAGGTCAGGATGCAGTAGCGCCATTTGAGGAGGGGGAAGTCGGGAAAAATCGTATAAAACATATTATTTCTTTGAAGAAAATCAGCCAAAATTTTTCCATTTTGAGGGGACCTTGGCCCTCCCTCTGAATCTGCTAGTGATTCAAGCCTGAAGATAAAAATTTTGGGCCCACATGCATTTTCGTGAGAATTTGCCTGGCACTTTGAGGCCATTGGTAATTCTCATCACTATATTATTATTAGATTTGCAGACTTTTTGAAGGAAAATAGTGTGTTTTTTAATTTTATGTAAATAATTTTTTAAATAAAATATGTTCAAATCAGTGAATTTTTCTTCTTATTATATCTGACTTTCTGTATTCCCCACAATAAAATTTCGCAACTTCCTTTACAGTTAACACGCGCCCCGCTGGGGGGCGAAATTCGCCGCCTCCTGGTTTTGCCCAGATAGCTCAAAAACGAAGAACCGCAGAACAACGAAATTTACGGTACCTTATCCCTGATCAATTTTACACATCTGACCAAATTTTTAAGTTAAGGTCAGGTCAAGTCAAGGAGCTATTTAGGGTCAAACGACCCGACGTCAAAACCCAGAATTACGAGTTTGAAGCAGCGCCCAGGGAACATTAGCAAACCGATCAGTTTGAAACTTCCACAATATTGTGAGGTCATTATGGTGTACAAATCTGCTATCTCGGAATTTTGATATTGGTGATCTAAGGTGGGGCAAATTTTTTGGTCACCCCATTATAAGTCTATGGTGAAAAATAGAATGGACTCGTTTTCAGTAAATACTGGATAGATAAGGCTGAAAATCCTCAAACTGTCTATTCTTACCATGATCTTGACCTTAAAGTTGAGTTTTTGAGGATCTGACCTCTCAAAGGTCATATCAGGTCACGGAGCAGAGAGTGATTGTTTTGCCAATAACTTCTCACTGAATCGAGATAAAGCTCCCATTTTGCTTGCATTGTGTTTATATTGTCACGGGGAGTCGATTGATATGCAACATGACCATACCAGGTCACTCTGTGACCCTGACCTAGGTCGAGGTCAGGTCATTTTGACTATTTGACCTAGCAAGGTCATATTATACATCATTCGATCCGCTGCGATGAGAGGAGTCCAATGATGTAAATTATTTGCTCTAGCTCCCCTGAGGGCAGATCTAGAGAGGGAAACGTACACTGCGCTGTTGTAAGCCTATGGAGCATTCTGTGACCTATGCTGACCTCAATATTGACCTGACATAAACATTCTTCTTATAAATTATCTTCGTCTTGTAAAGAGATTTTGAACGCCGCCCGTAGTTTTCCTTTAGCTTTCGTGGAGAACGAGATACGGAGGGGCGAAAAACGCCCCCCAGCGGGGCGCGTCATGCAAGGGACGCCAGCGGGGTGCGTGTTAAAGGCGCCGGCCGAGAGAAGTGCACTGTTGGTATGCATTGTTTACGTGTGAATTAAGCTCGTGGAAGTGCGTGTTAGACTTTGATTTCTGTCTTATTTCATAGCAAAAACATGAAGGAACAGTCTACAGTTAAGTATGGACCACCTTATTTGTGAGTTTATGCATTTTTTTGTAGTTGGACGGGTAGATGTAGGTGCGCCTAGGGGACTTAACATTGGCATAGTTTTCTTGGTCGAACTACGATTTGTATGGAACTTAAAAGTAGGCTATATATTGTGGGTTCATCAAATTCATCTCAACTGCTGTTTTCCCACCACTCTAGCACAGAATGCCACAGCGCTAGGAAAATAGCACTTTTGGGATCCCATTGGTAGTCCAATCCTGATAGCACTTTGGCCATGAAGACTTGTTTCTGTTAAGCAAGTTAATGTTATGACATATTATCAGTAGGGGGAAACTATGGCGAAGGTTCCCAATGACAGCTATGGTCCCTATAATGGGAGCAATGACGCATCATGAAAATGCTTCTTCCAGAGATGGAAACTCCGTCCAAAATTGGAAACATGTTGCAGCACTTCCATGCTTGAATGCTATGGTTTGCTACATTTTCTAGGGCTCTTGTTACTTGATTTGAATATCCGCCGCAATAACTGGTCAGTATACAGTAATTGCACATTAGGCCATGTCGTGATCACCACTTTTTCACAGGATCTTTGATTGCCGGGTGTTTTCTAATGTATTGATGGCCGCTGATCACGATTTTCTGCTTGAAAATGTCGAATTATAAAAATATTTGCCCGCGCAAACCGTTTGAAATTCTTTCGGTTTGCCAAAATTTCGATGTTTTCATATCTCACGGACAATAAAATGCAACTAATGTATAAGAAGGTCTCCAGAACTTTAAAACCATTGAATCTGAACAACTTGAAACCTTTTTTGACTCCTTGAAATATATATTTACCCAAAAAAGTATCTTGAAAAGACGGGGATGTTTGAGCTTAAAAAGATGATAATAGATGGCGCACATGACGCAGCCGTCAACCACTGTCCCGCTACGTCGCTTATGTCAAGAAGCTATTAGCCAAAGGAGCTGGATATAAGATTTAAACTTTTTATGAACTCAATGAATGAACGTTTACCTTCACAAGGTGATCTCGATTTCTCTCGCATGCAGGTTTAACCGCCCCACCGGGGCCACGATGGCCCCCAAGGTTTTCCGGGATAGCAAAAACACGAGGCGCAGCACCGCGGTTGAGGCCACCCTCACTGCATCATTTTCCCATCATCCCTGAAATTTTTACCCCGGGCACCCAAGGTCAGGTCACCAGACGAGGTCAACCAAGGTCACCTCACTTCACCTTAGAGCTCTGTAAGAGCTACATTTCAAAGTCGATCGATTTGAAACTTCCTACACTTCAGACCCCTCCAGGGTCTACAAGTTGTATATCCGGGATTTTCGATTTCGTGCCCTGAGGTCAGGTCACGAGGCGACCTCTCCCATGGAAAAGCATGGGAAAAGCTATTTCATGATATAAAAGCCACAAAAATGATTGCAAATACTCAGACTGCTCAGAACAACGTTTTTGGACACCCTTTCACGGATCCCAGGGGTCATATTTGCCCTTTGACTTTCCAAGGTCATCCAAGTCACCAGAGGTCAAAAACAGTATTTTGACAATAACTTTGACCTAATTGAGCTAGAGCGGTGAAACAAACACCATCGTGTTTATCTTGTCACTGGCTTTCATTTGATATACGGCAAGGTCACTTTTGACCTTCGTGACCTCAGGTCATATTAGGTCACGAGGTGACCTCTGGCGGTCAAACCACTGGCGGGAGGTCTTTACGTTCCACATAGCGGAAAAGTACTGGCAATTTGCTATCAAATGTATTTTACCAGGCCTCAATAGCTCTAATGACATAAGAGTTATGCCCAGTTGGCTTAATCATTGCATATTTGAGTGAAAATAGCTGATCTTGACCCAATTTGACCCTGAGGTCAAACCATTGATCTGAGCACTGAAACATGCGAAGTAATTTCTACTGAATTCACGCCAGCTTTCATTGCACTTTGCAGATTTGCGCTAACGCCCATATTTTCGAGATAGAGGGGGCCATCGATGGCCCCCGGTGGGGCAAGGTGGCGCCGGACCCCGGTGGGGCGCGGTTAAATAGTATTGGTAATGGCTGCTTTCAAAGCAGGTCCAATTCAGATCAGCTAGCCTTATATAGATTATTTAAGCATGTAGTCACTGCGGATCAATTTCAAGTATTAAAATGTCTGCAAGAGCCAGTCAATTATATTTAGATTAGTCTTGCTATCACTAGCATGGAGGATACCGTATTTCGGGAAAAATGAAGCTACACCACTCCCAGCTCGCCGTCAAACCATGTATGCTGCCGCATAATCAGCTCTCGACCGGGGCGGACGTTGTCGGTCGCATTATGATGCTGCGACTTGAAGAGCTTTTTTTAAAGATATTTTGCGTTCCCTTTCCCGGAAAAATTGTTGTATTAGTAGCTAGTATCATTCATACAACGCACTCACACTATGTACAGAGCGGAAGTTTCCATTCGCCGGCTCCCTTACGGGACAGCGGCACCGCACTTGGCGGGCCATAGGCTACTCCGGTCTCCCCAAGCCGCAGCGCCCGGCACAGGCCGAGCCCTCACATGAGGGCCGCGGGCGAGAGACCGGACTGGTGGATGACTTTAAAGGCCGATCAGGCCCGTGCACCCACAAACAGGGACGCCGGCTGGCACGGCGTTGATTCCACTGCTGCGGCGCGCACTCCCCAGTGTACCGCTATATCCTGGGTAGGAGGCGGCCGCGGAAAAGGCTGCCACAGGTCAGCCTTGATCCAGGGGACTTCCACACGCAAACGTGGCGCCTTTGCCAGCTGCGCCACGGGGGTGGCCTGCGACTTGAAGAGATGGAGGCCAGGGAAGTGGACGAATTTCATGTTTCAATAGCTTCAATATTCGAACCGACTGCTGAGGAAGTTACCGAGACTTATAGCAGAGCATCTGTGCCACCAAGAAACAAGTACAAAGTTCGCTGTGAAATAAGGAAGCATTATAATTTGAAGGAAGCGATCAGAAGGCGCCTACAAAACCTGAAGATATTGTAAGCATGGGCAAAGCATGACAACATTGTTTGAAATATCAAACAGAGCTCTACCATCAAGGTATCGGCAAACAGAACATTTCGGGAAGACCAGCGAGGAGCACGTAGGTTGTTTATTAGTGGCTTGGATGCAGTCGTGACGGAGCATTGGAGACGGCAGCAGCTGCGGCAAGCCACTGCTGCTGTCGTTGTGGCTACCAGGAGTTCTCCGGATGTTGCGTTCTAATGGAGCTGAAGCTGCGTCAGAACGCAACGGCACCATTGGCAGCGACCGCTGGTGGTATATGCAGCAGCAAGCTTCCTATTTGTAGTATCACACCAGCTGCTGACAGACGCCGCACGCGAACAGGCTCTGGCAGGTATAAATTAATCTCGGAAAGAAAACGTATTTCTAAATGTTACATGGAAGTCGTTTATACACTTGTCCGGGTGATTGCCATATTATTGTGCTCGGATACGAACGAGCTGGCCTCCCTATCAGGCCTTATTGGCGGCAGCAGCAGTGGCTTGCCGCAGCTGCTGCCGTCTCCAATGGTCCGTCACGACTGCATCCAAGCCATAAGTATACAACCTCTGTGCTTCTCGCTGGTCTTCCAGAAGTGTTCTGTTTGCCGATGCTTTTGATGATAGAGCTCTGCTTGATATGTCAAACAAGGTTGTCATGCATTGTCCACACTTACAATATCTTCATGTTTTGTAGGCGCCTTCTGATCGCTTCCTTCAGATTATAATGCTTCCTTATTTCACAGCGAACTTTGTACATGTTTCTTGGTGGCACAGATGCTATTCTGTAAGTCTCGGTAACTTCATCAGTGGTCGATTCGAATATTGAAGCTATTGAAACGTGAAATTCGTCCACTTCCCTGGCCTCCATCTCTTTAAGCCGCAGCATCATAATGCGACCAACAACGTCCGCCCCGGTCGAGAGCTGATTATGCGGCAGCATACATGGTTTGACGGCAAGCTGGGTGTGGTGTAGCTTCATTTTACCCGAAATACGGTATCCTCCTTGCTAGTGATAGCAAGACTAATCTAAAGATAATTGACTGGCTCTTGCATACATTTTAATACTTGAAATTGTTCCGCAGTGACTACATGCTTAAATAATCTATATATGACTAGCGGATCTGAATTGGACCCGCTTTGAAAGCAATTATTACCAATACTATTTAAAACTGCAAGCGAGAGAAATCGAGATCATCTTGTGAAGGTAAATGTTTTTTTCATTGAGTTCATAAAAGTTTAAATCCTATATCCAGCTCCTTTGGCTAATAGCTTTTTAACATAAGCGACGTAGCGGGACAGTGGTTGACGGCTGCGTCATGCGCGCCATCTATTATCATCTTTTTAAGTTCAAACATCCCCGTCTTTTCAAGATACTTTTTCGGGTAAATATATATTTCAAAGAGTCCAAAAAGGTTTCAAATTGCTCAGATTCAATGGTTTTAAAGTTCTGGAGCCCTTTCAATACATTAGCTGCATTTTTTTGTCCGTTAGATATGAAAACATGGAAATTTTGGTAAACCGAAAGAATTTCAAACGGCTTGCGCGGGCAAATATTTTTCGAATTTGACATTTTCGACCAGAAAATCGTGATTAGCGGCCATCAATACATTAGAAAACACCCGGTAATCAAAGATCCTGTGAAAAGTGGTGATCACTGCATGGCCTATTGCACATTTATTTGTTCATTAAAGGGGACTATTTTTTATGTTTAGCATACTTGCTTGAGGAAAATACTTGAAAAGAAATGTTAAAAAGATCCCAGAAAGTTTCATGTTCTTCACAGCCATACTGCTCTGATGGTTATGCAAAATTGCAGAAATGTCAGCTGTGTGTGCACCACACTTGGTAAAGGACTAACAAAACAATAATGCCCCATTTTATTACTGAAAAAGTTTCTCTGGTTATTAATTGCGTACTATTCTTATGTTCTCCAACCTATGTGGTGGAAAAAAACACCAAGAAGATTCATAGGGTGATTCTCTAAACATGCTCAAGTGGAAATACCATCCATAAGTATGTAACTGTTCTTAGTATACCCCATAATAACAGAACATAACCTATCCGTGCCCAAACTTGTCTTGATCAAACTTATGGATGACTCAAAACTTTTTTAGTTAACTCAACTCTGACTCATGACTTAATGACTGGCTCTAATTATGACTCAACTCAATGTGTTGAGCAAGTTGAGCAGTGAATTGATTTTGACCCAAGCCACATCCAGAGGCAGTGACGGATCTAGCTGGTAGGTTTGGGGGGGCAAGCCAAAGTCGATAAGCAAAAAAAGATGTCACACGGTGAGAGTGTCGTAAAATTTAATTAGTCTGTAGGTTTTGAGGGTAAAACCAAGCCAATAAAAAACGTGTTCGGGTCAAACGTGTGGCAACAAGATGCTTGTTTTGCTATCCAAGGCCCAATTTTTGCACTGAACCTGACTGGTTCTGTTTGAAGTTGAGAGTTGAAGCACCAAAACCTTGCTTATGAATTGAAAAGGAATCGGGGTAAAAAGGAGGTCAACAGCTGGGGGGGCAAAAACATAGTTTTTCCCGCTTTTCCGTTTGGGAGGGGGGTGGCTAATGCCTTTTTTGCCCCCATATGGATCCGCCACTGTCCAAAGGTGAATCAACTCAGCTCTGACTCAATAAAAATTAGTATACTCTGATTCTGATTCGCAACCGAACTGTTCACCATTGACTTTTCTGACAAAATCAAAGTGTGGCCAGATTTATATTGGAAAATCGATGCCGTGTGACCTTGAAACATAATTTTTCTTATAAATATTGATTTCACTGAACAGAGCAGTACAATACGTTTTCTTAAGACTTACTTCACAAGCAAGTACTGGTTTAAATACCTCCGAGCTTATTGTAATGAAAGGAGGTGCTGTTGACATAAGGAATTATGGTCCTGTTGCTGTATGGAGGTAGCTGTTGAGGGTTGCAGATTTGTAAATCCTTTTTTATCGATGACGATCTTTCGAAATCCTGCTGATTTCGTGTCCCTAAGGCTATCGCACTCTATTTTTATCCACCTCCATACATATATTTTCACACAAAAGGAGCAAGTGACACATACACAAGTATGGATTAAAAACAGGAATGGATTAAAACGGATGACACATAAAACAGCGCTTCAAAAGACCCCCGGCAAACCGACCTGCGAGGTGGAGGCAGCTCGCACGAGCGGGTAACGCATCAGTTTCCATGACTAGGAGATGTGGCGACTGAACTGGAGTGACACGCGGTAAAAGCTTAGAAAAAGTCAGGGAATCTGCCACATTATAAACAATATAATTGTCTGCATACCAATTGCCCGGAAAGGTAATTTTGAAAACTGTTCTTCCCCCGTAGGCAACAGCTGTGCTGGTCTTCCATTCTCATTTAGGTAGGTATTTGTCACTCTGATATTACTCATTGAGCCTCGTGTGAACTTGAAAATCATAGCATATGTTTTCATATCATAATATAAACTACTCCAAAATGATCATCAAGTTCAAAATAGCAAACAAAGTATCACAAGACAGAAAAAAACAGCAACAACACAAGACCAGAACCTGCACACGGGCTGGTCGCCCTGCTGACTGACGCGGCAGCGGGCCAACTACACACGGGCTGGTCGCCCTGCTGACTGACGCGGCAGCGGACTAACTGTAGACTAGCTGGTCACCCTGCTGACTGACGCGGCAGCGGACCAACTACACACGGGCTGGTCGCCCTGCTGACTGACGCGGCAGCGGACCAACTACACACGGGCTGGTCGCCCTGCTGACTGACGCGGCAGCGGACCAACTACACACGGGCTGGTCGCCCTGCTGACTGACGCAGCAGCGGACCAACTACACACGGGCTGGTCGCCCTGCTGACTGACGCAGCAGCGGACCAACTACACACGGGCTGGTCGCCCTGCTGACTGACGCGGCAGCGGACCAACTACACACGGGCTGGTCGCCCTGCTGACTGACGCGGCAGCGGACCAACTGCACACGGGCTGGTCGCCCTGCTGACTGACGCGGCAGCGGGCCAACTACACACGGGCTGGTCGCCCTGCTGACTAACGCAGCAGCGGACCAACTGTAGACTGGCTGGTCACCCTGCTGACTGACGCAGCAGCGGACTAGCTACACACGGGCTGGTCGCCCTGCTGACTGACGCGGCAGCGGACCAACTACACACGGGCTGGTCGCCCTGCTGACTGACGCGGCAGCGGACCAACTACACACGGGCTGGTCGCCCTGCTGACTGACGCAGCAGCGGACCAACTGTAGACTGGCTGGTCGCCCTGCTGACTGACGCGGCAGCGGACCAACTGTAGACTGGCTGGTCGCCCTGCTGACTGACGCGGCAGCGGGCCAACTACACACGGGCTGGTCGCCCTGCTGACTGACGCGGCAGCGGACCAACTACACACGGGCTGGTCGCCCTGCTGACTGACGCGGCAGCGGACCAACTACACACGGGCTGGTCGCCCTGCTGACTGACGCGGCAGCGGACCAACTACACACGGGCTGGTCGCCCTGCTGACTGACGCGGCAGCGGGCCAACTACACACGGGCTGGTCGCCCTGCTGACTGACGCGGCAGCGGACCAACTGCACACGGGCTGGTCGCCCTGCTGACTGACGCGGCAGCGGACCAACTGTAGACTGGCTGGTCGCCCTGCTGACTGACGCGGCAGCGGACCAACTACACACGGGCTTGTCGCCCTGCTGACTGACGCAGCAGCGGACCAACTACACACTGGCTGGTCACCCTGCTGACTGACGCGGCAGCGGACCAACTACACACGGGCTGGTCGCCCTGCTGACTGACGCGGCAGCGGGCCAACTGTAGACTGGCTGGTCGCCCTGCTGACTGACGCGGCAGCGGACCAACTACACACGGGCTTGTCGCCCTGCTGACTGACGCAGCAGCGGACCAACTACACACTGGCTGGTCACCCTGCTGACTGACGCGGCAGCGGACCAACTACACACGGGCTGGTCGCCCTGCTGACTGACGCGGCAGCGGACCAACTGTAGACTGGCTGGTCGCCCTGCTGACTGACGCGGCAGCGGACCAACTGCACACGGGCTGGTCACCCTGCTGACTGACGCGGCAGCGGACCAACTACACACTGGCTGGTCACCCTGCTGACTGACGCGGCAGCGGACCAACTACACACGGGCTGGTCGCCCTGCTGACTGACGCGGCAGCGGACCAACTACACACGGGCTGGTCGCCCTGCTGACTGACGCAGCAGCGGACCAACTACACACGGGCTGGTCGCCCTGCTGACTGACGCAGCAGCGGACCAACTACACACGGGCTGGTCGCCCTGCTGACTGACGCGGCAGCGGACCAACTACACACGGGCTGGTCGCCCTGCTGACTGACGCGGCAGCGGACCAACTGCACACGGGCTGGTCGCCCTGCTGACTGACGCGGCAGCGGCCAACTGCACACGGGCTGGTCGCCCTGCTGACCGACGCGGCAGCGGGCCAACTACACACGGGCTGGTCGCCCTGCTGACTAACGCAGCAGCGGACCAACTGTAGACTGGCTGGTCACCCTGCTGACTGACGCAGCAGCGGACTAGCTACACACGGGCTGGTCGCCCTGCTGACTGACGCGGCAGCGGACCAACTACACACGGGCTGGTCGCCCTGCTGACTGACGCGGCAGCGGACCAACTACACACGGGCTGGTCGCCCTGCTGACTGACGCAGCAGCGGACCAACTGTAGACTGGCTGGTCGCCCTGCTGACTGACGCGGCAGCGGACCAACTGTAGACTGGCTGGTCGCCCTGCTGACTGACGCGGCAGCGGACCAACTACACACGGGCTGGTCGCCCTGCTGACTGACGCGGCAGCGGACCAACTACACACGGGCTGGTCGCCCTGCTGACTGACGCGGCAGCGGACCAACTACACACGGGCTGGTCGCCCTGCTGACTGACGCGGCAGCGGGCCAACTACACACGGGCTGGTCGCCCTGCTGACTGACGCGGCAGCGGACCAACTACACACGGGCTGGTCGCCCTGCTGACTGACGCGGCAGCGGACCAACTGTAGACTGGCTGGTCGCCCTGCTGACTGACGCAGCAGCGGACCAACTACACACGGGCTGGTCGCCCTGCTGACTGACGCGGCAGCGGACCAACTACACACGGGCTGGTCGCCCTGCTGACTGACGCGGCAGCGGACCAACTACACACGGGCTGGTCGCCCTGCTGACTGACGCGGCAGCGGGCCAACTACACACGGGCTGGTCACCCTGCTGACTGACGCGGCAGCGGACCAACTACACACGGGCTTGTCGCCCTGCTGACTGACGCAGCAGCGGACCATTTACACACGGGCTGGTCGCCCTGCTGACTGACGCGGCAGCGGACCAACTACACACGGGCTGGGCGCCCTGCTGACTGACGCGGCAGCGGACCAACTGTAGACTGGCTGGTCGCCCTGCTGACTGACGCGGCAGCGGACCATTTACACACGGGCTGGTCGCCCTGCTGACTGACGCGGCAGCGGACCAACTGTAGACTGGCTGGTCGCCCTGCTGACTGACGCGGCAGCGGGCCAACTACACACGGGCTGGTCGCCCTGCTGACTGACGCGGCAGCGGACCAACTGTAGACTGGGGCTGCTGCGTGCTGACCGGCGGGGCACTGCTCTAGCTGCTTGCACAGTGGGGAAGGCTGTAACAGATGGGTGTATTTTTAACTTTTCTGCCGCTCAAGGAAAACAAATAATATGTCTTACATTGCTCTAAGTTTTAGTGATGTATATCTCTGCCGCCCCAAGCAAGAAAAGCGTAAGCGACATTTGCCCAACTTTTCAGGAGAGCGGTTTTTGTGTTTAGAATTATTGCGCATTTCTATAAGCTAGTTTTAAGGAAATTTTTATACCATCTGAAAGAGAATGACGAGGATAATTTGATGAGAAAAATTTGTTTTCGATCAAAACAAAACTTTTTGAAATATTTCCCGAGTATTTTTCTTGCAATGGGGGATTGAACAAATCGAACAACAACTCGCGGAATAAAAAAGCGTACAGGACGTTTTCACAAGTCGAAAAACACAATGCGCTGTGGGAGCGAAAAACGCCCAAGGAAAAAAGCGTATGTGACACTTACGCTTTTTTAACTTTGGTATAACTGAAGGTATTCTCGAAATAAAAAAAGGTAAAACTGTATACGCCTTTCTTGCTCTTCATGAATGGCACACATGTTTTTCTGGTACTGACAGTCATACGCTTTTCTTATTCAACCTTCACCTATTTTCATGCTCTTTTAACTATTCAAATGTGTTATCCTCTGACCATCTACGACATGTACACGAAAATAGCAACCAATAATAAAACTTACAAACTGGAGTATCATATTTTTGATAGTAACATATTTTAACATAATAAATTCCACCCTGGTGACGGTCTTTTACACCCTCCGTCTAAGACTTGTCAGGATGGCCAGAAAACTGTGCACGTAGAGCCGTCGCATTTTGCATAGATGTTCAATGTTCTTTTGCATTCCCTGAAAATTTTACGTCCAGATCATGTTAGGTCAAGTCAACACATCTCTATAAGTATTCAAAGTGGCACCGGTGACAGTATGTTTAATCTATTGATCCGAGGTTCATAGAACATCATAAGGTCGCCGAGTACAAGAATATGTGGTTACGGAATTTTCGATATGGATGACCTAGGGTCACGTAGGGGTCTTGACTTTCCCATTGGGTGAATTGTAAAATGCCTGTATTTCAGTCCTCACGGCTCAAATCAACTTCAAAATCTCAGGATCATGTGTTCGTGGCCCATTACTAAGGTTCACTTTGACAATTTTATCCCGTAACCTTCTCGAGGCCATTGGAGGTCAAACAAGTAATTTTGACTAATTTGTCTTTCAACTGCGAGCAAGCAATGATACAGTTTTATTTTACCATCATTGTGTTTGTTTTGTCACTGCGAGTCCAATGGTGTACGTTATGGCCACACCAGGTCACTGAGTCAATTTTGTTTATGAGTTGATTTTGAAACGACCGCGGCGCTCAGCGAAAAGATTTAGCGTGCGAGTTGATCGGGATAGCACATGCTATGGGAGTTTTTCAAACAACTCTGATGACCTAATTTTTTTCGAAAATAGACCTTTAAGAAAGATCAAGTTGTGTTGTAATCTGTAGGAAGAAGATGAGATGACGCCAAAATCGTTAAGAGATTCGTAATAAAGGGAAACGCAAAGTCTATTAACATGAGAAATATTTGGCCAGATGAGAAATTTGTGCTGCACCCAAGCAACTTGCCCTATGTGGGAATTGACAGCACGTGACCAGATAAGGGTGTTGTATTCTAACTAAGACCTGAAGTTGCCGTAATATGCCGTCAGAATATATTTTGGTTGAATTTAGTCCTTTTTAATTCGTCTAAAATGTCACAATCAAAAGGCCGAACGCACGGTTTGCCCGACTAACAATGTTGGCCGAAAACGTGAGTTTGGTGTCTAATATAGAGCCTAGATCACGAATCTTTTCACGGATTCAAGGACAACGTTGTCGAATGGTACTCTGAACAGGTGCGGGTCTGAGGGCCATTGTGAACGATTTGCACTTTATGGGATTTAGAATGAGACCTCACCTAACGGACTACCTCAGCAAACGATTTGGGCCATGTTGTAGCAGCAGCTAGTCAGCTGATATTAATTTTACGGCAAACTTTGACGTCGTCGGCGTACATCAAATAGGATGGCTAAATTTCCAACGGAATGTCGTTTATGAATAAATACAAAATCAAAAGAGCGACTAAAGAACCTTCCGGAACGCCTGAGGTAACTGGTATCCATTACGGTGTTTTTCCGTTAACGATGACCCGCTGACGCCTGTTGGAGAGACATGAGATGAATCCGTGAAGAGCAGAAGTCTTCAAATGATAGGAATGTTTCAATTTATAAATGGTCAGTTAATGGTTGACACTTTAAAAAGGCAGGGTATATAAGAAATAGCGTCCATCTGATAGCCCTCCGATACTGCTCCCACGCCATGCTGAGGTTGCCAGAGCGCCACTGACCCAGAATGAGTTCGGGTGTTTAATATATATATATATATATATATATATATATATATTTATATATATATATATATTATATAATATATAATATTATATATATTATATATTATATATATTATATAATATAAATATGTTTATATATATATATATATATATATATAAATTGCGACTGCACCATGTTTTATTCGGGATCTATGCCCAAAAATAAACACCCCTTATTATGGGTATCCCAATTAAACGCTAGCCAGGCTTGACCTCAACTTGGAAGCAACTATCGATACGTGCTTACCATAGCTTTCAAATGGTCGCGGAAGCACTGTCCTATATGGCCTCTTAGATACAAAAACTAACTTAATTAGATACAAAAACTAACTTAAAGATCGAACATGCTTCATATTTTGGTCACATGGTGTACACCAACGTCAAATAGTATATACTAAAATTCGCGAAGTGCAATGACCGGCAGCGCCTTACCTTTAGACCCGACAATAAAATGGATGACACTATAATGAAAGAACTATTCAAGCGGTTTCCAATGGCGGTAAGAAAACGTTTCTAGCTGTTTTAGTTCTCAAGATAGTCGAGGTTTCGTAAGTACCCTTCACTTACGCATTTTTGACCATATTTGACCTCTGATGACCCCAATATTGACCTGACGAAAAAATGGCCGAAATAACTCGACTGTATTTACTAAGAGCTCTCGATCGTTTGTCCGCTTCGTTCTAGCTTTCTTAGTATTTTAGGTCGAAGGGGGTCAAATATGACCGACCGCCCCCCACCATGGCGAAGGTGGCTCATACCCACCACCGTGGCAAGAGTTTACAAAAAACTTACTTACTTACTTATGGCTTTTTATTAGGCGTTCTGTGCATAGCACCTTTGCCCGCCTCTAAAGGAGTGTGTGGGAGAATTTTAGAATTTAGTGTGAGGGCAAGCTACGTTAGTCTGTTAAAGCAATGGGAGTTATTTCAAGTAATGGGTTGCAAGATGTTTTAGCTTGCAAATGGACGGTCGTGGCAATGGCATAGCCATGCCAAGGGAGGTCTTTTAATAAGTTTGGACCCGCAGAGTGCGAAGGTTATTTCTGTGGTTAAAGACCTTATAAATTTAGAGTTTGAAATTTAGAATTTGAAATTTAGAATTTGGAATTTAGAATTTGGAATTTAGAATTTAGAATTTTGTGTGTCAGCTATTGATGTCCGCTTGTATACGTTACTCGAAAACCTCCGTTAACTCAATAATTTCGTATTTTAGAAAGTGCGCTAAACACCTGGCCAGGGTGCCGCGAATTTACCCTGCAACCCGGAGGTGAAGTTGCAGCTCCCCTCTCCGGCTGGGCAGCCGCCGCGCAGAGAAAGAAGTGTGAGAGGATAGTTAGATTGTTAGTAAGAGTATAGGTGTGGTTAGTATAGACCCGCAGTGAAAGGTATCACTGCGGTGAAGAAATCTAACCTATCTAACCTAACCTGATTTCAAAGTTAGCCTAACATAACCTATCCTTAGCCTACAATGAACCATTTAAAGGTTACAAAACTATTGCTTAAATTTCGCAGTGGATCATCTATGATTGGAAAATAGGCAAGTCCTACTTTGGGGGTGCACCATGCACCCTCCATCATATATACTGGGAGGGGTGATTTATAGAAACTTCTCTAGCCCAGAGTCCTTTAGGAATGTAAAGACTTTTTCGAGTAGCTCAGGATGGTCGTTCCCGAGCAGAGTTTTTAGGTCTACAGGGATGTTTTGGATTCGGCAGTAATCTAGCATGGGTTGCCGATGGGTATTGTGCTGGGGACAATCGATGAGAATGTGATAGGGATTCTCCATTGCGTCGCAGGTACCACAGGTACCCGCGTTCCAATAGGCATTTAATTTTGTGTGTCCATTTCTGAGTCTGGTTAGAATAACCTCGCGCCGGCGACTCTTTTGGTTGGAACTGGGCCAGTAGCCGATGTTAGGCTTGATATAGAATAGGTGGGCGCTGTGGTTTGTAGTCCAGTCATTTTGAATTTGCTTCCGGATGGTGTCCTGGAGGAGAGCTTTGCTATCGTCTCCAGACCACGTTAAGGGTGCGATCTCTCTAAGTTCTAGGGACTTTTTTGCCTGCTCATCGGCCTTTTCATTTCCTTGAATTTTGCAGTGGCCCGGGATCCAAAGAAAAGAGACATCAGGGGTATCATCGATACCTTTCTGAATATCTGCTATAACGTGGTGGCTGGGGTTGACTACGTTACTGATGGCCTGCAGGACAGATTTAGAGTCTGAACAGATGACGGCTGAGTTGATATTTTGGGTTCTGATTATGGCTAATGCATTTAGGATGGCAACAGCCTCGGCTGTGAAGATAGAGCAGTTGTCCGGAAGTCTTTTCTGAAGGCAAATATTTTGTCCCCAGATGCCAAGGCCTACTTTTTCGCCTATTTTGGAGCCGTCTGTAAATATAAAGGTCTTGTCCGCGTTACAAGATCGGAACTCTAGAAATTTTTGGGAGACTTCTTCCTCTGAGAAGTCCGTTTTACGGGAAGTGAAAAGAAATTCCACTTTGGGCTCTTTTCGAGTCCAGAAGCGGGAGAGTGGGGGTTTGCCTATTGTCGCTGGCAGTGCAAGATTTAGGCTTTCCAGGGTTTTCGCTACTCTGTGCTTAAATGGGGGCCACTTCTGTAGAGTGGCTTTATTTGCTCGTCTGGGATGGGCAAAACATTGTTTTGCCGGGTGATTTTCGGTGGATTGAACCTTGATGTAGTAAGAAATAAGCTGGGCGTCGCGTCTTGTCTGTAGTGGGCACAGCCCGCTATCAGTTAGCAGGCTGGTGATGGGGGATTCTCTGAGCGCGCCTGTGGCTGCCCGGATACTGGCGTTTTGGACTCGCTCTAGCTTTAATTTATTGGTCTTGTTCGTCGAGTCAAAAACGAACGAATTATATTCGAGAATGGACCGAATCAGGGACTTGTAGAGCATAAGCAGGGTCTTTCGATCCCCGCCATACTCTGTGCCGCCGAGCATGCGGAGAATGTTGACTCGCTTTTGACAGCTAGAGACGACTTTGGTGATGTGCTCATTGAAACTCAATCGGGAATCTAGGGTGACGCCCAAGAATTTGAAGCTATTGGTGCATTCAATAGGTTTACCCGAGATTTGGAGCCGTGGAGGGTCGTGTCTGGAATGCGCTCTGGCAAAGACAACGACTGATGATTTTTCCGCCGAGAGTGATAGACCCATTAAGCTACACCAATTATCGATGTCGTTTAAGCTGTCCTGCAACTGCGTAGTTGCGTGTTGGAATTCTGGTTCGTTATACCGCCTGGTATCGATTGCAGTGGTTTTCCAGATGGCGACATCGTCCGCAAAGAGGAGTAATTTATTCCAGGCGGTAGCTTTTTGGCGAAGAGATCATTGATCATTACTAAAAAGAGGGTGGGGGACAGAACGCTACCCTGGGGTGTGCCTTGGTCCTGGGTTGCCAGGTAGGAGAATGTGGTGCCACAACGGACTTTAAATTTTCGGTCCTTGAGGAAGTTTTCGATGAATTTTGCAAGGTACGTGCTCTTTACAATATGTCAATAATTGTTGCAAGACAAATTTCGCGCCTGACAAACAATAATCCATGATAACAATTCATTTGACGACAAAATAAAAAGCGTAAGCCACCTCTACCACCATTCATGGGCGTTTTTCGATTGGACACCCAGGCAAAAAAGCGTATGTCCACACCGTACATTCTTTCTTCCGAGTAACGCACAGGCAAAAAAAGCGCACATCCCACGTGCGCTTTTTTACAAATTAAGGACCTCCTGCGGGCTCATGACGGAGAGCGTAAAGTCCTGTACGCTTTTCAAAAACATATTTGGCACCTTACGCTTATTTCGATAGTGTGACAGGGGGTATGATTCTCCCAGGTAAGAGAAGCGTAACCAACAACTGTACGCTTTTTTAGCAATTTTTTCTACGTCCGCTCGGCACTTACGCGAAAACGTTGTCCCTTACGCTTTTTTCTTTGAAATCGATATTTATCGATTAGATACGCTTTATCGTTTATTAAGTTTTTCCTTCCTGCTGCATGGTTTTTCCCGACGGAGACCTATAAGTTGTATCATAAAATCCGCGATTTTTTTCTCATTCCAACGATACCAGAAAACCCAAATCTCAAAAATGGTGCTTACGCTTTTCTTGCTTGGGACGGCAGATCTCGCTTCGGGAAAATCTGGTATGTCGCAGTTACTTGGTGGTGTCGTTTGCTTTGTTTTGTCTGCTGCGGCACCGGTGAACCAAACAAGTAAAAGTAAAAATGAAATGAATGATCACACACGTGCTGCTCTTTTCCAACGTTTAGTAGTCTTGGCTCAGCCATCCTGTTTTACCTCAAAGTCCAAATGAAAAATTGCAGAACTATGTCTTGACCCAAACGTATATCAGAAATTATCCCGAACATCCTTATTTGACATCAGGAACTTTTTAAAATGAACGAATTATGTCACTTTTCATCCACAGCGTGTTAACGTCGTCGACCCGGCAGCCAGGTAAAATGTCAAGGTTCTGCGCGCTGGAGCCGGTATTCGCTGAGCCCTGGACCAAGGCATATAACTTTATATGTGAAGATGGCTCAAGTATACAGGCTGAGGAGGTCATGGCAGAAACTGCTCTGTCTTTTCGGCTCCCTGCCCAGCTTATGTGAGTAATAATGTGTATGTGCTTTATCAGTTCTACACACATTTTATTTGGTGTATGTTGTGCTTTTTTAACAATTTATACAATTTTATCAGCTTACGTATCAGTGGTCATTAATCGGTTTGAAACATCTGGTTTTAAAAGAGATAGCATGTTGATACCATATTTAGGTGTATTATATATAGATGATTATGCTTTTTTTATTTTAGGGTGTATTAGCTGCAAGTGGCTATATAGCTCCTGGAAATATGATCCCTTGTTTTTCAATAGTTCCAATAGAAATATGATCTAAATGTGTTTCTTTTTAAAAAAGAAACTTGAATGGTTTTATGCTAAGTATTTCATAAAAAGGAATAATTGTCTGGTTAAGCGGACCGACCCAGAACTGCGCATGCACACTACTTCTGTATGTCTTTATTGTTGACGCATCCTACACCACACACCAGATCCGAACTCAGCCGCGTGTGGCTGCGGGGCCGCCTGCGTGACTGGTGCTGTGGTGTAACGGACAGAGCGCTACTGACCGAGGCCGCCTGCGTCACTGGTGCTGTGGTGTAACGGACAGAGCGCTACTGACCGAGGCCGCCTGCGTGACTGGTGCTGTGGTGTAACGGACAGAGCGCTACTGTCCGAGGCCGCCTGCGTCACTGGTGCTGTGGTGTAACGGACAGAGCGCTACTGACTGAGGCCGCCTGCGTGACTGGTGCTGTGGTGTAACGGACAGATCGCTACTGACGGAGGGCGCCTGCGTCACTGGTGCTGTGGTGTAACGGACAGATCGCTACTGACGGAGGGCGCCTGCGTCACTGGTGCTGTGGTGTAACGGACAGAGCGTTACTGACTGAGGGCGCCTGCGTCACTGGTGCTGTGGTGTAACGGACAGATCGCTACTGACGGAGGGCGCCTGCGTCACTGGTGCTGTGGTGTAACGGACAGATCGCTGCTGACCGAGGCCGCCTGCGTCACTGGTGCTGTGGCGTAACGGACAGATCGCTACTGTCCGAGGCCGCCTGCGTCACTGGTGCTGTGGTGTAACGGACAGATCGCTGCTGACCGAGGCCGCCTGCGTGGCTGGTGCTGTGGTGTAACGGACAGATCGCTACTGACCGAGGCCGCCTGCGTCACTGGTGCTGTGGTGTAACGGACAGAGCGCTACTGACTGAGGCCGCCTGCGTCACTGGTTCTGTGGTGTAACGGACAGAGCGCTACTGACCGAGGCCGCCTGTGTCACTGGTGCTGTGGTGTAACGGACAGATCGCTACTGACCGAGGCCGCCTGCGTCACTGGTTCTGTGGTGTAACGGACAGATCGCTGCTGACCGAGGCCGCCTGCGTCACTGGTGCTGTGGTGTAACGGACAGAGCGCTGCTGACCGAGGCCGCCTGCGTGACTGGTGCTGTGGTGTAACGGACAGATCGCTGCTGACCGAGGACGAGCTCCAGCTGCAGCAGGAGATGCTTCCTCTCACCCGGCTGCCCGCGCCGACCGGAGCGCTCGCTCAGGAAATGGTAGACCGGCATCAACAGCTCATCACGTCGTACGCTGAAGCTAGGGACCGTCTACTGGACCATACTGGTATGTGCTATATATGATGCATGCCTAATATTGTGGGTGGAGTAACAACTGTTGAACCAAAAAGGATTTATTTGGATTTGATTTTGATTTTATTTGAAAGAATAATTTTGGGGAAAGGTCGCAAACGTTCTAATTGCTTCGCCGATTATTATTGCTACAGATTGGTGATTCGCACATATGACTCGATTGGTCTTAATAATTTATGACGGCCACCATTGGTCAAACTCCTGAGATACATCTGCAGCTCAGAGTTTAAGCTTGTTGGCAAACACCGGGCTTCAGACTCGAAAGCACCGTCATAAATGAAACTAGCAATGCGTAATGCGTATGCTAAACTCGTTTTTGCCCTTAGTTGACTGAAAGTCGAGGCGCATCACTTTGTCACAGGTGACAATGGCAATCCACATGGAACTGAAAATGTGCGATATTCGGACTGGAGACCAAATTTTACAAAATGACACCAAGATGTATGCTTAGAATAGAAGAAAATCGTGTCGCGGTAACCGATGTTCATTTTCTCTGTCATTCCTTGACCATAACATCGCCATGTCATGTTATTCTCATAACATGGCATAAGCCAGCAAATTGTGTAATTTGGTTTCTTGATTATCACACAAACCTCCTTGTTCAGGTGGTACGAGCATACACGATCCTGACTTGGTCAGGTGATCAATATCTACAAACTTTGCTTCACAGCATATGTACTTTTCACCGTTTCCATACTGTACCCAGCTGGTTTTATCAGCTGTGGCTGTTGCAGGTCCGTTCTTCAAGAGGTCGACGCTGAAGGGTGACTCCTCGCTGGAGTTTGTGCCGGTGAATCTGCATCTACAGCGACTGCAGGTGCAGAACCAAACCCTGCTGGACGTGCTGACCGTCGGCGCGTTCACCGCCTTCTCGCAAAACTACAGAGACGGCGGCCTGCTGCAGTACGCTCACCTGCTGGGCGGCCGTCCTCTCCCCACTACTCTCTGCTCCTGCCTTCCCAGGTCCTTACCACCACCCCCTTCTCTCCACCACTCTCTGCTCCTGCCTTCCCAGGTCCTTACCACCACCCCTTCTCTCCACCACTCTCTGCTCCTGCCTTCCCAGGTCCTTACCACCACCCCTTCTTCCCACCACTATCTGCTCCTGCCTTCCCAGGTCCTTACCACCACCCCTTCTCCCCACTATCTGCTCCTGCCCTCCCAGGTCCTTACCACCACCCCTTCTTCCCACCACTATCTGCTCCTGCCTTCCCAGGTCCTTACCACCACCCTTCTCCCCACTATCTGCTCCTGCCTTCCCAGGTCCTTACCACCACCCCTTCTCCCCACCATTCTCTGGTCCTGCCTTCCCAGGTCCTTACCACCACCCCTTCTCCCCACCACTATCTGCTCCTGCCTTCCCAGGTCCTTACCACCACCCCTTCTCCCCACCACTATCTGCTCCTGCCTTCCCAGGTCCTTACCACCACCCCTTCTCCGCACCACTATCTGCCCCTGCCTTTCCAGGTCGTTACCACCACCCCTTCTCCCCACCTCTCTCTGCTCCTGCCTTCCCAGGTCCTTACCACCACCCCTTCTCCCCACCACTATCTGCTCCTGCCTTCTCAGGTCGTCACCACCACCCCTTCACCCCACCACTATCTGCTCCTGTCTTCCCAGGTCCTTACCACCACCCCTTCTCCCCACCTATCTGCTCCTGCCTTCCCAGGTCCTTACCACCACCCCTTCTCCCCACCACTATCTGCTCCTGCCTTCCCAGGTCCTTACCACCACCCCTTCTCCGCACCACTATCTGCTCCTGCCTTTCCAGGTCCTTACCACCACCCTTCTCCCCACTATCTGCTCCTGCCTTCCCAGGTCCTTACCACCACCCCTTCTCCCCACCACTATCTGCTCCTGCCTTCCCAGGTCCTTACCACCACCCCTTCTCCCCACCACTATCTGCTCCTGCCTTCCCAGGTCCTTACCACCACCCCTTCTCCGCACCACTATCTGCTCCTGCCTTTCCAGGTCCTTACCACCACCCTTCTCCCCACTATCTGCTCCTGCCTTCCCAGGTCGTTACCACCACCCCTTCTCTCCACCACTATCTGCTCCTGCCTTCCCAGGTCGTTACCACCACCCCTTCCCCCCCACCACTCTCTGTTCATGCCTTCCCAGGTCCTTACCACCACCCCTTCTCCCCACCACTATCTGCTCCTGCCTTCTCAGGTCGTCACCACCACCCCTTCTCCCCACCACTATCTGCTCCTGCCTTCCCAGGTCCTTACCACCACCCCTTCTCCCCACCACTATCTGCTCCTGCCTTCCCAGGTCCTTACCACCACCCCTTCTCCGCACCACTATCTGCTCCTGCCTTTCCGCTATATGGCCTTGCCAGGCTGGTGCGCCCCTTAAGCCCAAATAACTAACTAACTCCTGCCTTTCCAGGTCGTTACCACCACCCCTTCTCCCCACCACTCTCTGCTCCTGCCTTCCCAGGTCCTTACCACCACCCCTTCTCCGCACCACTATCTGCTCCTGCCTTTCCAGGTCGTTACCACCACCCCTTCTCCCCACCACTCTCTGCTCCTGCCTTCCCAGGTCCTTACCACCACCCTTCTCCCCACTATCTGCTCCTGCCCTCCCAGGTCCTTAACACCACCCCTTCTCCCCACTATCTGCTCCTGCCCTCCCAGGTCCTTACCACCACCCCTTCTTCCCACCACTATCTGCTCCTGTCTTCCCAGATCCTTGCCACCACCCCTTCTCCCCACTGTCTGCTCCTGCCCTCCCAGGTCCTTACCACCACCCCTTCTCCGCACCACTATCTGCTCCTGCCTTCCCAGGTCCTTACCACCACCCCTTCTCCCCACCACTATCTGCTCCTGCCTTCCCAGTTCCTTACCACCACCCCTTCTCCCCACCACTATCTGCTCCTGCCTTCCCAGTTCCTTACCACCACCCCTTCTCCCCACCACTCTCTGCTCCTGCCTTTCCAGGTCCTTACCACCACCCTTCTCCCCACTATCTGCTCCTGCCTTCCCAGGTCCTTACCACCACCCCTTCTCCCCACCACTATCTGCTCCTGCCTTCCCAGGTCCTTACCACCACCCCTTCTCCCCACCACTATCTGCTCCTGCCTTCCCAGTTCCTTACCACCACCCCTTCTCCCCACCACTATCTGCTCCTGCCTTCCCAGGTCCTTACCACCACCCCTTCTCCGCACCACTATCTGCTCCTGCCTTTCCAGGTCCTTACCACCACCCTTCTCCCCACTATCTGCTCCTGCCTTCCCAGGTCCTTACCACCACCCCTTCTCCCCACCACTCTCTGCTCCTGCCTTCCCAGGTCGTTACCACCACCCCTTCTCCCCACCACTCTCTGCTCCTGCCTCCCCAGGTCCTTACCACCACCCCTTCTCTCCACCACTCTCTGCTCCTGCCTTCCCAGGTCCTTACCACCACCCTTCTCCCCACTATCTGTTCCTGCCTCCCCAGGTCCTTACATCCACTCCCCCTCTCCCTACTATCACATTCTACTGTCCCACACCTACTGCCACTCCTTCCCTCACTCTCTGCTCCTGGCTTTCCAGTTGATTACCGCTACCCCTTCTCCTCCCACCTTTCCATTCTGGCTGCTTTATTCCTCTTCTGTGGTTTTTATCCTCTTTTTTGCCCCGTTTTGTTTCTAGCTTATGGTTTCAAATATATATATATATATATATATATATATATATATATATATTGCATGTATATATATATATATATATATATATATATATATATATATATATATATATATATATATATATATATATATATATATATATATGTGTGTGTGTGTGTATTGCATGTAATTTGAATTGCCCTCTGCGTGCTTAACTTTGAGAAGTAGAGCCATATTTAGAGGAAAGTGTTGAGAACAGGTTTAATCCAAACATTGCGTGCCCAGGAATTGCTGCCTCCCAGCATGGTTGGGAAACTTACTGGGGTTGAGAAGGGGTGGGGGAGAATGATGGCACCCTACATTTTAAGTCAACCACAGACTTAGTCTCTCGATAAATACTATCCGGGTTAGTCGTATTAACCTCATAGGCAATATGGCTAAGTTCCAGCGATGTTCCGCATGTTTACCTGAAGTGCTCTAGATTGTTGGGCTCCGTGTTTCTGTGGCAGGAGCGGGACAGACTGGCGTCTGACGCTCTCTCCACTGACTGTGTTTCTGTGCCAGGATGCGGGACAGACTGGCGTCTGGCGCTCTCTCCACTGACTGTGTTTCTCTGTCAGGATGCGGGACAGACTGGCGTCTGACGCTCTCTCCACTGACTGTGTTTCTGTGCCAGGATGCGGGACAGACTGGCGTCTGGCGCTCTCTCCACTGACTGTGTTTCTCGGTCAGGATGCGGGACAGACTGGCGTCTGGCGCTCTCTCCACTGACTGTGTTTCTCTGTCAGGATGCGGGACAGACTGGCGTCTGGCGCTCTCTCCACTGACTGTGTTTCTCTGTCAGGATGCGGGACAGACCGGCATCTGACGCTCTCTCCACTGACTGTGTTTCTCTGTCAGGATGCGGGACAGACCGGCATCTGACGCTCTCTCCACTGACTGTGTTTCTCTGTCAGGATGCGGGACAGACTGGCGTCTGACGCATCCTGCAGATGCGTCTGACAGAGACGGATCTGCACTGACTGTGTTTCTGTGCCAGGATGCGGGACAGACTGGCGTCTGGCGCTCGCTCCGCTGCAACGGGCGGCAAAGCAAGCGCCGTCTACCAGGCCGATAATGCCGTGGATTGTAAGTCAATTGTGTGTGCGGATGTGGGTTGAGGATGAAGGAGAAATCCTTCAATTCTATCTCACGAGCAATCTGCTGTCAAATGCTTCTCCTTCATGTTCTGGGATGTGCGCGTAAAACCTCAACATGAAAGAGGGGTATTTGACAGCAGATTACCTCTGAGATGGAATCAATAAATTTTGTGTTTCGCTTTGGTAAATTTGGTGTCGTCGGATTTTTTAAAAGCAATTTTGAAACTTGTTTGTGCTTTGTTCTAAGTGGTTGGTGAGTAATTTCCAACATACATTGTCATTTTACCATACCGAGTATCATAGGCGTAGGAACCGGGGGGGGCCAGGGGGTCACTGCCCCCCCCCACTTTTCTGTGATGGGCCCCCGCAACGAAGATAAGAATATCAGCAGCTGTAATATCAAGAAAGAAACCTGAACTGGCCCGATAGCCTGCCCGGGAAACCTCTTAAACTTTCGTGTGCCCCTAAACTTATCTAAGGTCCTATGAGTCGATTTTAAGGCCCCTGAGCTGTTCGGGGCCCTGATCTGGCCTCTGATGGCATACAAGCTAATCTGGGCCCCTTGAGCTGAACTGAGCGCCCGTGAGATGGTTTGGGCAGTATAAACTGTTCTAGGGGCCCTAAGCTGAGCTAGGGGCCGTGAGCTTGAAGAGGGCCTCTTGAGTTGGCCAAAGACCCTATATCCGCTGACCTGGGGGCCCCTGAGCTGAGCTGGGACCGCAAAGCTAATCTGGGTCCCCTGTACTGCATGGGAGGCCCCAAACTTTCTGGGGTCCCTGCACAGTAATAGAGCCCCTGACCTGAACTTGGGGTCATAAGCTTTAATTACAACCCTGAACTGTTGTGAAGCCCTATATAAGCCGAAAAGGGCCCCTGAGCTGAGCCAGGCCCTTAAGCCAATCTGGTCATCTGAGTTATTATGGGCCCCTGTGTTGAACTGAGGGCCCCTGAGATGGTATAGGATCCCCTATAAGACTTTACAGCTACTGACCTAGGGGCTGTAAGCTTGAAAGGCCCCTTGAGCTGTTCTGAGACCCTGTATCAGCCGACCTGGGGCCCCTGAGCTGAGCTGGGCCCCCAAAGCTAGTCTAGGCCCTAAGCTAATCTGGGTACCCCTGTGCATAGCTGGGCGCCTGGTCTGGGCCCCCTGAAAAGTTTTGGGGCCCTGAGCTGAGCTGGGGGTCATGAGCTTGAATGGGCTCTTGAGCTTTTCTGAGACCCTATGTAAGCTACCCTGGGCTCCCTAAGCTGAGCTGGGCCCTAAACTAATATGGGTACTCCATGTGCTTAATTGGGGCCCCTGAGCCGGTATGGGGCCCCTGAACTCTTCTAGGGTCCCTGGGCTAAGCTAGAGCCGTGAGCTTGAATGGAGCCCCCTGAGCTGGTATGAGACGAGACCCTATGTCAGACGATCTGCGGGCCCCTGAGCTGAGCTGGGCCTCCAAAGCTAATCTGGGGCCCCCTGTGCTGAACCGGGGCCCAGAGCTGGTCTGGGGCCCTGAACTGTTCTAGAGTCACTGAGCTAAGCTGGAATCCGTGAGCTTGAACAGGCCCCTTGAGCTTTTTGAGACCATATGCAAGCCGACCTGGGACCTCTGAGCTGAGCCAGGCTCCTAAGCTAATCTGGCCCCCTGTGTGAATCTGGGGCTCCCTTCTGCTGAGCTTCTAGGGGCCCTGTCTTATGTGGGGTTTCTTGATAAGCTGGTCCCGAGGCAAATACACTGGTCTGGGGCCCCCTGAGCTGACTGATTTGGGTTCCTGAGCCATGGTCTGGGCCTTGGGGGCCCCCAAGATAATTTGGCGGCCCCTGAGCGGCAAAGGCATAGGAACCAGGGGTCAGGGGATACTGCCCCCGCCACTTTTCTGTGGTGGGCCCCCACAACGAATACACAAATATCAGCAACTATAATATAAAACAAGAAACCCAAACGGGCCCGATAGTTCGTCTGGGAAAGTTCCAGTTCCGTAGTGCGCCCCTTGCAAGCCCCCGGATGAGGAGCACTTCGTGAAAAAGGCCAAGGCACTTATTGCCCAAGTGTTTCTAAATGAGCCCCGAGAACTGGACCCAAACAAACTCCATCCCACATCGCTCCCAACACAAAGCATGAATTCGGACACGCACCCCGTACCAAATGCCGAGCAAAAGCCGTCCCTGAGCCATCGAAAGGCGTGGCGAGACGGGTCGTCTTCTATTACGAAGTGGAAAAAAACAACACGGATCCAATCAATGAGAGGAAACGGCGGGAAATAACGTAAGAAGTAATTTATGGAAATACCTAATTTAGGCCGGTGTGCGTGCATTAGGTTGTGTCAATATACGGAAAATTTGGAATTAAGATTTTGCTCCATAATTTCCGGCTTTATTATGGTCTAATAAATAATAATCAAAACCAAAAAATGATTTAGGCTTTTTTACCTATCCTGTTTTCGACTGAAACATGCATTTCTAGGTTTTTTGGGGACATTGAAAACATTTTCACCAAGAACATATTTCTTTATACTTGCAGATGTTTCGGCTTCTTTATTGCATTTACAAAACAAAAGAAAAAACAGACAGGGCCGTGATATCGAACGACCACACTTCTCTATGCCTAGATAACTTGGAATCACCTATTCCATGACACGAACGAGAAGAGCTATTAAGGTCATTATGGACTCCTTCTTTAGAGTAGAAGGGATTGATTCAGGGAAAGGATGGTTGCAATAAGTTTAGCTGTATTTCGAGGCCTAAAACACAGAGTTTCATATCAATTCCAAGTTCCATCTGCTTGATCGCCAACTTTGTGATGCCGAGGATGTCCTGCTTGCCGTTTATCCTGGGCATCAGCTTGGTGTGCTGGGCTCATCGCCTGATAAAACCATCCCTCTTCTAGCACGACAGACAGAACTGGCAGCTGTCATTTGCTGTAGAGACGTGGCAGCTACAGTCAGCTCCATGACCTGCGTGTGACAGGCGAAGTGTCTACCTCCATGGGCTTCTCCATGAACCCTGAGATCTTGGACTTGATCAAGCTGCAGGTGATGATAGGCTCGGTGACCCCGTCCCAGTCGAGGATCTTTTTGAGAATGATCATCTGTGTGTTGCCGTAGGGCAGGTTCCGCGGCCTGAGAGAGACGTTCCCCACCTCGTGCTTCCCGCTGGTGGAGATGGTCTTGCGGAAGGTAGTCCTCCTCTCCTCCTCCTCATTGCAGAGCATGCCATGTGGGGGATGAGGTGGCTTAGGGGATAGCACCCTTGCCTTCTAACCCACTGCTTCCGGGTTCAAGTCCCGGCGGAGCCTCTGAATAAGTCGATCTGATCCCCAAAATCCCGTCCAACAGGGTGAGAGTTGGCGACGCCGTATGACCCTGGCAGTTGGTGCGTCGTTAAACCCCAGCAATTATTAGCATGCCATGGTCCCCAACATCTCCTCGGAGTGAGTGCACCATTCAGAGGAGCACAAGGTCGGCATGACAGTCAATTGCACCATATAGGGCTGGATCCTGAGGCATGAGAACTAGAATAGGACATTTCTGGGACTGTCCACTAAGCTGTTGCTAATTTTCATCTGGATTCAGTAGGGAGATTGGAACTCGGTAGGAGATCGTCGCTATCATTACCGAGCATTACTTTCCCTACTGACTACATGTGTAAACCAGCAACGAATGGCTGCACGACCCTCGGAAACGTCATGTTCGAGCTCTCCTGCCTTCATACCAAGCCCAAGGTGGTGCAGGTGAATGTCATGCCCGCCGTGGCTCCTCTGCAAAGTTCGTCCACACTGAGGCGATTGTGTTCACCATGCTCTGCAGCGAGGAGGATGAAGTTCGTCTTTGTCAAGATTATCTCCATCAGAGGAGGGCAGGAGAAGGAGAACACCTCCGTCAGGCTGCAGATCATGCCCTGCTTCAATACACAGGCGTCTTGCCCTCAATAATATAATCGAGCGGTAGGCCACCATCGAGTTTATCATGGCCTGCAGCTTGACCAAGTGCAAGTTACTAGAGTTCATGGGGAAGCACGTGAAGGTTAGAGTACTTCTCCTGCCGCCCACACATAGGCCATAGCGGAGCTTTGATACTGTAAAGGAAGTGACAGCTGGAGCCAGCTCACTCTGTAATGCTGAGACGAGGGATAGATTCATCCGGCGAAGGGTATAGGACATCGAACCGGTGCTCAGGATCAACAGCAAGCTGGACCTCCGCGGCATAATAATAATAATTTTTGGGGTTTATCGACGCACCAACTACCAAGGTTATATGGCGTCGCTAGCTCTTTGCCTGTTGGAAGGGTTTCTCGGGACTCAGATCGATCTTCGCTTAGGGAATCCGCTGGGCCTGGAACCCGGGTTGGCCGCGTGGAAACCAGCATAATTGTTGGGGATTATCGACGCACCAAGTGCCAGGGTTATATGGCGTCGCCAACTTTCCCTGTTGGAGGGGTTTCTTGGGAGGCAAATTTTTCCTTGCACAGGGAATCTGCTGAGCCTTAAGCCCGGGCCAGCCGCGTGGAAAGCGAGGTTGCTAACCGCCATACCACCATGCCCCCACCTCGGCATCACAAAGATGGCCATCAAGTACATACGTTGCACTTGCAGTCATACTGGAACTCTGCATTTTAGGCACTGAAATATAGTTAGGCGGATTTATTGTGACCAACCTTTCCCTAAATCAGTTTATAATGCTGTAAAGAAGGGATCTGTAATAACCTGAATAAATGTTCCCATTTTTGCATTAAATAAGCAAATAAAAGTTGATTAGGCATAACGTGTGAAGTGATTTGGTATCAAAGAATTGTTTGTTGTTATCTTAACAGTTTTAATTTTGTAAATATGATGAAAAGGGCCTTAACATCTGTAAATATAAAAACGCGGTCTTAGTAAAAAATGATTGAAATCCTCTAAAAGAGCTTAGCAATGTAGTTCTTCCTCGAACAAGGTATAGAAAAACATTTTTTGTTTTTTTATGATGTATTAGATCATAATACAACTTGAAATCATAGGACAACAATTCATTTCTCGATTTTTCATATATTGACCACATAGTGTGCATGCGTGCCTTATTGACACCAAACGGGCAATTTAAAACTGTTTATAATTATGGGCCCCCGTGGGTTGGGCCCCCTTGAGGTGCCCCCCCACTTTTCAAACCGTTCCTACGCCCCTGCCGAGTATCACATGTAGAAGGGAGAGTGTTGGGCTCCTGCCCTGAGAAACCATGTAGCGGTTTGTGGTCAGTTAGTAATCGTAGTTAGATTACAATCGATTCCTCTAAGATACTGGTGCTCAACAATTGCCCGACGTGGGTCGCCTAGAGACTGACAAGAGATAGGCCGTCATTATGTTTTGTGGGATGGTAGATGTTGGCTTTAAATTAAAGGGAGGTACTCGAAAAAAATGTATTGTGGTTTTTTGCTATTTGAAGAATTTTGATTACGAACCTGTAGATTATTTTTGTGTCTTCGCAAAATTTTTGAAGGCCACTCAACTATTATTGAAATATATTAACGGTATCGATAAAAGGCTGGAACTTGCTCTTCATCTCAATGTTTTCAAAAGTTTTAAAGCAATTGTTTTGTAATAAAAATGTATGTTCTCCTGTATTTGTATTTGCATTAATTTTACATAGCATATAAAATCTACCAAATGAATTAACTTCGTCTTCAATCGTGTTTTATCTCAGCTCTTCAGTCGTTTTCTACAACATTCCCAGGATGACGAATATTTTGCGTCAGATAGGTCACATGACCCACGTATGAAAATTCCTGGGCTTCTGATTGGTCAATTGTAATTTCTTTAAAGTCCTATATTTGTGTTTCAAAAAGTTTTGGAATGTTGTTTTTCAATTTTTTTCCTGTGATAAAGGTTCTGCACCTCTGTTTAGGTCATATATGAAATGTTGACTTTGAGAGCGATTTTAAAGCATTTTGAGGCCGAATTCGCAAAAATGAGAATAGGACACCCGAAACATTTTTTGTGACCTTTTGATGTAGCCAATACAAATTTTTCGCGTATCTCCCTTCAACCTATCTGTGGGAGTGACTCGCTCGGATGGAAGGGTCGGTATCTCTGAGACTAGTGTATAGCAGACTTCACCGAGACTTCCATCCTAAAAGGCTGAGCAGCAATAATTAAAACAATGTTTAGAAGGATGATTGAGTAAAGCTAAGGTTCTTATGTAATGTAATATCGAGATGATGGATTAGATATTCTTCCATGTATTCACTGTACTTTTTATACTGTCTTGGCAGCCGGTGTTGGGTATTTTCCTAATTCCTTTAGACCTGTGCTGGACGTATTTTTCGGGCTGTCCCCTGTGTTGGTCGTTTGTGTTCTGCTGGTCTGTAAGTGTGCGATCAGCTGCCTACCTGCTGCCCTTTAACAACAGTCCCCTGGTCACCCAGCTATAGAGGATGCGAGGACGATACTTTTGGAGGCATTTGCAAGCTTGTTGGAAGACAGCGGCTCCGACGACCAGGCGCCTCTGATTGAGGTCATCAGGGAACAGGTGGGACTGGGGGGAGAATTCGCGACCTCAGACCTTTCCAGCCTTTAGTCGTCTGACGCTGGACCTTTTGATGCTGATGGTGGATGTCAGGCACATACAATATAAACCTTTGAGCGGGCCTTTTTAATTGCGTAACTAGTGAAAGCTTACATTTTCCCGTGGCCTTATCCGAGCAATGGTGTCCAAACAGCTGTTGAACATCATGTTTGAAATGGTTCTCCTGTTTTGTTGCAGAGTTCTAGAATTGAGACTGCCGTCCGGTGTCCGGTGATATCTGAAGGCCACAAGTTCCTCCTCGCCAAGGCTGTGGCTGATCCTCCCGTCCTTGCTCACGTGTCCTCTCCCTTGGACGGCCGCCTCTCCGCTCTCCCTTCGGCGCCTCCCTGCCTCGCCCCGTGGCCCGCTCTCCCTGCCGCCGTGTCGACAGCGGCCGTCGGCGCCACTTTGAGTACGGGCAGCGCTCGCTGGGCGGCGCTGTCGGCGCTGAGGGCGGCCAGTGACTCAGCGCTCTCTGCCGCCCGGTTAGCACGTGCCCTGGCCCGGCTGAGGGAGGAGAGACGCACCCAACAGCTGCGGGACAGCGCGCGCCACAGAAGGGATGTCTGCTTCACTCATGCCGTGAGCAACGTAGTCGCAATTCGTGGCGTTCACGTTTACTGCCTCAGACTTATTCATGCGTCCATGATTACCTCCTGGATATAACATGGCCTTAGTAGTCGATGCTGAAAAAGCATGATAGATTTGTCGGTGCCGTATGCATGCGGTAGGCTGCAGAGGCATCGGAAGTGCTCGATAGATCGGACCTCATCTTCTAGTCGTTAACTCTGTACTGGGCCGGCAGGTGTCGCCCGAGACCTCAATCGTTAGTTCTGTTTAGCCGGCAGGTGCCGCCCGGAACCCTAGCCGTTAGTTCTGTGCTGGGTCATCAGGTCTCGCCCGGGACCTCAGCCGTTAGTTCTGCGTTTGGCTGGCAGTTGTCGCCCGGGGCCTCAGTGGTTAGTTCTGTGTTTGACCGGCAGGTGTCGCCCGGGACCCCAGCCGTTAGTTCTGTGCTGGGTCGGCAGGTGTCGCCCGGGACCTCAGCCGTTAGTTCTGCGTTTGGCTGGCAGTTGTCGCCCGGGGCCTCAGTGGTTAGTTCTGTGTTTGACCGGCAGGTGTCGCCCGGGACCCCAGCCGTTAGTTCTGTGCTGGGTCGGCAGGTGTCGTCCGGGACCTTAGCCATTAGTTCTGTGTTTGGCTGGCAGTTGTCGGCCGGGACCTCAGTCGTTAGTTCTGTGCTGGGACGGCAGGTGCAGCCCGGGACCTCAGTCGTTAGTTCGTTGCCGGCATGTGTCGCCCGGGACCTCAGTCGTTAGTTCTGTGCTGGGACGGCAGGTGCAGCCCGGGACCTCAGTCGTTAGTTCTGTGCTGGACCGGCATGTGTCGCCCGGGACCTCAGTCGTTAGTTCTGTTTGGCCGGCATGTGTCGCCCGGGACCTCAGTCGTTAGTTCTGTTCTGGACCGGCATGTGTCGCCCGGGACCTCAGTCGTTAGTTCTGTGCTGGGACGGCAGGTGCAGCCCGACCTCAGTCGTTAGTTCTGTGCTGGGACGGCAGGTGCAGCCCGGGACCTCAGCGTTAGTTCTGTTTGGCCGGCATGTGTCGCCCGGGACCTCAGTCGTTAGTTCTGTTTGGCCGGCATGTGTCGCCCGGGACCTCAGTCGTTAGTTCTGTGCTGGGACGGCAGGTGCAGCCCGGGACCTCAGTCGTTAGTTCTGTGCTGGGACGGCAGGTGCAGCCCGGACCTCAGTCGTTGGTTCTGTGCTGGACCGGCAGTTGTCGCCTTTAGCCGTTTGTGGTGTGTCTGGCCGGTAGGTGACGGCGGCGTCTGTGGCGCTGCTGGCGCGGATGTGGTGCCGGCCCCTGGAGCCGGAGCTGCTCCGCCTCTGGGCCTCAGCTGGAGCGCTTCTTCAGTTCGAGGGCCTGCTCTCTTACTATGGGTCAGTGGCGTTGCACGGCTCTGCGTTAGTCGAGACGACTTTCACCTGGATAAGTGTGTTACTGGCCTGTGTTATGGTTTGGCGAGAATTTCGGCTCATTGTAGCTTTTTCTCATGTGGAATTAGCTCTTACTAAAAGGCTCTTCGTCACTAGTAAGAGCCTATTATATTTCTTTTGAACTCACAAATATTTTACATCGACCTTAAGATTATATGGTTATCTGCGGTAAATGGGTGATGAATATGTCCAAGTAATGAGTGCATAGTGCTATTTGTACCCTTTTGCTGAATTGTGCATTAGCATACACCGCCCAGCACGTGTTGACGTCGCGGGCCTTAGTTTTCGCACTGTTGCTCTGCCATATTGTGCCACTTTTTTACGGTCCGCGTCGTATTTAAAGTCTCCCCGAGGTGTGTTTGTGATTTTCTTTTCAGTGTGTAGCTTAAATTGTTTCCCGTTTGGGTTTCACTCAGGCCCCCTGGCCTTTCAGGAACGAGGCGCACATGGTGCAGGACATGGTGGTGGCGGTGCAGGACCTGGAAACGGTCGAGTTTGTGGTCCGGCCTGTTTTGGACCCTGCCCAGGTAAAATTGCAGTCGCACCATATGATTATCACTTTGCCCGCTATTAAAGCCTCCGGTATCGGGGAGAACGAACAGAAATACCCACCTGGAATACAAATATGGCGTTACTGGATAGCTGCAAATTGATAATATGCAGTTTTGACGATTTCAATTGTACCTTAATTTGGTAATGTTTTGTTGCCGAAAACTAAAACTGCATTTCTTTAAGAAGAAATAAACAAAAAGGCAAAACCAGACATTTTGATTTTCCGTAAGATATCAACTGTATCGCACATAAGATTGACCATCAGTGTTACCGCATAATGTAGCACGGACGATCACTGGACTTTTGAAAGTGCGCTTTGAATTATTTTGACTTTGAAAGAATCCTGTCCAGAAAACCAAGTTCTCAATCGAAGAATCCTTGAGACCGTCTCTCGTCCTGTCCAAAAAAGTGTGTAGTTCTGCACTGTCTTGCACAGAAGGGGGAGGGGTGTTGATGAAGAGTTTATCATGGCCTGGTCGAAATTCTCTCTGGGACGTATGCATAATTCATTCTCGCTCGTTCTCTGGAGTTTTTCTTTATATTAGTGCGTTGTATGTAGTATGTAAATGCTAGGTAATATGTACGTATTTCACATTTTTGTGAAATACTTAACATTAACTATATTACTACCTGCTTAGAGTTTCAAGTGTTGTGTTTCCATTGCATTGCAAAATCGTTTGCATATGCATCTCTGTTTTTCGGTTTGTGAGCCCCGCCAAAAACCGAAAACGACATTGGCACCGAAGAAAACTGAGAACACATTATGTGTGCGGGGTGTAATTTCAATGCTGGCCTGTCGCGTCATCAGCTGTGCCCTGAGCCGCTGCCTCTGCCCCTGTCCCAGGCGCTGGTGCTACCTGAGGTGCACATGGAGGGCGGCCGGGGTCGTCTGCGCGTGCACCTGCCGGCCCCCCGCGGCCTGTTCCCTGCCTCAGCGGAGCCTCCGCCGGACGTCAGGTGACTGAGTTTCGCGGCCGGAGCAGGCTGTCAGATTCAGCTGGCGACGCCAACACGGGGCCGGTGTTTTCCCAGTGTTCAAGATGGCGACGTGGTAGGCTCGAATCCGGTCAGCGGCCAGTGTAGCTCATGGGCAACGCGCCCGTCTCTTGAGCTCAGGGTCTCGGGTTCAAATCTCGGGACCAGCTGGGCGCTGAATGGGATCCCGCGCTTAATCGTAGCTTTGCCCCGCCGATTGCTGTTAACTGCCTTATGCGGCGCGGTGGGACATGGACAAACAGTAATCGAAACCCCGGAATTCCTCTGCCGAGTGCGGGGAATTGGGCGACGAAGCCTGTGTTGGCGCAGGCCAGAAACAGGAAAGTAAAAAAATGTGCTAGGCTGACAGGGTATGATCGCGCTTCAGTTTTACACCCCTAGTGCAGCTTAAGTGCTGGCGCTCTCAATAACACGAGCTACTTACATTCGTGGTTCTAATTTACGTTTTATCATCTGGATGGCTTGGCATAAACCACATTTTGTCCAACACACTCAAATCGAAGCATTATTATTTACCACACATAACACAACGATCAGCATACTTTAGCACTAGAACCAGCTGCTGACATGAGCGTGGCGGGCAGGTTTCACGTGTGCGCCGTCTTCTTCAACGTGGGCATCAACGAGCAGGCGACGTTTGCCGAGTACGTGGCCGGCACGGCGCCGCAGCGAGCTGTCAACGAGGAGGCCTACCGCAAGCTGGCCGACTACGTCAACGCACTGAGCCAGCGGCGGCTCATCAGCGACCGTGAGGGACGCGACGGGCGGCGTAGAGGGGAGGAGCGGCGGTAGGGAGGGTGTGCAGAGGGGAGGAGGGATGCTTCCGGCAGCGTAGAGGAGAGTGGAGAGTTGGTTGTGGCGGTGTGGTGTGCGACAATTACGTATGATGATGCACCGATTTACGCCATCTCGCGGACGGGTCATATCGACGGATATTTTGGTGGAGAAAACGGAAGAACGGGCCCATGTATGTTACGGGTATAGCTGATTACGTCGCAGTTTTATTTTTCACAGCAAAAGACGAGGTTTTATATGACGATAGTGTAGCTGTACAGTTCATGTTTGGCAGTGTCAGTAGCCTTGTAAGCTGGGAGAGCCGTTGTGTGGCCAGCTTCAGCAGGGCTGTGCTGCGCGGCAGGGGACGGACCAGCTGCCAACGTCAGTGACCTGCTGCTGCAGCTGGGACAGCAGCTGCTCTCGCCTCAGGCCAAGAACGTGGCGGTGCTGCAGCTGGCCAGCCACATCTGCCGCCGAGTCTCCGGTAACTAACACTCCTAACCCGCTGCAGCTCCCTCAAACGCACCTCGTGACAGAGCTAGTCAAGCCCTAACTGATTGTGCATCAGTACGCAACTCTCCGGTTTATTTCTGGGTCTGCTGCCTGGCTCACTGCCGTTGGTTGATGCAGCTGTTTGATGTGTGCCCAGGACTGCGGTTCTGCAGCTGTAAGTCAGCCAAGGACCGCACCTCTATGTCGGTGACGCTGGAGCAGGTGAACGTGTTGACCTCGGAGTGTCGGCTGGCCCGCTCCGAGAGACAACGCGCCCTCACCGCCATGCGCACGTGAGTTGCCTATAGTGGCATGTTCTGTCCTCAGATGATGCCGCTCACCTGATCAATATCATAACCGTGTCTTGTACCAGCCCCGGGAAATGTCGAATCGTTTCGGCTTAGTGTCGGTCGATGTACTGCATACACACATCCTGTTGTCAGTCGCTACGCTGCTGCGCCGTTGGTTTGGCTGAGTTAGGCAACCTGTCACGAATGCTCTCTCGGTCCTTGCCCCGCTGTGCTTACCTTGCGAGGCTGGTAGAGTATTTCTCGTAGTTCCGTACCTACTTTTAACAGTACAAACAGTGTTCCTCGCCGTGCCCTTTGCACGGTTCGTACCCAGACGGTGTGGGGTGACCGGCAGCTCCGGCTCGCGACGTCACAACGCGCTCAAGAATGTGGGCTCTCCGCGCTTCTCGTTCCACACGCTGCAGCTGCTGACGATGCCGCCGGAGTACAGACCGCCGGCCGGCACCTACGGCGCCGTCCAGTCGTGAGCGGCCTGGCCCGGCCTGCCTTCGTCTCGGCCTGAGACGACCGGTTCACTGCCGTGATACATTAGGCCGTCCCTTAAAAATAAAAAATTGAATTTTAAGATGCGCACGGTAGTTTCTGGTTATTCATCGTATGTTGATGTCTGATGCAAAAAATCACCCAGATCTGACAACTTTTCACACTGGATTTTTGCCCCTACCTTTTCCATGCATACACCCTATGGCGTTTTGCGAGCGGGCACGGCGGGCGGCCATTAACCACTTCTGCCAACTGCGAAATGATGAAGCTGGAAACACTACGCTGGAATCATAATGTTTTCTACGTAAGAAAACTTTCCTTGCTACTTTTTATAGCCCCCTGGCATTTTGGCTGACTTAAATTTCGTATCAAACTTACAAGATTAGTTAAACTTAACTACGGTGAGACTCGGGCGTCATAGTTATGATAAAGATGGGAGCTTAATTTTCACTGTGCTTGTTGACAGAAAATGAGGCAAACAAAACACCTAAAAAAAACACCTTTAGCAACTGTTAGCTTCGTTTTACATTGTAAAAAGTTGACCTTAATATAATTTTTTATGTGCAATCGTGACCTTTTTTAACTTCATTTTCGTGGAAAAAAGCTATTTGGTAAAGACAATGAAGGTATTTGATGTTAGTCTTAAATTGCTCCCTCACAAAATTATGGCCACGGGTACTGCCAGCACTGTAGGATGCTGTTGAAGCTATGGGCTCATCTTCTTCGCTTCACTCTTGATAAGCTTCCCGTCCCTGTTAGTCCTGCCTTTTTTCCGATGATCAGCCACGACAGCCAATGTGTTCTGGAGACCAGATTCCGTCTTGGTGTTTCTTATTACATCCTTGGCGAGTTTCACCGTTCTCTCGGATGGATCATCCACACAGGTGAGGTTCATTAAAAACTGCTTGAACTCAAAATAGCCTTGATGCTGGTTCCAAGTGTGGACATACTCAGACAGCCATCCCAGCCTATGAAGCTTGCCTAGCCTGATCTGCTGCCATCCTCAGGCCTGAGAGTGGCGTCATTAACAAAACCTGGGCCAAGAATGGTGGATTTCCCGTCAGGACAAAACTTTCTTTCGGTTTTCATGAGCACTTGGGCTGCTCCCTCGTTCTCCTTCTCTGAAACGTCATCGTCTGCAAGAGAGAAAACAGCAAGTGATGGAGACAGGTAGTCAAGATCACTGTTCAGACTCTGGAGATAGTTTTTTGTCGGTGTCGGTCTCATTTTTCTGTATTGACGCATTTCTTGAGTGGCTTGCAGGTCATTTAAAGGTGAAGCGGCAGGTAGCGATGACCTCATGAAGAACTATGCGTGATAGATCCCACATAGTTCTGCCATAGTCTCAATTTTTCCTTTTGCTCTGAATTGAACATACTAATTTTGCTCTATAGAAGGTGCATGACCAGGTCGCCGAACGGAAGAAAAGCGTTGTCGCATTTGGAGTATTTTACAGGAGAACGCTTTTTCCGTTTTGCTCACCATTAGTGGAGCGCTAGGCTGAATTGAAAATGATATAACTAAAAATAAATAAGGAAATTTTGTAAAATCATTTGATAAGTAGATGCAGCTGTCTTTCTGCATAATGGTAAAAAATCTCAAAATCGAAAAATTGGACTACGCTTTTCTTCCGTGGGACGGCAGAGGTAGTATATGGCCCTTGATGAATCTGGCGTCGCTGACCTTTGTTGGATTCGAAAGTGAACCATGAACGATACGCTCATGGCTTATTTTTAACAAATGACAAATTAGCTGGGTAGTATACAGCCCTTTGCATGAATCTGGCGTTGCTGACCATTTTTGGCTCCGAAAACGAACCATGAACAATTCGTTAATAACTTCAGGTGCATAAGGTCATATACTTCCTTGCAATGCACATTCTATCGAGCCATATTAGCCTGTTCAGTGCAGAGGCCAAAGAAGAAATTGAGACCATGGCAGAACTCTGTGGGATCTTTCACGCATAGCTCTTCATGAGGACGTCGCTACCTGCCGCCACACCTTTAAATGACCTCCGAGCCACTCAAGAAATGCGTCAATACAATAAAATGAGACTGGCACCGGCAAACAACTATCTCAAGAGTCCGAGTAGTAGGCATCTTGACTACGTATCTCCACCACTTCCTGTTTTTTTCATGCAGATGATGACATTTCAGAGGAGGATGAAGTAGCCCCAGCGCCCATGAAAACTGAAAGGCCCATCGCGTTTTGTCTTGAACGTAAACCAACCATCCCTGGCCCAGGTTTTGTTAATGACAGCACTCTCTGGCCTGAGGATGGGTGCAGACCGAGCCTGGCAAGCTTCATAGGACCGAAGAGCTGGCTCTTATTTCAGAGCTCGCAGTTTGATCAGCTGGGATGACTTTCTGAGCATGTCCACACTCAGAACCAGCATCAAGGCTATGCTGAGTTCAAGAAGTTTGTAACCAGCCTCACCTGTGTGAATGATCCATCCGAGAGAACGGTGAAACTCGTCAAACATTTCATAGGAAGCACAAGGACGGAATTTGGTCTCCAGAACATCTCGGTTGTTGTGGCTGATCATCGGAAGAAAGTCAGGACTAACAAGAGCAGGAAGTTTAGCAAGAGTGAACCAAAGAAGACGAGCCCATAGCTTCAACAGCATCCTACTGTGCTGGCAGAACCTGCGACGCTAATTTTGTGAGGGAGCGATATAACTTTAAGGTCAAATACCGGCGTCTTAACCAACTGGCTTTTTCCACGAAAATTAAGTTAAAAATGGCCAAGTTTGCACATAAAAATCTGATTAAGGTAAACTTTTCACAATGTAAAACGAGGCTAACATTTGCTAAAGGTGTTTTGGTTGCCTTATTTTCTGTCAACAAGCACAATGAAAATTAAGCTCCCATCTTTATCATAATTATGACGCCCGAGCTACACCGTAGTTAGGTTTAACTAATCTTGTAGGTTTGATACGAAATTTAAGTCAGCCAAAAGGCCAGGGGAGCTATAAAAAGTAGCAATAGGAATTTTCTTACGTAGCAAACATTTTGATTCTAGCGTAGTGCTTCCAGCTTCATCATTCCGCAGTTGGCAGAAGTAGTTTAGTGGCCGCTCGCCGTGCCCGCTCGCAAGACGCCATAGGGTATATGCATGGAAAAAGTAGGGGGGAAAAAGCTAGCGTGAAAAGTTGTCAGATCTGGGTGATTTTTTTGCATCAGACATCAACATACGATGAATAACCAGAAAATACCGTGCGCATTTCAAAATTTTAATTCTATTTTTCTAAGAGACGGTCTAGTGATACATAGATCTCGTTGCTGACAACTGCCAACGCCTGGAGGGAATGCGGCAGTGCTATCGCAAGAGATCTGCCACGCTTAGACCGGCAACGTTAATGTTTTCTATTTTAGTACGGAATAATGTAGATGAGTGTTAGCATCTTATGCAGAGGGAGAGGGGGGCGTACATGCGTTGGAACCGCTGTTGCGAAAGGTTTAGCACGAAGATTCGCCAGTGCGGATATGAAAAATATATGAAAGCGAGTGGTGTGCGGTATTCTGCAGCGAAACAAAACACCGTAGGTTCCCTGTTGCAACAGCATTTGTCGGGACCAGGCTCCATATTATTTCATAATACCGCCAGACCTCTGTTGTAACTCATTTAAAGCCCCGAAGATCTGACTGAGAAGACATAACGGGGCCCATCAATTTCCGAGAAACCACGGCGTTGAGTGGGTAACCAGTCCCAAGCAAATGTTATTTTCCACTCTCATGACAGTAGGGCCTCAATATTTTACTTCCTCGTGGCAGTGGGGCCTCAATATTTTACTTTCTCATGGCATTTGGGCCTCAATATTCCACTCTCTGATGGCAGTGGGGCCTCAATATTCCACTCAGTTCCATGTAGGGTGTTTTACTGGTCTTACATTAGTCGATTTCAGCCTCCCAGCAGCGCTGTTGAATCGGGCCCAATACAACGCTGCTGTGTACAGTTCAATGTAAAACAAAGTTGCTGTTGATTCCGTGTGTGCTGGTGCTCGTCCCCGCCACAGCTGTGGTTTGGATTTCATTTTACTCGCCTCTTGTGGTGAATTTTCTCTGCACACTCGAGTGAAAATTTTATTTTGGCACGCTGTGGACGAGGACCAGTCTTATTGACGTATTAAATAATGTGGGGGTTTCCATAAAAACAAATATTTTTTCTGGCACCCTAAAAACCAAACAGTTCAAGGGGACTTTGTCTAGGCAACGGCAGGGACGCGGCATTGTAGTGGAGTGGTCAGCGTAGCTGGCTTCCACGCAGCCGACCCGGTTTCAAGGCCCGGCGGCTTCCCTGAACAAGAAGGAAGCTGGCTCCCGCGAAATCCTTCCAACAGGGAAAGATTGGACGACGCCATATGACATTGGCAGTTGGTGCGTCGATAAGTCCCGAAAATTACTTAGTCAACGGCATAGGCATTTCACGTTACGTAAAAGGCTGCACTCATTTCAGGTTCAGTCTAATCTCATATATCGGTAGCCTTTACATGCCGTACTCATCCGCAGTCGCAGTCCCGTGCCAGTTTGGGCAGTGCCTGTTCCCGATGTATGGAGGTCGGCTCTGAGACCGGCGGGTCAGACCAAACCCCAGAACACTGGTCTCGCGGACCTGAGCTCCGCCATCTCAACGAGGTGAGCGCTTCAGGGTATTTACTGCCAGGTTCGGTCCATGCACTGCCACAGCGTGGGTAGTACCCGGTGGGGTGAGGGTAGCGTGCAGCTGTTGAGTACCCAGTGAGTCTTTTAGAGCGGCACTGCCACAGCGTGGGTAGTACCCGGTGGGGTGAGGGTAGCGTGCAGCTGTTGAGTACCCAGTGAGTCTTTTAGAGCGGCACTGCCACAGCGTGGGTAGTACCCGGTGGGGTGAGGGTAGCGTGCAGCTGTTGAGTACCCAGTGAGTCTTTTAGAACGGCACTGCCACAGCGTGGGTAGTACCCGGTGGGGTGAGGGTAGCGTGCAGCTGTTGAGTACCCAGTGAGTCTTTTAGAGCGGCACAAAAGCCGAGCGCTCTTCCGACTGAAACTTGAGAGCGGGTAGCTGATAGGATTCAATCACTGGTACCGGCTAATTAATGTCGGGAATGTGCCAGATCCAGTTTTGTGTCACAAGATACGTCGATCAAGGCATTGCGAAAAGTCTGGTCCATTTTATCGCAAGTGGTTGCGTCTGAAATCGTAGGTCCATTCGAAGTTCGCAAGTATGTTAGTCTGCTCTTTGGCATCCTGGGTTTGCTGAGGGTAACGCCAGAAGCCTTCGTCAAAAGCTTCGTGTAGGTCGTGGGACATTTCCCGGCACCACCGTAGTTGTGGCGTCACCGGGCAGGCCGACACCGTATTGCACCGTCACCGGCCATCAAGGCGGATCTAGGGGCCGCTTAACAACCCCTCCCCCATCGACCATCGGCGCCCCAAAAAGATTGATAGCGCTCTCAGAAGTATCGCTCCCTTCGGGATGCGTGTATTGGGACGCCCCGCAGCAGGATTTGGCGCCCATTTTACGTTTTTCCATCCAAAAGTAGCCCCCCTTCTGGTCGGTAATCCTGGATCTACCTATGCCGGACTTTAGTTTTTCGTCGGCCTGTACCAATCTGCCATTTTTCGTTTACTTCCAATGGCTGATTCAGGAAAGGAAGATGACACCGTATTCTGTGGAACTTTGGCCCTCTAACGGCGCCGGATTATATTGTGGATGAAAGCCGGCCTATCCGGCCCCAGTGGAACTTGTATTATCTCTGCTGCTTATCGCAAATGCCACGTTACATCACGCTTGAGATTGCTTGGATCGCCAGTTTTATGTTATACACTGAACGGGTAGATGGGGTGGGAAGAGCTCCTTGCCAAGGAAGCTGCCCCCTGACCGCCTCTGGGGGCTGGTGGGATGGTATTTCCGACACCAGTCTTGATATATTTTCGGAATGCCAAACAAGCCCAGATTGCATTAGCCTTATTGACACACCATTGTCTTTCTGTGTGAAACGTGTGCAAAAGTTGCACATTCAAACAGTTAGTGAACTCTGGACGAGGTGTTGAGAGCATCAAGCTAATTCTAGCGCCCAAAAATGCTGGTAAGAGCGCCGACAACTAAGTGAATATGTGAACTTGCTCCTGAAACGGGTCCGCGTCGCTTGTCACAGGTTTCACGAAGAATGTGAAATGAATGGATGTGTGAAATTCACAGGGAATTTACGAAGTTCTGCGATTTATTTCCGACCATTGAAAAAGGAACTTGGTGTGCAGGAATCTGACTCCTTTTAGCGACGCCGGAGTAGTCCTGAATGTGAAAGCACCGCACATACGTTGTGGTAATGTGTAACTGCGGCGTAGAAAGCGACGCCGCGGCTCACTGCATGACTGTAAGATCAATACATGGCCATCCGACGTATTTTTAGACTTCCGTACGGTGGTGAGGCTTAGCCCGAACCTGTCGTGCTTTTCCTACCCTATGCACGTGGCGAAAGGCTTTGCGGGCGCATGGCGTCCGTTTTACATATCTGGAATAGCCCCTTTTAATCATAAGGTTACGCATCGTCATCGCCGGGGAGGGGGGGGGCGTTGATCCATCGACTTATGTAGATAAAAATTTCAGCCGAACTGGGAAGCAATAGACAAGTTTGTAACCAGCGAGTGTGGTAGGCTACAATGAGCCCATTTTCTATTTGTTTTATTCCGTGGAAAAGCGTGGCGTACCTTATGGACGGCCCCTAAAGTCCCACGCTACCCTGGGATTTGCCTGTTCCGATGTTAAAAATCTAAACTCCTTGTTTGTTCGTCTGACGTCGCTCCATAATATACAGTCCCTTCTCGTGAAGGAGAGCCTAAGCTGCGCCACGAAACGGATTTCCAGAAGCATTCCATAAGTTAACCGTGGTGATGTGTATTTGCACCAAACTTTACGTGTTAACATTAATTCGGACATATCCTAGCGCACCACGAAGAACGCCGTCAGGCAGCCGGCGCCTGCCGATAGCAGGAGTACCACCTAATACCGACATGTTCAACACACATCGCTCCAGTCGAATTTTGAATGTTTACGAAAATACGTACGTGAGGGCAGGAAGAATGTCAAAGAAAAAACGAACTCAGCCAGTTTCATTCAAGGGTAAAACTTCGTCAAATGATTTCGCCAGATATAAATTCAAAGTGTATAGGTGAATATTCCTGCAACCCTAAAAGCATGCCGTATCTTACAAGAATTATAAGGATTTTTCGAGAAACCCAAACGGCAACTGATTGAAAGGTAAATGGTGTTTCTCCGGCATCGGGACACGCTCGAACACACACGCCGTGTTTATTACAATGAGCACTTCAGCGCATCAAATTTCTCTCCTGAGAGCGTTCCGGGCTAGAACTTGCGCATTTTTCGACCAATGCATATAATCCACACAATCTAAATATAAATATATTCCACCGGCAGCCGCACTTTCAGCCAGTACCCTGCCGCTTCTACTCTGACCTTGAAAAGTCTGCTGAATTCAAATTAGAACAGCAGCACAAGGGCCCGACGTTTGAAAATAGTTTTCAACCAAATTGTGCAAAAGTGCCACGATTTGTCAATGGGTGTATATCGCACGTCTTGCGTACATGCACTTTCACCTCAATTATAACTACGTACAAGTGTACTACAACCTGATAATGATATGGCTGGAAACATGCAAGTTGTTCCAAGTCAGGGGTCGGAAGGATAATACAGCAGGATAGTAAATCCGGTGTATCCCGTTACAGAAATAGCTTTCTTCACCTCTGGAACATGACGATGTGAACCAATAAACAACGCAAATCTACCTAGATGTAGGAACAGGGGGCTATCTCTCCCCCCCACAATGTTCAAGACTTTAACAATTGACCCCATGGAATTCACTGGAAATAGACGACTTTAAAATGTACTTTGCCCCCCCCGCAATATCCTGGATGGTCCTACATATATGTGAACCTAACTCACATTGGGAGCAGTGGTGGTGGAGGGTCCGGATTTAAGGGGGTACCATGGACTTCTCATTAGCGGACGCACGGGGGGGGCATTACGGCCATGCCCCCACAAAGCGCTGGAAGCGGGGCCAAACTATCTTTTGCCCCCCGAAAGGCCGAATAAATTTTTGAGAAAAAATTTCCCCACAATATTTTCATACGCAGCCCATCACATGCATATGGTCGTTCCTTCTGGAAGTGGGGAGAGTCGTCAAGAACCCTCCATGAAGAATTGGTAAAGAAGGACGTCAGGATCACCACGGAAGAATACAGAACTGACGCTGATCGATAATGGGATCCTGATGAGATCGTGGTCAGCGCGGACGTGATGCGAATCTCCCTGTTACCGCTAATGTCTCAAGATCCGTTTCTTTGCGCCGCGACTCATCGCTTTTAATGACACATTGACACCCTTACAGCCTAAAAAGAAGACAGGAGGCCCCACAAAATACCATCCATGGTTGTGCTATGGCATGAAGGCCCGACTGATGGACATTCCGCGGACGTGTCCATGGAAGTTTATACATCAGCGTGACGAGAAACGCATGACCACCGACGTCGATAAACAGCACACAAACCAATTACTAGATGATCTTATCCACCTTTCCGCAGGCCGTTCAAGCGAGATCCTCGCTGTTGAGAACAACACCATCAAATCCTCAGTGAAGGACTTCACCGATGAGTGCCGACGCCGATCACCAAGTTATTAACAAAAAGGTGAAACCCAAGAAGACTACGGACGATTTTCAGGAGTGGGTAAGCCTGGCCGACAGCTGTCCAGACTTTCAAGCGGTATCCCTCGCAGCTGATGACTTCATTGAAGCTTCAGATATATTCAGCGCCCCAAAAGAAGCTGCTGCAGTGTGTAGGAAAGTGCCCCTACCTACGGAACCTGGAGGTCAAATGAGGCGCGAGTCTACGAAGCTGCGGACCAAGAAGTAGCCCGCGATTATGACGTGGCGCGTCTATGACGTCGTAAAAAAAGCGAGTACGAGCCAACTGCCAACCCCATGCCTTGCCGACAACGCACTCACGAGGTGTGAACAAGGACACGATCGACAGCATCTGTAGGAACCTGCTCCCCCTGATGCCTTCTGGGCCTACAGCGTGACGCACGCGCAGAGGTTCGTGATATGGCAGCGTAAAGTACTCGTTGGTTAGAGTGTTGACTGGAACGAAAGGTTGTGTGGGTCATATGTTGTTCATGTGCAGGTCGCGTAGGCTGTGTGTACTTGTTGCTCTCGGAATTTGTACTTCCGGGACTTATATTTTGTGAACCGTTAATGGAGGGACAGGTCGAAACCAGTACCCCTATCGACATACAGCTTATATGACATGTTCCTTTGCCTTTCCTTTTCCTCGTTAGCTTTGCCATTCCTTTTCCTCATGACTACTGCGTATTTCACGACACGCACCACGGTTTTATTTTATTTTTTGTTCTTTGACGTTGTGCTACCGCTCTTTATGCATTTACCGCTCTTTATGTAGCGCTGTTCCTTTACTGCATTGCATTTAAAATTCAACAAGGTCGAGACTCGACGGTGCTCAAAAGTTTGGTAGCACAATACACTTTTACGATTAGTGTATTGTAAAATAGGACCATGCAAAGGAAAAAAGGGTATCTCCAATGTATTCGCAATGAGACACAGGGTAATAGAGGACATACCCAATTCCTTTGCACGGCCGAATATATTTACGTTGAGATTCTGTTATGAATATGTTGGTTACTTTTATGTTTCCCGAGATACAAACGAAGCAAATCATTTGCGCAGCGCCTTTGCGATCCAAACGTAGGATTTCTAGCATTTGCATATAAGGATAGCACTATCATAAACATTTTTTTGTTGTTGACACCCATTTTGTGTTATACCACACTTCATTGTGAACTGGTAAAATACATTTTTCCACTGAACCCCGATTTCTGGTTTGATGAACTTCCAGTGCGTTACGAGGGATCCTGCCTTCGTCCGAACTAGTTGAATATTGAGAAAGCTCTTCCCGTGACAAACTCAGCGAGCTATTACTTTCAGTCAAAGCAAACTCGCACAGAAAACAGACCCTGTTACTGTACTGGAAGTCAACAAATACAAATAATTAGTGCCGCTGGCTGTGTATTTTAATTTGTTAGTGTGTTTAGTGTGTGCGACTGTGTAAGGAGCCACATGATGGTTGAAGGCCTTGCTGCACGAACACATAGCTACATAGGTGGATTTAATATTGACTAATGACTATCGAATTACATATCAATCAGAGCCTACAACGGACATACGTACGCAGTGGCGGATCAGGGGGCAAAAAGGCAATGCCCCCAAACGGAAAAGCTCGGGGCAAAACTGTTTTGCCCCCAAAGCGATCGACCTCCTTTTCCCCGACTCCTTTTTAGCTTGTAAGCAAAATTTTGGTGCTTCAACTCTCAACTTCAAACAGAATAAGAGAAGTTCAGTGTAAATATTGGGGCTTGATAGGAAAAAATGTATCTTGAGCCCATATTTTTCACCCCGTGACGTTTTTTTGCTTTTCGTCTTCAGTTCCCAAAATCCTACGAAAAGGCATATTGTAGCGCAATTTTCACTGCGCGACGTTTTTTGCTTTCGACTTTGGTTTGCCCCTCCCAAACCGACCGGCTAGATCCGCCACGTACGTACGGACACGTCGTCATTTATAAGACGCAGTATGAACTGATTTTGAACGACACTTTTGGGTGGTCTTTCTCTGGGACTGATATGCCATTAGGTGCAGTGTATATCCAGCAAAAGGTGACGGTGAGATAAATTTTCCAAAGCTGCAAAATATGGCTCAATGGATACCATCCTTCCATACCTGTGGTTGCACTGAACGGTTGATATTAATAATTTGTAATTTATTACACTGAACTTAAAGTTTTTTACTTTATATAAATTCCAACAAGCACGCCTGTCCAATACAAAAGGTTTGACCTAGTGAGTTTCAGAAGTTATCAGTGTGAAACGCAGGAGGGCACAGGTAACAAAATTAGTTCCAGGCGCGGAAATTGAATCCACATCAATTCATTTTGTCCCCTTTTCAATTCCTGAGATGAAATAGTACATGCATAACAACTATAGCTAAACTGCCGCTCATCATTCAACAGTCATCCATCTTTAAATACAAGGTCAGCAACATGACTGAAAGCTCTATATGAACGACATTATACGTAACTGGCAAATGCACATTGTGCCAGATGCATAGTTTTGCCCAGATACGTTTTTTGATATCGGCATCACCAGCCATCGAGACTCATTCTCTTGGCAAAAAAATGTGTTGGTTAGTTACGAAATTTTTACAATTTTAAGCATACATTGTTGTACAGGGCGAGGAGAAACGCCTTCATCTTTTTATTTACACGCAATTTCCATCCCTTAATGTTTTTAGCGCGTCGAGAGGTCCCAATAGCAAATAGAAAGACAGCTTTGAAAATGTCAGTTACGTCTTTTTATTTTGGACGGCACGGGGTACCGGCCCCCTTGAATGAACAAATTTTAACACTATGACCATGAGTGGAAAGAGACGGGTTGAGAAGTCCAAGATGCCCTCTCCCCCTCCCTTAGATCCAAGCCCTCCGCCCGCCACTGACCACAAATACAAATATTAACTGTCATTGTCCACTATCACAACAGCTTAACAAACTAGTTCTACAAGTCTACTTTGATCCACGTGTAAATGCCTCGATCCTCTTTCTTCAGCACAGTGTACTTCAGACTGCTGAGTCCGTCCGTGTCAGCCCTCTCCGCCGCGTAGCTGAGCAGATCCATCCGGTCCCCACTGGGCATCTCCTTCTCGTGTCGCAGCATCGTGTAGCGACTCACCCGCGGGTCGGGCCGCACCAGCCTCTCTCCGGCGCCAGACAACCTCGCCGTGAAGTCGTCGTCCTCTCCGCCCCAGCCGAAGTAGGAGTTGCTGTAGCCGTTGATGGCGGTGAAGGTGTCGGCGAGCAGCGCCAGAGCGCCGCCGGAGATGGTGCTGTAGGGCAGGTGGTAGCGCATACTGCTGACGCGCGCCGACAGGTGGCGCGGACGCCGCGTGCATGCGTATACGTTGCCGGCATCCTCTGGCAGCAGGTCCACGTCTTGAAAGACAAAGCAGCCGCGCGCCGCCATCGCGCTAGCCTTACCCGCCTCCGTGAACCCGACGTTGAGCAGCTTGCCGCGGTTGAAAGGACGTTTGTCGCTCTGTTCGATAACATATATAGTATAGTTGAGGTGCTGCGACCGCAGCAGCGGCAGCATGTGCCGCAGAAAGACACGAAGCTGGTCTGGCCTGTCGCGGTATGGCACTACAACGGACACGGTGTACTGAGGTGTGCAGTTCCGTGTCATCTGCGCTTCTAAGAGTGACAACTCTGCTTCCGTCGCCGGCGCCTCGTTCACCAACACGGGAGACGGGAGTGTGCGTGGGGCCGGACAGAGGGAGGGCTCGCCGTCGGCCGGGCACGTAGAGCCAGCACATTGTTTCACAAGTTCTCGCTGTAGCTCCTCTGCAGGAATGTACTCATAGTAATATGTGCAGAAGCGCTGGGGAATGCTGGTCACGACCAGCAGCAGCAGGAGCGCCAACAGTACTTTTCTTCAGTCGAGGCCGCCTGTAGGCGCCGCCCCAGGCGCTGATACTGCTGAGGAACATCTGCCGCCACGGTTCTGCAATGTGGAAGAAAGAGGGGTAGTAAATAAAAATATGACCAACATGCCAAAATAAGCTATTCCTTCTGAGTCACAGCCAAATAATGACTTCAAACATGTTTATTGACAGCAAATAGTAAAAGTTCTCCCATTGGATACAATCTACACTTTAAGAAGTATTAAGCTTTACACAATAATGACTTTAACATGGGGCGAAGGATAAAAGCCTGGCTCGGTTGTATGCAGTTAAAGCACTGAGTCTTGACCATCCTGGACCATGTAGGGAGGCCACCCACTGGGCCTTTCGTTCTCTTGCATCCAGCCTCATGGCCACCTGTCACCGCCCCACAGCATCGCTCACAGCGGAAAAAATAATGCCTACCCAGGCCAGGATGCACATGGCCTGAGCCCTGACCATGCTGGTGGATATCAGGCGCCGGTTGTGTCCAACACTACCTAGTGCTGTTCAGTCTCCCATTTTCCTCGCCTGACAACAGTCAAGGACTGAAATGTTGTGTTTACCTCATCCCACACTGTTTTCTTTGCCTTTACCTTGACTTAGCCTTTTTGGGCTTCTTAGAGTTTAGAAGTTAGACTTTCTGGACTTTGGCTTTTTAGACTGCCTTTGTCTATGTTTTTAGATTCTAGCTTTTTGGGGATGTGAAGTTTTAAGCACTTTTACTGTCTTCTGTTTTTTTCTATGGTCATGGGTCATTCCCAAAACAATCTACATTTTCATTGGTGGTGAGGGTTATACAAATATGACTGCATGATTTTACCCTGAATTGTATAACTTTTTTCCACTGGCTTTCTGCAGCAATGTTAGAGACTCAAGTCTGGCTATCTCATTAACCTTTATTTCAAATTGAAATAAGTATTCAAACTCTCAGCCTATGTCTGAAGAGCAGAAGGCTGGGACAGATATGCTGGTAGGTATCAGACCCCGTTCAAGTTGTTTGGCAGCATTACGTCATCATGGCTGGAGAGGCACTACAGTTACTATGCAGGGCATTGGAGAAATTGCACTTTTTCAAAGCTCTAAATAACCTGTTTTAGAACTGTATCAACAAAACTTATATGGCTGAACAGAAAGCTAAAAGATTTTTATTTGTGAAACCATCAGACGTTTTGCAAAACTCCAGTGAAGAATATTATTTTTACAAATTTTGCAGAGCGTGTCAAAATAAGGACATGTTCAGCACTAACAGCTGTTTGCAGTAAGACTAATCTCGATTTTGATTGGCTGTTGATTTCTGACCTTTGATTGGCTGTTGGTGGTACCTGCAGCAGAAGACAATAAACACCGGTGATCTCTTGAGCGAAGGTAAATTTATTTCTCTCGGCTATTAGGTAGGCCTGAGTTGATCAAATAAATGCATACCCTTTCAAAAATTCTTTGAAGTGTTATAATTTTTTAATTAGATTTACGTAAAAAACGCTGCTCGCCGTTGAGATCAAGGTTACTGTCAAATGGGTGAAACAAGTTGATTTCGATTTATACTAGATTGGTGCCAAATACGCCCAAACTTGGTATGTTTCAGCTGATCCTTCCAAAAACTTAGTAGAATCTCCTATAACTTAGTAGGAAAGGGAGGTGGCGTCATCATGGGAGGACTATATTTAGTAGGAAACTTGGTTGTACCCGTAGTTAAAGAACCCTGGGTAGGTATGGCCTTGGATATACCTAGAAAGGCCAGTGTGCAAAGTATGGCATTTTCTACGAGATCTCGTCAGTGAGAGTGACCCTGGAGACCAGTCTGCAAAGTATGGCAGCATGCCAGACGAGTCGCACCAGCCATCTAAAATTCTCGCACCACCAGTCTCCAAAAATTCACACCAATCTGCCACATACCAGGGAGAAAAATGCAGCCATTCCTACCCACACAATGCAATGCTACCTCTATTATTAGTTACTTAGTTAAGGACTTTTTATGAGGCCAACTCCCGTGTCTTAACCCTCGCTCCCACCGAAGGGGCCATCGATGGCCCCCCTAAGGTTTTTCCGGGATAGCAGAAAAACGACGAGGCGCAGCACCGCGGTTGAGGGCTCTACCTCTCACTGCATCATTTTCCCATCATCCCTGAAATTTTTTACCCCGGGTCACCCAAGGTCAGGTCACCAGACGAGGTCAACCAAGGTCACCTCACTTCACATTTAGAGCTCTGTAAGAGCTACATTTCAAAGTCAATCGATTTGAAACTTCCTACACTTCATGACCCCTCCAGGGTCTACAAGGTGTATATCCGGGATTTTTCGATTTCGTGCCCTGAGGTCAGGTCACGAGACGACCTCTCCCATTGGAAAAGCAGGGGGAAAAGCTATTTCATGATATAAAAGCCACAAAAATGATTGCAAATACTCAGACTGCTCAGAACAGCGTTTTTGGACACCCTTTCACGGATCCCAGGGGTCATATTTGCCCTTTGACTTTTCCAAGGTCATCCAAGGTCACCAGAGGTCAAAAACAGTATTTTGACAATAACTTTTGATCTAATTGAGCTAGAGCGGTGAAACAAACACCATCGTGTTTGTCTTGTCACTGGCTTTCATTTGATATACGGCAGCAGGTCACTTTTTGACCTTTCGTGACCTCAGGTCATATTAGGTCACGAGGTGACCTCTGGCGGTCAAACCACTGGCGGGAGGTCTTTACGTTCCACATAGCGGAAAAATTACTGGCAATTTGCTATCAAATGTACTTTACCAGGCCTCAATAGCTCTAATGACATAAGAGTTATGCCCAGTTTGCTTAATCATTGCATATTTGAGTGAAAATAGCCGATCTTGACCTAATTTGACCTCTGGAGGTCAAACCATTGACCTGAGCACTAAAACATGCGAAGTAATTTCTTACTGAATTCACGCAAGCTTTCTATTGCACTTTGCAGATTTGCGCTAACGCCCATATTTTCGGAGTTAGAGGGGGGCCATCGATGGCCCCCCCAGTGGGGCGAAGGTGGCGCCGGACCCCCGGTGGGGCGCGGGTTAATAACCATTCAGCCATTATTTGTTTGGTTTAAGTGTCACCTTCCTCACACCAGTCTTGCAAATTCGCACCAGATTGATAAAATTCACACCGCTCACTCCTGTCTCCAAGAGCACTCACACCGACAAGATCTCGTCGAAAATTCCATACTTTGCACACTGGCCTGGAGACAGGAGCGAGTGGTGTGGATTTTTTTATAAATTTTGTTCAAGTTGTTCGTAGTACGGCTGCCGGAGTCGGAGTCTCACTAAAGTCATCAAGGGACTTGTCACGGAGACCCCGATCCCACCACCCAAACGAGCAACTCCCTCAATGGAGGGTCAATTTAGAAGCCAAAGTTTAACGTCCCACAAAGCACAGGGATGGCCGCCCCGCTCAGGTCACCCTCTCATCAGTCAGTTACCAGCCGACCTGTACGTCGGGTAAACTATTGAGCGCCAGAGCGTCTCAGGGGAACCGATCCCAAGCCTGGACATGCACTGCCACTGCATGCTTCTGAGCAGCGGGCCGGAGCCCAACGCTCTACCAACTGAGCTACCGGGCGGCTCGATTTTATCAGCCTGGTGTGAATTTTCGAGACTGGTGCGAGGAAGGTAACACTTAAACCAAACAAATAATGACTGAATAGTTATCGAGACACAGGAGGGGAGCCTTATAAAGTCCTTAACTAACTAATAAGATATGTAGCATTACATCATGTGGGTATGACTGGGTGATTTTTTTCCTGGTATATGGCAGATTGGTGCGAATTTTTGGAGGCTGGTGGTGCAAGAATTTTAGATGGCTGGTGCGACCCGTCTGGCCTGCTGCCATACTTTGCAGACTGGTAGATAGGGAGGAACATTAACCAGGTGTCAGTTTTGGAAATGCTTTAGAGGTTGAACTCTTCGCTTGCCACATGCCTGTCAACCCTCGATCACCTCCACAAACATCACCAAAACTAGAATGGAAAATATAAACAACGGAAATACACGATATAACAATGTACTCTTGCAGTACCAAAATATCAAACAAGAAGGGTGGTGGATCTTGATTTGGAATGCATAATATAATACAAGACACCAAAACGCAAACCAGAAATGCAGCTTTAGCACCAGATCTGCCTTTCCAAACTTATCTTAGCTTGCAGGCTAAGACTAATATAAAACGCTAATATTTTTAGTCACGTGACTATAAACAAAAATACCTTGCAGCTACTTTTTTACTGGACAATTGAAAACAGCCTCTGACGAAAAACAAGGCGGTGAGAACCAAGATACCTTTTCTTACAGGCACGTTCAAGAGGAATTCCTTAACGCCCGAGTGACGTCACATGAGCGTGGAGGAATTCCTTCACCATTGAGCCGTATGTTAAACTGCTGCTAATGGCGCTTCCCGCTTACGAATTTGTGAGAATACACGGTAATCAAGTTTATCCCAAAGGCAATAACTAAGCATGTTATTTTCGATTCTGGGCCTCTTTTTGTAAAAATTTGAATATTAAAACATTTAATTTTCCCATGTTATATTCTACGAGGTGTGACGTCACATCTGGTAGTCTGCGCTTGCTCTTGAAGGGGGCTGGGTGAGAACGGGTCAACACGCACCACATTACAACATTGCTCTATTGCCTTGATTGCTCCTCGTGGTCAGTCTCAACATACCTACATGCCCGTGGTCGTTTTTTAATTAATCGTGTTGTGAGTTGTTTGTTGCGGTTTTGCGGTTGAAGTGAGGAAGTAATAGTGCACGGAGTAATGATGTTGAGGAATACAACATAAATCATGTTGATACTCTGGAATCACAAAATAACCGGTGCACCCACGTGCCACGAACCCTCTAAACAGCGCGATCGATTACGACGTTCAGGTTAAGTAAAACCTAAGCTACACTACTCGTTTTTTCGTTTCGTTTTTTCGTTTTTTCGCTTCGATTTTGCCCCTTGAAAAAGTTCGATCCATTGGAAATGCATTAGGAGCGCTACACTACGAATAGCGCAAACGAAAAAACGAAAAACACGAAAAAACGAAACGAAAAAACGAAAAAACGAAAAACGATAAAACGAAAAAACGAGAAAACGAAGCGAAAAAACGAAAAAACGAGAAAACGATAAAGTTTAAATATTTAAACTTTTTTTCATTTTTTAGTGTTTTGAATGATTGTTTACTTTTGTCCCATTACTATCTTGAGGGGTAAAAGCGTGTAAATTTACGGTCTATGTAGTGTTTTAACATTGTGCAGTGGTATAGATTCATTCGTGCAGGGCAAGAGTTTGTGTCTTGGTTTTGTTTGCCCGGGCTAAAATGAGCATTTGCTAACTGATAGGTACCTAGTTACATTCTTGTGTTGTGTGCGTGGTTCATGTACCTATCCATTTTTTGTGAATTCCTCCTTTGAACAAGGAAGGAAATCAGGAGTGGCAGGATGTCTGGATTCAATAGGGTACCTTTGATTTTTCAGCCCAATTTATTGTGCTGGCTCAGCTTTATTGTGCCTTTTAATCCTTGTGTAGGTAAGCATGGAGTCACACTATGGAACCCGTCCAGAGGCAGGGCTCCGCGCCAAGGGGGCACCTTTGATTTTTCAACCCAATTTTTGTGTACGCTCAGCTATGTCGCAGCTGTTGATCACATATAGGACATAAGCACGGCCAGCTGGGAGGTAGCAAAGAGAGTTCTTCATGGATCCACATGTTACAGGTTCAAGGTAGGGAAGCCACATCCATTAATGAGCAGAGCCGGGCGTGCTACTCGATTATTGGTAGTGCGCTAGCGTGCCTGCGCTACTCTGGCCGCGGTTAGTGCGCACCTGGAATAGCGCTACTCATTTTTTTATATCGGTGCGCTAGCGCTCCTGCGCTACTGATTTCCAAACTATTACCCGCAATTGACCAGGGTTCCAGAGCCCAACGCTACTGACGGGGGATTCACCCCCTTCTCGGACCCAGCTAACTCTGCTTCTTAAAAAAGAAAGAAAATTGGCAATGTTACATTTAATTAAAAAATAAACAAAGGAAAAAACGAAGGACTCACTTGGCTGTGGCTCTCGTTAGAGGGCCCAGGAGGTGCACACAACACATTCAACTCAATCCATTAGCAGTTAAGCTGTAAAGGTACACACTACTGTAGTGCCAATTTTCAGTGTAGGGTTCAAGCTTTACACAATGAGGAGCGCTGTAAAATTTTGGGCGGTGTGCTACTCTACTTGTGCTCCTTTGAAAAACTTTGCCCTCCTGCGCTCCTCAAAAGACGGTGCGCAATGCGCAGGAGCACACTAAAGGTGCGCACTTGCCCAGCTCTGGTAATGAGGGCAAGCAGGTGCGGATCCAGGACCACCGATCGGGGGGCACCTTGCTGAGGGGGCGCCATTTTTTGTCCGAGGGGGCGCCATTTTTGGCCCAGGTGGGCGCCAAATCCTATTGTGGGGCCGCCGATTTTCGCATCCTGGGGGGGGGGTGGGAGCTGAAAATTTTGGGCCTCACAGACCTAGTGTAAGCGACTTTTCAGGGGGCGCCATCACCTTTCAGGGGCGCCGAGGGTCGATGGGGGGGGCACATGCCCCCTTTGCCCCCTGGATCCGCCCCTGATGGCATCGTTGCCCAGCCCCTGGATCCGCCAGTGGATCCACCCTTATACGGAAATACGTCCGTTCTCATTTAAATTCACATAAACCTTTGCTAAAATAAACCCAAGAGAAGATGTGATGCGTGAATATGCAAAGGCGGGAATCCAAACAATAACAAAAAACAACAACAAAACAAAAAGTGGAAGCCAAAAAACGAAAAAACGAAAAAACCAGAAAACGATAAAACAAAAAAACGAAAAAACGAAAAAGCGAGAAAACGATAAAACGAAAAAACGTAAAAACGTAAAAACGAGAAAACGATAAAACGAAAAAACGAAACGAAAAAACGAGTAGTGTAGCTTAGCCTTAAGTGTTGAAAATTGGGGTTTAAGTGGGAGCGGAGCTACAGGACCTCACTGAATAGAAAGAGAGTGTCTTGTTGATTCCGAAAATGTATCGTTTCTATAGAAAATCAGGAAAGTGGACGTCTTATTTAAGATTAGCCCAACAGCCTGTTCCTGACCAGAGCCCTGTTCACTGCAACTGCTGCTGACCACTGCTCACGCTTTGAACACCACAGCCGCCGCTTTCCGCGGACCAGCATGTGACATAACAGTGATTCAAAGTGTCTGTGTTCACCTGTGAACAGCGGCAGTGCAGACTGGCGTAGTCAGCGGCCACAAAGATGGTGCCGAGTTGCCAAACCAACCAGAATCTCCAACAAGGGGAGGATCCACAGGCGATGAGTTCGAACAACATGTGTTGCATTTCTTGTAAAACACACTGTAATTTATGACAGCAATTCACTGCACAAATAAACCTACAACGGCTGCAATTGCCGTTTCTTGATCGTCTACCCTGCGCCACTAAAGCAAGCATTTATTGTGTGTGCTGTGCGCGACTGCAGCTGGAATTTTCTGACTGCAGATGTGCGCCAGCACGCGCAGGCGCAAGCCGGGTGTGGTGTCACACACCCCATCCCCTTACCCTATACTGCTCAAAGCTGATTGGCTGTGAGCAGCGTGCACACAGTGGCGAGCAGTGAAATTGTGAACCGTGAACAGGGCCCAGGTTAACTAAGGTCATTGACACATGCATCCCAAAGGTTATTGCTAGAAGGAACTCAAAGAACCTGTACATGACATGTGCAGCTCTGAAGCTTAAAGACAAGAAACACCAGTAGGCCAGAACCTTCTTCCATACTCAGGATGTTATTGATTTGGCTAGGCTTAAGGTGTGTGGCAATAGATTAAGGACACTCACCCAGAAACTGCACCAAAACCTTGAACACAACCTAGAGACTTATATTAAATCAAACCTGAAGACCTCCTGGAAATATGTGGGCTCAAGACTAAAGACAAGAAGCTCAATTGATGACCTTCATAATGATAGAGGTGTCTTAGAAGTAGAGGACAGCCCTATAGCCAAGCTATTGAACAAGTATTTTGCCAGTGTATTCACAACAGAAGACATGTCAAATTTCTCAACATTTGAAACAAGATGGACAGGTCCTTTCCTGTAAGACATCACCATTTCACAGGATATTATTTGCAACAAACTTAGGCCACTCAAGATAACGAGCTCCCCAGGCCCTGACCAGGTCCACTCTCAGATACTTCATGACGCATCTACATCACTATGTGTGCCATTCATTCGGGATTTTTCACCGCCGGTATCGGTATTCGGTGATAAAAACGGGTCATTCTGTGGTATTTTGGTAGATTTCAAAAACTACCGAAGATCGGTATTCGGTATTTCGGTTCGGTAGATTAAAAACCTTCTTATAAAAACCTAAAAGCCTTTAATACATGTAGCCCAAAAACACATATTAAGCCTTACTACATTTTAGAGCCCCTAAAGCATTTATTTGATTATTTAAGAGCCTTTGCAACCATTTTCTTTAATTTTCAAAGCCTAAAAGACCTTTAATTAAAAACTAATAAATTTTCTGCAACACTCTTATATAACTATGCAGCTGGAAAAGTAGCAGAAGCTGTTAATAAATATTATAGCACGTTTTATTACAATTAACTATTTAAAAAAGCAGCCAAGAATTTTCAACACAAAAAAGCTGCCTTGATCTTGCCGTCTCTTCTTCTTCTTACTCCTGACGGTGTCGGGGCCCTTCTAGGTCCTCCTCAGGGTGGCCTAACATCTACTGTTTCCTTGAGCAGCACCAGCTGTCAAGTTGCGGCGTCAAGGAGGACCTCTGGGGCGGAGGATGTTGCCCGCTGTGCGAACAGCCTCTCCTGCCGCGAGCTGGGGAGGCGGTGCTGTACCGGATGAACAGCGATCCAGGCCTCCCGGTGGCCTGGGAAAGTGCTCCCTCTGACCACATCTCCCGGTCCTCGCCCATTTGATGGCGAATGCTTCATGCTTTCCTCCAGGGCGTGCTGGCGGTGCGTGGCGTCGGTAGCAGGGCCCCCAGGCCCCCAACAGGTCGTTGTGCAAGTGCTTGTCGCTGCACAGCACTTCCTCCGGACACTGTAGGCGACAATTCCACCATCTCCGATCAACCTGTTCTATGGTGATAAGCCGTCCGTTCATGTAGTCGATGGCGTGCAGGGTGTGGCGGATGGTGGCTGGAAATTCAAATCACCAAAAAGTCATGTGATCCATTCGTATCGGTATCGGTACCGGTAGAGGCTCGTACCGAAAATCGGTAGCGGTAGATAAAATCACCGCCGGTAGCAAAACCGAATTTCATTCGGTAGTCCCAGCTCTGGTGCCATTGTCTATTATTTTCAGGAAGTCACTGGATGAAGGTGAGGTACCAAAGGAGTGGAAACTGGCAACAGTGGCGCCTATCTTCAAGCAAGGCAACATACAAGATCCTGGCAGCTATTGTCCGGCAGCTATTTTTAACTACTTAGCTATCGTCCAATAAGCCTAACCTCCATTCCCTGCAAGGCTCTAGAGTCTATTGTTAAAGATGCTCTGCTGCACTACCCAGTTTCACAAAACCTCCTGTCCCCACATCAGTATGGCTTCCGTGCCAAGCGCTCTTGTGAGTCCCAGCTTCTTGAGGTACTCAACAACTGAACCAGGCTTTTAGAGGAAAACAAACCAGTTGATGCTATCCACCTTGACCTGTGTATAGCCTTCGACTCAGTCCCCCACCAGCGAATTATCATGAAGCTTAAATCATATGGCATCCGAGGCAAGATGCTTCAGTGGATTGAGAGCTTCCTAGCCCATCGATCGCAGCGCGTCATCGTCCGGTCGTCTTTCTCCGATTCAGTCCTGGTTACAGGTGGAATACCCCAGGGTTCGGTCCTAGGGCCGCTCCTCTTTTTGTTTTGTATCAATGGTTTGCCTGATTGTGTCTCCTGTGGAATCAGCATGTTTGCCGACGACGCGAAACTGTATGCGAGTACTAGCTCTCAGTCTTCTGTAAATGCCCTCCAGTTAGACATTCAGAATGTACTCAACTGGTTGCTGAAGTGGCAAATGCCCTTTAATAACAACAAATGTGTTGCCATTCACATCAGCAATCTGAACCGAGGCTACACCTACAAGATGAACGGCACATTCCTGCAGAATGTTGAACTGGAAAAAGACCTCGGAGTGCTGATTGATACTGAACTGAAGTTCAAACAGCAAGCAGCTTCAGCTCTTCTGAAAGCCACAATAGTACTCGCGGTTGTTAAAAAGTCCATGGCTTATCTTGACACACGCACACTTTCTATTATGTATAAATCACTCGTCCGTCCTCTGCAGGAATATGGCAACGCGATTTGGGGCCCATTTAATAGGGCTGACCAAACTTTCCTGGAGAGGGTTCAGCGGCGTGCCACCCGCATGATCGGTTCTCTTCGGGGAATTCCCTATGCAGACAGGTTGTGTATCCTCAAGCTCCCATCGTTGTACTACCGACGGTGACGTGGCGATGATTCGAGTGTACCAACTTGTCCATGGGATAACCGACCAGGATTATGCCCCTTTCTTCGTGCTCGACACTCAGACTCGTACTCGAGGTCATCCGTGGCAGCTGGTTAAGCCGGATGCAGTCTCCAGGGTTAGGCGTAGCTTCTTCGGTGTTAGGATGATCAACGATTACAGCTCTCTGCCAGTGTCGGTTGTCGCAGCTCAAAGCCTGAATCAGTTAAAAAATTGGCTTGACACCCATTGGGCCACCTTATGTACCAGGTTCCAGAACTTGTCTGATACCGATGCATCCTATCCTCCTGCCTCAGGAGGACAACTTTTAGCCACCCTCAGGTCCCTTTTCCTGAGGAGGATCGCGCGGAGACACTTATATCCTGAGCTTGTCGGAGAATCAGAGCCATCGGTCCATTGTGGTCCCCAAAATTCCGAAATCGTTAGGTAAGGTAAGGTAGGGATATTTTTTTGCTGCTTTTTAACAAATGAGTAGCTTGCAAATAGTTGTATCAATACCTGGATCTTTCCTGGAGCATGACAGACCGAGAGAACATCTTTCTCGTAATTTTCGAACAACCACCCATCAAGGAAGCCTGCAGTCCGCGTTGGAATGCCATGTTTTTTTATTTATGTACGTAAGTGAGCAACTGGTAAAACCCAGTTATAGCTCAAGTCAAAATTTGGAACGGGAACATGTCAAGGCTTTGAGACATTGACTTGGCCACTGGTTCCTTGTATCCATGGAGGCATTAACCACCTTCCTCAAAGTCAGGGGCTCTGTCACGGGGCGGGGACGGGGGGACGCGTCCCCCAAACTTTGGCGAAGGGGGGGACAGTCCCCCCAACTTTCAGCTGGAGGCCCCTCCCCGAAAAAAACGATAATTTCACATTAAAACGCATAATGAAAGACAAATCGGCCTGTTAAAGGCCATGGTAGCTATAGAGGAGGCCCTCGCAGTGATATAGGAGGCCCTTTTAGCGATAGAGGAGGTCCTGTTGGCGATAGACGAGGCCCCGTTGGCAGCAACAGGATGTCCTGATTACAGTAGAGGAGGCTCTATTGGCCAAATAAAAGGTCCCGTTGGCCATAGATGAGGCCCTGGTGGAGATAGAGGAGGCCCTGGCTGCAGCAGAGGAGGCCCTTTGTTATAAGATGAGGCCCTGCTAGCGATAGAGGAGGCCCTAAGGTTGATCCAGGAGGACCTGAGAGCAATCAAGGAGGACCTTGAGGGCGATTCAGGAGGCCCTGATATCGATAGAGGAGACCGATTTGGCTATACAGTCTCCCTGGTATCGATGTAGGAGGCCCTAGTGGTAACAGAGAAGGCCCCTTTATTGATAGGGGAGGCTCTTTTGTTGATAGAGGAGGGTCCTTTGTCGATAGGGAGGCCCGTTAGTCGCAAGAGGAGGAACCTTCTCTATCTCCACCAGGGCATTATCTATGGCCAGCGGGACCTTTTCTTTGGCCAAGAGGGCTTCCTCTATTGCCATCAGTGCCTCTCGTTGCTGTCCAGTGACGCAGGCGTAAATCCTTCATCCTCGTGAATAAACGTGAATGGCTTTAACCTTTGGTGATTGAGAAGGCCCTGTTGGCGATATAGGAGGTCTATCCATAGAGGCGGCCCTGGTAGTGCTAGAGGAGGATTCGGTGATAGAGGAGGCGCTCTTGGCGCAAAAGGAGGCCCTGTTGTTGATCGAGGAAGTGCTGTTGGCAATAGAGGAGGCCCCGATGGCAGCAACGAGAGGCCCTGATGGCAATAGAGGAGGCCCTCTTGGTGAAAGTAAAGGTCCCGCTGGCTAAAGAGGAGTCCAAAGAGGAAAAAAGGCTGGCTCTCAAAGTCCAACGAATATACACATCAACGCCCCTCATGGGGCACTGACATAATCATATATTATTTGTGCAGCGACAGGAGAAAAACACTGCATAATTATCTGGTCCCTACGCTATTAGTGCAAAGCGAAAGCTATTACACCAGAATATCTCGCACCTATACGTTATTACGTTAATGAATTATCAATGTGCCTTACACTGGCTCGTTCATGGGGCCAAGGGCCTATGCCCCCAAACCCAAAATAGTGTATCCCCGTTCAACGACCTGCAGCATATAACTTGCTCGGCAATTTTGTCTCGTGGAAATATTTTTACCGCTTTGGAGGAGAAGAAATTGATTCTAGCTCCATCGTTCAAAAACTTTTTCCTATAAACTTTTGGGCAATTTCTTTGGTCCCCCAAAGCTGGATCCGCCATTGCTGCCGAGGAGGCCCTCTTCGAAAAGGAGGTCCCTTCAGATGGAGGCCCCCATGAGCTTGTCCCCCCCAACTTTGAAGTCGTGGCGGAGCCCCTGCTCAAAGTCATATGTGAGGTAAACTATATTGCATTTACCTTTCGAGGCAGGTACGAGAAGGAGCTGGCAGATGAGTTGGGATCCAGTCTGAAAGTGGTTCACGTTTATCTCTGCTATAGGAAAGTGGGATGCCCTACAGTTGGCCCAATCAGGCAGTCTGACAGCGACCTTTCTGATAATGTTACAGCTATGACTGAGGCTTTTGTGTCATCATTTGAAAGTGTCTGTCTTTACCACTGATGCCCCTGAGCACAGCTACTCAATATAGGGCCACAATGTCCAGGCACTGGAGGTGGAGAAGGACCTGGGAACTTTTTGTGGATAGAGACTTGGAATTTCGACATCAAGCAGCTACAGATGCTTCTGAAGCATGCAGAGTACTGGGCGTCATGAGGAGGTATTTTGCTAACATTGATACTTTCATGCTTCCACTACCACACAAAACTATGGTTTGCCCGCTGCTGGGCAAACCAGGAGCAGCAAATTCTGTATGGGGACCTTTTATCAGGGCAGATCAGAGGCTTATAGAAAGGATCCAACGTTGAGCCACCCACATTGTACTGTGTCTGAGAGGAGATTCTTATGTGGACAAGCTGTGTGCACTCAATCTAACCTCCCTCTACCATCGGTGACTCTGAGGGGACAGGATAAGAGGATGTCAACTCTTACATGGCGCCATCGATCAGGATTACACCCACTCCTTTAATCTTGATGGTTGGTCTCGCACATGTGGGCATGCTATGAAGCTTGAAACTGTTTCGCATGTGTGTATTGATCTCGCACATGTGGGCATGCTATGAAGCTTGAAGCTGTTTCGCATGTGTGTAGGGCATCTGTCGGGGTCCGGATAGTGAACAACTGGGGTGAACTACCAGCCCACATGATAGCTGCTCCTTCATTAATTACGTTCAAGTCTCGGTTGGACAGTCACTGGATCCAGCAAATTCCTGTCACTGGGTCACTGGGTCCAGTTCCACATTCCTGACGAAGACCATTAAAAGATACAAATTCAGGAGGTCTGTGGGCTTCTCAGTGTTCTAGAGCCATATATCTACACAGGAACTCATTAGGTCCATGCACACCCTAGATTCCTGTAAAATAGTTATCGGCAGGTCCCTCAGTTAACAACCAAAAACTTATCGGCAGGTCCTCAGTTAACAAGGGCTTCTGCTTCTCTCAAACACTTTTATCTGAGTAAGACTGACAGAAGACTCAGCCTTGACCGAGCTTGTCAGGGATCGGATCGAAGAGGCTGAGACAGCCCTGCAAAATCTGTAATTTTAGATATAGATATGTAAATCCTGCTCCTCACCAGATGGTTGCAACATGGATGGCACCTCTTGATATTGGGATCAAATCTGTGCTGCATATGTTGTAGTCTTTTGATACCAGCATTTTGTCAGGTCCTGACGAACTCCATTCCATGCTGTTAAAATCTTGTTGTCATAGCTTGGTATATCCTTTGCTACAGATGTTTTAAAGGTCACTTATTGACGGCCATCTTCTTGAAATACGAAAAACATCACTTGTCAGTCCCATCTTCAAGAAAGGATCCCGATCTGATCAACTGAATTACATCAGTCTGGCCTTGACCGCGGCTGAGGACGGATGTGCCTCCTGGAAGTTGGTACTTGGGCATGGGTCGGTGATCGGCAGCGTAGGCCCAGGTGCGCGACCATGTAGTGAAGGGAAGAAGTGATTGGGGGCGGAGTGACTCGAAAGATACATGCTCCTGTGTTACCCCCGGAAGAGCAGCTATGTAAATCCTGTCTACAGTGGCTAACAGATTTTGTATTCAGTGCTGCTAAGTTGGGGCCTATCAACAAGCAAAAAAGAAGAAAGCAAGACAGGGAAGTGAACAATCTGTTTTGGATTTGATCGCGGCCTATAAAAAAGCAGAAGAAGTGGAAGCCTTCCAAGGGCAAGTCACCGAAAGGAAAATGAAAATGTATCGGTGGAAACTTTGTCCTTCATTCAAGAAATAATACAGGCTATCCGAACACTATGAATCAAGAATCATACACTATCCGAACGGCAAATGAAGAGTAGCTCTCCAAATTGAGCAAGATGCTAAAGGCAAAGTTAGACTTACAACGGAAGATGATAGAAATCCTGGAAGGCAAATCCTTAGTGAAAGCTGGAATAATCCAAAACCTGAGAACGATCTAAAAAACACCCACCAAAAAGTCCAGAGCTTGAAGAACAGGTGGACGACATGTAGCGCCACGAGCGGGGAGCAAATCGGGTCTTCACAAGCAAACAGTTTGGGAAAAGGCGCACCGGAGAGGATATGCGTAGTCACGTCGTTCATTTACTGAATGCGAGCTTCCCTCATTGTCCTGTATCCAAAGAGGACTTCACCGCGGTGCCCCATCTGTTCGGGGAAGACGTTATCTTCTGCGCTTCTCGGGACTGGGACCTCCGCATCCGGTTCTATCGGGAGCTCACTTACCTCCGAGACATGCCCGTCCCTCCGGAGCAACGTGTGTACCTGAGCGAATCGTTGACGCGGGGAAGCCGGGAAATCACTGAGAAACCGAGAGCACTGCACCTTTGTCCACCTCTTATCAGTTCAAAGAGTAATAATGATTAATAACTGTGTGTTAATTGCTATGTAGGTAATAAACACAAAACGTGACCATATAAATTATCTTGCATATTGAAAGACTAGATATCAGGTAGCCAGAGAGCTTTGAATCTCGTGAATATACCTAGGTGTGCCAAACCCCTCTCGGTTTGGCACTTTGCTATCAGAGAGGAGTGCAGTTGGGCATTGTTTGTTTCAAGATTGGATTTGTTGCAGTCTGGTCTTTTCTGTTGGCGCCGTTCATCGTGCAACGAATCCCCTGACTTGATATGAAATCATTTGGATGGTTCAAGTTCAAAGCTGGTGAGAAATGACAACAACGTAAGTTTCTTGTGACTATTGCATTCAATTCCTTTTACAATAGCAAATATGGGAAAGAAAGAGCAAGATGACTTTTCAGATGGCAAGAAGAGACACAATAAGAGAGCTTCAGGTAAGTCAGCATGTTGTATTTTTCCAGGTTACCCTGTTTTGATATGGTCGAGTTGTTGTTCACTAGTTCAGGTTTAGTAAGTTTATGTTTTTTTCCAATATTTGCACATGCTGCTGCTAACGTATATTTGGGTGCTTACGTACGCCGCTGCCACATCAATTCTGCCGGTAACATTTTCGGATAGAGAATGGACAAAGTGACAGGGCGACAGACTGCCCGAAGTTCTCAAGTGAGTTGATAAGATGATAAATGACCTGCCTCCTTGAATCATGGATGTGAAATGGGCTAATCCACTGAGATTATATATTGGGGCACCACCCTTGTGCCCAAATGTATAATCATAGTGTATTAAGTGCATTTTGCATCCGGGACTCGAGGAGGCAGGCCATGTAACATTATCATCTTATAATCATGCTCCTTGGCTCGGCACTGCGAAGTCTGTAGAGTTCTCAAGTGTCATTAGAAATGTATCGCATAAACAAAGGCAGCGTCCCCAACGAACCCACCTAACAATCGTTTCTCGTTTTCTTAGAGCACCGTTAGAAAGTGTCTGTTCTGGTGGATAGAGTCATGACCATAAATGGTAGTCATCGGTCAAATTCGTCGCTATTATATTTTCCTAGCGATACATATACTGCCTGAATCGCCACAGCGGAGCTGGGTGCGCCACGATGGTGCAGCATACTTGTTTTGTTTAGAAGAACCATTTGCCTCTAAAAACTTCGCCTATTTAAGGTGTGTAATATGTTGCCAAAAGAGTCTTAATTTTATGCAGAGCTCAGTGAAGTCTTATATAATTTGTGTCGTTAAAACGCAGGTCGCAGTGCCGACAAAAAGAAGCAGAAGGACCCCCACGTCCAGGAGCAGACTGCCAAGCAGCGGAACCCCAAGGCGTTCGCCTTCCGCTCTGCCGTCTCCGCCGCCCGCAGCCTTCGCCGGTACGTGACGGGCCTAGTCATTTACCAATGCTGGCTTGTATCGTTTGTGTTGGAGCTTAACGCACTACAGGAGCGAGGTCATGGGTCATATATAGACAAGTAATAGCTTGGCATGAGGGGCAGGGAAGCCATTTTGTGCGCGACAATCAGGGGAAGTATACGGAGAGCAAATGAATTATAGCTGGGTGCGACACTACTGCTCTAAGTTGTGTTTGATGATCTTTGGAAGATTCTCCGCGCGAGGTCTCTCAGTGTTACTCGGGCGCTGAGCTGCATGCCCAGTTTATCATCGCTCTGTGTAATGACTGACTATCTCGTCTCTCTGTCACATACTGTGTATTTATGTGCAACGCTGGAATTAGGTCATGTCGGAAATATGTGCGGAAAATTTGGTAAAGCCTTGATAGCAAAAACAAGTGTCGAATCGTGTTTTTCTTTTAGACTGACGATGGCCCAACAAGCAGAGATGTTTATTTGTCGAAAGCGTGATACATGGTCCAGCCTCAAGCAATGCAAGGAATATTGTACTTGGGTCATCCAGCTCAGGGCCATAGTTTAGAGGGATGTGTCTTGGTTCATTTCATTCTAATGAGGTGGATGTGCGAAGGTAAGGGATGCCCCTAAGACGATTCATATGATCAAAATTTTAGCATTACAGAGCAAGTGGTGAGGTGTATTGTGGCGACTGGATTTTTGGAGTATAAGTAAACCCTTTATGATGGAGTGACAAACTGAGGAGCACAGAGTGTCAACCAGTATAGCTTATGATTTGGCCAGACGTGGAGCACAATGTGGATATGACGCCTCAGTTAGCGTGAACAGTGAGAAAATAAACATGTGCGACAGAACCCAGGACATAAAGGAGCGGAAGACCCACATTCCGGTGATCGACCGCACTCCGCTGGAGCCGCCGCCCATCATCATTGGCGTGGTGGGACCTCCCAAGGTCGGGAAGTCCACTCTGATCCAGTGCCTCATCAAGAACTTCACTCGCAAAACGCTGACCAACATTCAGGGCCCCGTCACCATCGTTTCCGGTGAGACATGAAGAGACGTAGAGTTATTTGAGTATTAATTGTGTTGGAGGTGCTTTGATGGATATTGATTTGTTGATCGTATTTCATCTGTTATACGCGTATAATGACAATGAGTCGAGACTGAGTCCAAATTTAGGTAAGCTTTGAGCAAGTTGTGAAAGCACGTGTCATTTTACTGATGCCTATAGCTTTGCTCAAGTATCCGTATACTTTCTACCTATGACTGATAGTGTATGTTGGCAGCTAAGAAACGGCGCTTGACCTTCATCGAGTGCGGCAACGACATCAACTGCATGATCGACCTGGCCAAGGTGGTGGACCTGGTGCTGCTCCTGGTGGACGCCTCCTTCGGCTTTGAGATGGAGACGTTCGAATTCCTCAACATATGCCAGGTTGGGGAGTCTCTCGAATTCTAGTCTCGGATTGGGAATTTGAACATTTTCCCGTGCTCTTTATCGGAAAATGATGACTCATACTGACGAAGTCCACAGGCATGGATTTTTGTATAGGGTTTTCTTTGGAATGTCTTTTGGCCCCCACCGAGTCTTAGCTGATGTGTACGGTACTTGTTTGATGGGCTCCACTGAACCGTTAGCCATTGAGCAAAACAGCTATATCGTAATTAGCTTAAGTTTCTAACCGATATCAGGTTTCAGTTTTGTATTTGGTGAGTCATGCATAATAGCAAAACTTAAATTCTGAGCAGTATTGAGCTGATGTGTGTCTGGTGTACCGTGAGCCAGCTGTTTTCTGAGTTTTACCAGCAGATGATCCTCAGGAGATGTTTTATTTCCCCAGGTGCATGGCTTCCCAAAGGTGATGGGAGTACTCACACACTTGGACCACTTCAAAGACGTAAAAAGATGCGAAAAACAAAGAAGACACTGAAGAACCGGTTTTGGACGGATGTGTATCCTGGAGCCAAGCTGTTCTACCTGTCTGGTAAATATCGACATAGAAAACCGCAACAAACTTCTACAGTGGGTAACATGGGCGCAAAAGAACTCGGAGTTTTTTATTCGTTTTATGCGACCTCGTTACGGACCCTTTCCCCCTCCTGAAGTTAAAACCTGCAACCTCCACTACAGTGTCTCAAAATTCTTGCGCTTGGTGGGAAATTGTATCCGGAACAACTCAGATTTTCGGTCATGTATCACAGTATTAAAGCTCAAGGCTCTTCTCGCTTCTGTTGTGCCCGATGCTTCCGCCTCCACCCCCCCTCTCGCTCTCATAATCATAGGCAGATCCCGGCAGTGACCCAAAATAGGTTTTGCGCTAGGGTGTCGAGTGGAAAATTCAGCTCGGAATGTATGGCGAGTGGTGGAAAATTCCCCTCAAAATGTATGGCAGAGTAAAAGTTTTCCAATTTGGGTACTCAGGTGGTAAACTCTCAGAGCCCTTGTTTGAACTGAAGGATGGATATTTCCTTTAATTTTCTCAAAGTAAATATTTTTAAATCGTCCCTAAGCAGCATTGTTTGACTATTACCATGTGAAAAATTTGGGTTAAGCAGGTAAATCTTTACCAACTGAAACCCCTGATGCAGTCTCCATTTATTTTTAAGGAATTAGTGAATTGCCACAAATAAAAAACTTTTGGGGGCCTCTGAGACCAACCTTCGGGGAAAGAACTCTGGGAGCCACCAAGACTAACATTTGTGGGATGAAGATCAACTCTTGGGGGCTTCCCTAGACCAACTCTTGTGCCCCTCCTCTCCTCTCCCACACGGCCAGCTCTAAAGGGCCTCTGAGACGAAATATCAGGGCCCCCTTAGACCAACTCTGCAGAGGGGCCTCCGAGACCGGCAGGTGGTGAAAAATGAAAAGGATTTTTCGTGCAATACCTAGTGCCAAAATTAATTATCTAACCATACACTGTATAGTTTTTCTGTCCGGGACAACGCCATCGGAATTTTGGAGGCCACTCCTGACCTCAATCACTGCACCTCGCATACACCTATGCTAGGGCCCAGTAGAGCCTTTGTTTACACTTAACTAAGCCAGGCGAAACTACAAACTTTCTATTATGGCAATAAACTCTTCCAGACTCTTGCTAAAAGTTTCTTTTCTTTACCTGTCAATTCCCCTGCTCCTCTTCACATATATACTCACCTTCATATGAATATGCAGCTTTCTATCAATCTAATACAGCCTTCTTTCTGTTGTTTCTTCCTTTCGTCTACAATCAGCCATGCGCGGCGGTTGCGACCGCGTCAGAGCGACTACTACTTTAAATTTCTGATCGCTTGCCGGTTGCCGGTCGCATGAGCTACATAATTTGCATTTAAAAATTGCTCTAAATTAATTTTCTAAATCCTTATTTACTAGAAAATTATACAACTAAAAGCACACAAAGAGGACAATTAACAATGTTTTGTCAATAACGAATATGAAACCTACCTTTCAAAAAGCCTAAAGATGCCGCTTTTATTTACTAGATGTAAAGACGGCGTTTTGGTTAGTCCACGCCGTAGACCAGCCATACAAAAAGTGCCGATGTTTGAAGGGTAACTGGATGCATTCTTGTTGCCCAAAAAATAATTTAATGAAAATGTAGAGTTTCAATGTATTCAAGTACCGGGCACTTTTAGTTCAACTTAAATATCAGCGTATTTATGCCTAGGGTGTCGTAGGGTGTCGTGAGTGGATTTGGGTGTCACACGGCGTGGACGCAGCAATGAAGGGCTAATATGGATAAAAATTATTTTCTTCGCAATAAATGGTCAATTTTCTACGATACAATGTAGAAAAATATGCTGTTAGCATACAAATTTCAAGATAATTGCTTTTAACAGCAAGATGACCAAAAATGGTTTTCACTATTCTCGGTACCAGAAATACAAAAACAACTTTTCAAGGACATAAGCCTAGAAATCATATGCACAGATAAACTGCTTTCCAGAAATGTATCTTTCAAAGCGGTCAGCTAATTTTTGGCAACAGAAGGCTAGGGTGTCTAATTTTCCACTCACCAATTTTGTGAGTGGTGGAATTTAGTGGCGGTGTTCACCCATTGGAACTTTCTCCGGTGGGGCAGGGGGAGGGCACTGTGCGTCTTGCCCGCGCCAGAATTTCGATTCTGTTGTTCCACTGAAATCGGTGGAGATAAGGATGCCAGGTATAACTGACCAGAAAAATAGAAATCGCCAGATTTTCTTTCAGAAAAGCGAAAAGAAGTGGATAAGAGCCGAGTTAGTTTGGCGATCTTCTAGTCGATTCTGCTGCTCTCTTTTCCAGTGGACGTTGGTAGAGGAGGCAATGGAACTGGCCTTTGTAGTAAGTATTGTTGAGTAAAAATCAATAGTAGTAAGTAGGTGTATTGTAGGAAGTGAGTGGAAAATTCAGCAAAAAATAAATAAAAGTGAGTGGAAAATTCTGCTTGACTGGGTGTTGTTCTGCACCCAGCACCCCAGGTTTTGGGACACTGGACCCCGGGGAGGGAAAATGGCACCTGTCCACCCTCATTGACCCTCGCCTCCCCTAAAAGGTTTATAGCGGCCCTGAAATATCGCTTCTCACTCCCCCTCACAGAACCGAGCATTGGCGCCGTTGCTATAGGACTTGACCCCACCATATAGATTTTGCCGTCCAAAAGTGGTGCTCCCTGGTCTGGAAAGCCCCCTGGACCAAGTGCCCCCCCATCCCCCCTCGGATCGGCAATCCTCTAACTGTCGATAAGCATAATACCACGGTTAGATGTCCCTCCGTGCCTTTGACATCGTTTTGAACGAACAGAAAATAGGTACACACCCAGATTTTGCACAGGTCTAGTTTAAGCAGTCAATGTTTATACATTTTGGCTCGCTTTTTTGAGTGGCTTTAAAGACTCGCCAAGCGATGAAAGTCAATGTCCACGTGCTGACTGCAGCTCGGTACTCCCCGCCGAAGGAAAAGGTACCGGACCTAAGGACAGGGGATGATCTAGTTGTGATAGGAAAAAGGCCAGACATGTAGAGCACCCAAGGAAAAGCGCCCGAGTGAAGGGCGGCTGTGAAGATGTCACGGCGTCCTACACCCGGGGTTTTCAGAGGGTCCTCCAGAAGCAGACTCTAATCCAATTCCAGCTAGCACCTCTCCCGTCATAAGGACCGGAACCAAGACCCACCGGACACCGAACACCGAGCAACAGACGCCCCGCGGACATTGACGGCGAGACAAGGCCGGCCGTCTTCCACTTCGCGGCGGGAGAAAAACATTTTGGAGCTAGGTTATTCATGAGTGAATTGAAGTGACGCGTGGCAGCGGCGACGGTGTTTCCCGGCCTCACCTGCCCCCCTACAGCCTCTGGCGTTGATGGGTATGCGGGGCCTGGTGCAGCCCAGTGCCAATTTCCAGAGACTGTAGGCTGGACGCCGTTGGGTGCCACTTTTGGGCGCTGGCTACGGCGTGTAGGCCGGTAGCATCGGGAGAATAACTGCAACCACGGTTGGTTTTCAAAGTTCTGCTCTTAGCATTCTTAATAGAAAGCCGTCAATGAAACATACACGATCAAGGAGGAAAAATTTCCACATATTCCTGTGAGGTTGAACTCATTGACCAGCAATGCCAGTTATCACTCGGTAATGCGGAGGGTATTTTTTTCGTGCACGCCGACAGAATTTGTAGCTCTCGATTGCCGGCAGCGCGAGAGTAAATCCTCCTTTGAGCGGAATCAAGGCAATACTCAACTTTTAATTTTTTACCCTACTTCCGTTTTTTGAGATGCGGTGTTTATTTGGACTTGCCAATAATGTTGCCGAAACCTAAATTAAGAAAGATATGTCCCAGATATCGAACATAGCATGTTGCAGCTATCGCTCCACTTCGCCTGGTTTTGGAATTTGCCTTCGCTGGATTTTAAATCAGTTTCCCCTGTCTACGCGCAAGTGCGAAACTGGTTTTCGTACACCTAACATCGCATGTATACGTATCGTACTTCAGTATCCCACTGAAAGCCAGGCTTCGTAACTCCGCGGGAGAGTTATCTGCTCTGGGCCAACATCTTTAAACATCCTGCTACATTTAAGAATGCCATTTAATGACTAGAAATGTATTCTGGGTGATATATTTTAATGCGCGGTGCGGCGTGGCAGGTATGGTGCACGGCGACTACCAGCGGATGGAGGTACACAACCTGGGTCGCTTCATCTCTGTGATGAAGTTTCGTCCTCTCACCTGGAAACAGGCCCATCCATACATTCTCGGTAAGATAACAGATCTCGGTGAGAAGGCCGCCCTTCCTCCGCCTCATTATGTTGAAACCCGCCCCTGGACGGTGGTTGTCTCTTTTGTTTTCTTTTAGTTTCAGACAAGACTCAGCTAGGATTGGGACAGTTACTGTAGAATCGGCATTCTCCTCAGTCGCCTAGTCTGATCTCTGTTCATGTTTTTACCATTCAACTGTTAGTGGTGACTGTGGTGTATTTCCGGCACTGGTGCCGGCGGGTGGTGTCCTCTGGCGCGCTGTGACCGCTCCGCTTCCCCAGCGGACCGTATGGAGGACCTGACCGGCGCCGAGGCGGTCCGCCGCAACCCTAAGTGTGACCGCACCGTCAGTCTGTACGGCTACGTGCGAGGGGTGCCCCTGAAACCGGACACTCCCATACACGTGCCTGGTGAGTGGACCGCCTACCACCGCGCCGCCACAGTGGTGACGTGTACCCTCATAGTCGGTACTGGCCGTTGTTATTCTTGTCAAATAAACAGCGGCTTTGCAACTGGTCCGCTGTCTTGCTGTCTTTAAATGTTGTAGATTTCTACAGCGAGGCTTAGGAAGTTTCGACGACTGTATTTTGCCTCTTTTTATGCGGGAACGGTTCGATTGACGACGTCGGGTTTTGGTGATGGTATAGTGGTCCTATCGTTTCATATCCGGATGCCGTTGGTTATGGTATGCTGGAGATGTTTGCCACTGTACTGAAATTTACAATTGTCGCTAATACTAAGCGAAGTTTTCTCCACACTAGCGGAAATACTGTTTTTCCGCGATATGAGGCTGGAAGGGAGGGGGTGTAACCCACCATCCGTTCTGGTGGTTCTGATAACACTCATACCATGCTAGAAGCCCGCTCCCCAAACTAGTGGCCTATATTACTGAATTTATCTTTTGAACTGTCAGCTTGGACCATTTATCTTAACGCACATTCCGACCTGTCTCAGATCATGTGACCCTCGATTTTGCCTTTAAATCAAACCCTCTCAGAGACGTCAGTAGCGTTCCTGGTCTGGGCGTGTGCGGTAGAAGGCAGTGCAGCAGCAGTGTGTGACCTCTGGCAGGCGCCGGTGACTTCCGAGTGTCGTCGCTGGACTTTCTGCCGGACCCCTGCCCGCTGCCGGAGCGCACCACCAAGTCGCGCCGCTCACTCACCGAACGCGACAAGTCCATGTACGCGCCCATGTCGGGCGTGGGCGGCATCGTCTACGACAAGGACGCCGTCTACATCGAGCTTGGTGGCAGTCACAGCCACAAACCCAACAAGGTCCGAGAGTTCACTCATGAGAGAAGTGTTTCGCCTTTTTTAATGTTCGACCTATTCGCGCTGTTTACGCAAAGCACGTACAGCTGGTTCCACACTGATTGGTAGGTATAGTCAGCTGTTTTAAGAAATATTTTAAAAACGATTACACTTCTCACAAAAGGTTGCGTCTCTAGTAACGTATTTTGACGAGCTCTTTAAATGTGGGCCCTTGCGAACTGGATTAGACGTCAATTTCGAAAATTATGGACAAAAACTGTTTTCGCTGATCCCGATGATTTTCTGTTGGACTTGATGAAGTATTTTTTGCACGCCAGTTCATGCATCCAGTTCAAACACAGCAGGTGAGGTAACAAGGGTGTCGGCAGGAAACATCACTTAAGAGATATTTCGCAAAAACGGCCGCGGCTTAATGCATATCAATCAGTATGGAAATGGCAGTGCCTTCACGTTCAGTGTCAATCTTATCTGCTGATACGCACGTTCCTGTTGGCGCCGAGCCGGTGTACAGTAGCCTGACGTGTGGGACTGCGGTAGCCGGCGGGAGCTGCCGCGGCCGGGGACCAGGGGGAGCCGGGGACGGGGGCCACCGGCGACCAGTCAGAGTCGGAGGACGAAGACAAGCAGCTGGTCAGCTCGCTGATGACCTCACAGCACACCATCGACCAGAAAATGGAGGAGGCTCAGCTGCAGGTGTTCTCCAACCAGCCGGCCATCACGTCTCAGGACGCCGCCAGGTCAGCACATGCCTGCCCTGTAGATACCTGGTGGTGTGGTAACACGAGATGCTGGGTACGGCTGTGCGTGCATTCCACGCCTGAAGTTTTAAATTCGGGAGATTGAGACGGGTGCTTTCCATGTTGGTGTTGTCTTCAGGTGTGGGGTGGATGTGGCCGGGGACTGGACAGTGTATCTGGCCGTTGACCTGGCACCCCGGGCCGCCCCCAGGCAGCTACACTACGAGACGGTGTCTGAAGAGGACGGCCGGAGCAGGCGGAGGGTGCTGTTCGGAGACTCTGAGACAGCTGACGACGCCGCCGGCGAGGACGAGGCCATGCCATCGGACGGCGACGGGCAGAGCGACGACGAAGCGGATGATGGGTCTGAGGATGATGATGAAGATGGTGAGAGTGATGAAGAGATGGAGGAGGAGGAGGAGGAGAAGCTGGCGTCAGGTGGAGTGGGGGAGCGGCTGGCCAGGTTGGCTGCGCCTGAGGAGGAGTCAGAGGAGAGTGCCAGTGAGAGCGGTGAGGAGGAGGAGAGTGGGGCGCTGAGAACGACGGTAGTGCCGCCGCGACAGAACGCCCGGCAGCTGCACCGGCTCATCTACGGCACAGGTGAGCGCAGCCGCCCAGCCACCGCCACGTGGGGCAACAACGGCAAATACTGGGGGTAAACTAACATTCTTTGCTACAGGGAAATGTTGCAAAATTCGGTTTCATTTCCGCGATTGCTTCCTTTTGGTCCTCTGATATGTCTGTTATCTTTTCTAAGCTGTGTTGCCCTCAACTTTTGGAACCCGAACTTACCTTTGTGAATCTGTGTTTTGGTAAAACTTTCTTGGACTGTAGTCGAAATTGGGGCACAACACTAGATAGAAGCCGTTTCTCATTTCCTTCGTCATGGCATAAGTGGAACGGTCCTTTACCGTTGCGACAGATCCCGGCCAGTCAGCTGACGATAACGAGGCAGAGGAGGAGGCAGAGGAGGAGGTGGGGGGCCTGTTCCGGGTGGTGCGCGCCGAGCAGCGGGACCGCAGTGGACGGGACGAGGTGGACCGCACGGTCCCGGACCGGTCTGGACCTCCCGTCAGCCTGTGGGACACGGAGGAGGTGAGGCGTCGCATGCTGGACCCGCGCCGTGATGTCAAGGGTTTGGGCGGGACGCAGAAACGACACTGGTACCGGCGCCCGGACAGTGCCGAGTGTTTAATGGTGTACTGCCATAGCGTAAAGGACGAGATGAGCGGTCGCAGCGCAGCTCTACACCGGAACAAGTAGTGGTGATAGACGGACTCCTGACCGTGGCGAAGTCAGATCCAGATAGTCGCCCCTACTGAGCAGACGAATTAGTTTTGCGACCATTTCTTCATTTAGAACATTGGCTCATACACACCGTTTAGATTAAGAGAGAATCTTCAGTAATACAGTACATGATGTTGTTCATGATATTGCCGTACTCACACTACAGCGGCCACATTCTCTCCAAATTTTGCTGCACGAACTCGCCCACTATAAGGTGTCCGATTTTCGGCGGGCAGTAAACAGGTATGCTGAGGTCAGCCATGCGTCCATTTCTGATCCTCCGGTCCGTCGCGCGCTGTCTCAGGGCCGCGCCTGCATCGCCGACTGCTTTGTGACCGGCGAGTGGAAGGAGAGCGAGAACGCCTCGACTCTGCTGGCCATGGACGACGAAGACTGGGACGAGGGCGACGAGGTGGACGGCGACTTCGAGGACATGGAGACGGGAGAGAAACACAAGGCCAAGCCGAAGGAGAAGGACAAAGAGGAGGAAGAGGAGCAGGAAATGCCCGTCAAAAGAGGTATTTGTGGTGCTGAGTGAGAGTCGCCCACCTTTGTTGGTGCATGTGCACTAGGGTGGAGTGAAAAAAATCAAACTATATGGATCGTTCCTTAACATTATTCTTATATTGCGCTAGGCTTTGTGAAACTCAGAAGTGAAAGATTTTTGGAAATCGGACCACGGGAACATGAAGAATATCGAGCATTTATGTATGGATGTTTCAGAAACTTTTGGCGTTGCAGTCTCCATTGGAAATCTTTGGTGCTAGCGTACGGTGGTTTAAAGGGAGTGGACCACTTTGTCAAAATTCTACAAAGAACAATTTAAGAACAAAAGAGGTCTGAAATTGAGAAAACAACATTTTTTCACCACTTCCATAGGCTAAAAACAGAAATATCTCCTCTTTTCTAACAATAAGTGACGCCATCAAAGTGACGGATTTAATAATCAGTGAAATCATAAATCTTGATCATAGACTCGCTGTAAAAGTTCATTCACAGCGTTTCCGCATAACACAATTTGTGTGCAGTACAAGAAGTACTAGTGCAAAAATTGAACGTCAGATGGAGTTGCGCCAGCTTATTGAATGGTCGGACGTTAATGCACATTCCTGATGTAAATAAACAATTTCAGGGTTCGATTTTGACAAAAACAGTTGATACATGTTCTGACAAGTCCGGGGGAGGAACAATGTGATGTGTGTTGCAGCCATTGGGCGCAATTTGGCCCAAATGCACATTGACTACACGCTAACTTGCCCGAGGCTTTGGGTCCACACGCAGTTAGATGCTGGTTCACTCAATAGCATGGTATTTTCAGCGAGTGGGTGAGGCTCAGGGCTTACGACCAATTAGATTACTGCTACCATACGGAAATTTTCCTTCAGGGTTTGAAATGAGCCAATAGGCCCCTTTACTTTGAACTTTAAAGCTGGCGGAAATTTTATATCGAGAGCTTTGGGTGAAATTAAATATGTCAATAGTGGTTTCTCAACACGCTCCACAAAACTGCTATCTCAGTCCAAAACCCATTATAAAAGTGGGACTCTCCCTTTAAGGGCTAGATGTTTGAGCAGATCACGTGCGTTTTGAAGCGTGGGGATCACCCCAAACTCAGGTTGGAGGTGGAATATAGATCCCAACTAGTGGATTGGTATAGTTTGGTTGCAGTGGCGGATGTAAGAGGGAGGGAGGGCAGGGGCTCAAACCCCTTCCTCGAAATGTCTGAGTGCCTACATAGTCAATGCATGGCTGGAGGCTTTCCGTGGTAGTGACGGATTGACGGGGAATCCAGTACGATTACAAGACACAGCAATTACTTGACCGATTTTTGTTTCATGGATATGTTCATGACATGCCTCGTACAAGATGTTGGCATCAGTTCGTGAAACTTGATCCCCGCCTTAAGGTACCCGTCGCACCTCTCAAACCCTCGCACGGTACGTAACGCCTCGGTCACTAGTTTAAAGAGAATGTGGAAATTTAGTGTATATAGGGTCATTTTTAGCCGAAAATCATAAAAACGTCCTTGATTTCTCTGAAAAACGTACAATGAGCTCAATATTTTGATTTTAAAATCCTCCTCTAGAGTGAAAAATAAACCTCTGCCTGCGGATGACGTCATGATCTGGCAGCTACTACCATATCCAATAGGCTTCAAGGGCTGCAATTGGCTGATAAGTCACCGTGATGTCAGCGTTATCGTCACACCAACAGCTGACAACTGTGTCCGCCTGGCTGGGGTAGATTTGAAGTACATTTCAGGTAGGTTTTTAGCTTTATCCACGGAAACTTTGAGTTTCAAGACAAATTATATATTGAATACCGGGTTTTCCGGCATCCTTTACAAATTAGCTATCTCAGTTAAAATCACGTTATAAAGGTACCACATTCCCTTTAATTGCAGTGCCGATACATATCAGGAGTCATTTTTCTCACAAATCTCACATCCTATTTTTTCTCGCTCCAATCGGCTGATCTCTCTTTCATCAGTCGACCTTTCCGCAAGACATCCCTCAATGTTGGAAGCTCTGAAACGGGAAGCTCGGCCGATGGGCCAACCAGATCTCTGTCCCATAGTTCTCGCCTGAGTCGTCTACTCCTATTCCTCGGCATTTTCGTGTTTAAATACAGATGCTTAGGAAGTGCAAGAAATACTTCTGTTCTCGCCTTTTTAGAGTGACGGCACACAATTAACACATTCCGTGTAGATACAGAAAATAAACACACAGATGTCGATTTGCATTTCCGACGACCTGGTACGTTTTACAAACTGTCTCGACGCAAGATCACTTAATATTGCCTCTCCCGTCTTTTCCCAGTGTTTGGGTGTGTCACAATCCAAACCAGCGAAAATGTTGTGACTAATGTGTTGCAAGCGGTAACTTGTCTCGGCACCAAACTTTACCTTTCTCATCCCTCCAATTTGCGGATATCTCGCTAAAGTGTGCACTGAACATGAAACCTGTGAGCACCTGGTGGCCAGAGGTCAAGAACATCTCAGGTTGACTACCCACATATCCTTGATGCTACCAACATGGCTACCTGAAGTGAAATAAACTTTTGCGTGAACTGAGGCTTTAAGTTGCTCCCCGAAAATATGTCTTAGTGAGTAAACATTTACTCTCAAAAAGTGGAAGTATGAAATGAATTAAATTTACAGTGATTTGGAGACTAATTAATTACATATAGCATACTCTTGTATGCTATATGTAATTAACTTGCATCAAATACCTAATACAAAAAGACATGAAAAAATAATATGTGCTGTCAGAGTCTAGTACCCTTACTGCAACTGCTTGCTATGATCAATCATTGCTTAGATCATCATTGCTAAGATAGCAGACAACCACCATTTGACTGTAGCAGTCACCATGCTGAGACTTAAGCTACTTGAAGGATACATTGAATTAACATTTAACTAAAAGAACACATATAATTTAAATATCTCCAATGCCTGAAACCAAAGAAAGGTACCTACTCAGCCAGAGGACAAGTACCTCCTAATACCACAACCATCATCCAGCAAATCCTAGAAAGATTGAAGCAGATCAATGAGCATCACCACATTCACCTGCTCAATGGAAACTTTTGTGGAATCATCACAATTTTGTTAAGCTTGATTTGATAAAATTGACTTAGGTAGGCACCAAAGAAACCTTCCTGCAGTTTACCTGACTTCATGGGCACCAAACAGCATATAATTTTCTAGGTGCAAAGCCAAAACTTGCAACTGTCATCTCCACAGGTCTACAGTTTGGATATGTCGCATGCACAGGATTAAAATATGTGCTCTAATTGACACCCTCAAATCACACTACTCTCCTGGGCTTTTGAGATCTGGCAGATTTCGTGTGTGTGTGATTGGTGTTTTAGGGCGCTTTCAGCAACTGGGCTATACGCGCCCACCATTACCATGTTTTTCAATTCATAATAATATGCTTAATCTAGATCATGCCAGAGTAATAAAGATTATGGGTGCCAAGGCCACTTGCATAGCAAGGATAATGTGCAATGTTGTTTAAGGGGTGACAAGAAATCTGGCATTGTTTAACAGTGTCTAGGTTTCCCAGCTCCTCCCATCAAACATTTCTGACACGCACCAAGCTGTGCTTGCATCCCATTGTTGAGGAGGTCTCTCGGTTCGCTCAGGATATCCGAGACCTTTGGGCGGAGATCGGCGAACGAACGTCGTGTTCCCGCCCATGTAGGCCTCCCGGGCTCTAGGTCCAGAATGCCTTCTATCACTAACGGCAGAAGGGCGAGGCACATCCTGCCAAACATTTTGGACTTCTCCAAAACTTTCCAACGAGCCAGCTTGCTTGATTTTAATAGGGAACTCTTTTTGCACCCTTGGTACCCATATTTTCTTCCCCTTCGAGTCTCGGAAAAGAAACTCTGGTTTCTGGTGCTTCCTGGCACCGTGGTGAGGAGACGTCTTTTCGGAGTCGGAGGTCGGGGAACAGAGCCTCCGTTTTCCGTCACGCGACTCTGGGATCACGGAACATGCGTCTGCTATGTTGGAAGGCGTCTGTGTGGGCGGTGGTGGAGGAGGGTACGGTGGAGGCATAAGCATGGTGTCACCGTTCGCAGGAGTTGGAAGAAGTGCCACACTCTGCTCTTTTCGCAAACTGCGTCCTTTAGGTGGCGCTGAGGCTGAACGTTCAGAACCATGTTTCAGCGGTTTGGCCCGCGCTTTCCGAAGTGAAGCGGGCTGGGCAGCGATTCCAGACTGTGTCTTAATTTCCTTAGCAGATAAAGGTGGACTTTTCTCCTCACTCTCACCCCCGGTAGGATCCGTGGTAATCCGTGGTTCAGCGGTGGCTGCTGGTACCTCACCCTCATGCTCGGAGGTGTCCTTGGAGAGTTCAGTGGTGACGAGAGTGTGACTGTCATCCAGACATGTCTGAATGCACTGATCTGTTGATGTTGTGGTCAGAGTGGAAGGCAGTGTCGTGTTAGAGGTAGCGTCCGAAATCCCTGCAGCAGTTTCGGTTTGAGTACCCTTGTCCATGGTTTCTGGAGGACTTGGACATCCAGTGTCACCTCCATCCGCGTGCGAAAAGAGCCCACCGATAAGTATGAGGAAGTCTCGCAGTGACAGGTGTGAGATATCGCCCATGCTCGTGCCCAAACTTAACAGTGGTATAAGCTGGCCTTTGTCTCCAGTTAGTGCGTCCCTATACGAACTGGGAGGACGAACCACACCGGTTGCAGCCACTGGAGGTGTTTGCAAAACCTGTACCTCGGGATGAATTGAAGCCAGGTTGGGATTTGTGGAGCCCTGCTTTCCGGCATCCTGTTGTTCTGCACGGAACTTATCTTTCACCTTCTGCCTCTCTGAAAGAAAGGTAGGGCAGGTCCGGCACCAAGCCTCGTGGTCGCCTTCGCAGCCAGCGCATTTGGGCTTACTAGCTTCACAAGTTCTCGATCCATGCCCAGGGACTGAGCATTTCGCACACCTTTCTTTCCCTTTGCAGGATTTGGCTACGTGGCCATATCGCTGGCAGCGAAAGCAACGTGTGGGGTCAGGCACGTATCTACGGACAGCTACATATCTCCATCCCACGCGAACCCTCTCTGGTAGCTTCTTGTCTCGGAACGCAAGTACGATGGTGTTGGTACCTACCAACTTTCCCTTCTCTCTCCTGTTCATCCTCCTCACACTCACAACTCCCTGCTCATTCATACCCTCGAGTATTTCGTCGTCCGTCAAACCCTCCAACAGCTCCGTTGAGATGACACCCCTTACCGTATTTTTGTCGGGTGTAGCCTAACAGTGACTGGGATCGAGTGGTCCGAATCTCTACTTCTATACGTTAGTGACTCAGTGGCGAGAAGATCGGCTGTCTCTGTTTCGGTGGACATGGTCACTTCGATTTCGGTTTCCGAGATTCGAAGCGCATTAGAAACTGTTCCAAATTTCGACAGAGCCTGGGCGGTTTGAAAGGGGTTCATTTTGTAGCCATTTTCTATCGCTACTAGCAGCACCCATGCTGACTCGGGGAGGAGGGTAGACTGGTCGGGTTTGTTTCGCGAGACAGTCGCATCATCCGAAAAGTTATTCACAGCGGCAGTATCAGAAAGCGTGCTTGAGGTGGTCCGGTTCAAAGCAGAGGTCAAAATCCGTGAGGTCTGTGCAGTCGAAGTGGGAACCTGAGATAACGCCATGAGAGATAAATTTACCTTCGGCCCCCGGGTTACCAGCTGTCAATAGCTGGGCCCGGGGGCTGGTACAGTGCCTACGGGGGCAGGTGCGCCCGTCTCAGAGGGGCGAGAGATACTCACGCAACCCGTCCAATCAGAACGCACCCACCCCCTTGACGCCATCAGCCCAGTGGGCCGGCAGGGCCATGGGTCGGGACGAAGCAAAACGCGGCACCCATCACGCAGCGGAGACTGCGGTCCACCAGGCGCGCGCAAAAGGCCGGGGTCTCGAAAACGACGGTTTCGAAACCCCGGCCCGCGTCGCGCCCGGCAAGAACTATCAGTCACCTGGCAGATCTGGCAGATTTCACTTTGTTCTACGTTTCTCTGGCTGTGGTATAATATATAAGAATTGGTAGTGGGTTTACCACTGGCAACAAAACCTATTTTGATTTAGGTCAAAATCTACAGCCTCATAGTAAGATACCCACACAGCAGCTTCAACACGTATTTCTGACTGTTTTCTTCTCGCTACTCCCGCGCCAGAAACGCAAAACTTTGTGGTTACCCAAGTGGCGACTGGGGGTCCCTTAATCGTAATTTTCGTTGCCAGCCTGGCTACCAGACCATCTCTAATTCTGTAAAACGAGTCCTCAAGTACAACGTAAGCAGTGGAGTTACTATCCTATGCGGAGTAATTTCACTGTGAATCCTGATACAGACTTTAAAATTTCCTCTTTTTGGTCAAAATAAATGGTAAAATTCATATAAGAGAATGAATATTACCGTTCTCATGTCATCGCAATTTAGAGTACCTTTTTCTCATGGCTTTATGTGGGTCAATTTCGTTGCCGATGTGGTTACCTACCCATCTCTAACTTAGCTGTGAAATAACTCGAGTGAGTAAGAATAAATTATTTGTCACTAATTTGTATCGTGTGTCACTAGAGTTATAATGGTACCTAAAATCTGTCAAGGTAGCATTGCATGTTATGGATGGTTCTTTTTACGTGACGGTAAGACCGTGGAGATACTTGTTTTGTGCTGGTAAGTGCAATTCTTGATCTCTGTCAATTCTCCGTGATTGGCTACCTAAGTTCTGGTCCTTGAACCTCATTTGGCTACCCACGCGCGTGGGCGAGTTGGCGAGATTCTTGACCTCTGGGTTGCAACTTAAGCTGCCATATCTTCTGGGATAGTGGTCGTTGCTCTGGTGGTATGCCGTGACAACTCATACCAGCTTCCGGTAACTTCGCCTTAGGCAACTACAGTTGCCATTGGCACTCGCCTTAAGAGATTCGTCGATGAGTCTTGCACATGTCTAATACACAACAGAAAAGTGGCAGATCCAGGACTATATTTGGGGGGGCGGCTAGGGGCTCGGGCCACCCCCGTCACTCCCTCGGACAGCCTCAGCTATGCATCTATGTACTATACGCACTCAGATATTTCGAGGAGGGGGTTTGAGCCCCTGTCCCCTCTTGCATCTGCCACTGCAGCTGAAATATACCTATCCACTAGCTGGGATCTATTTTCACCTCTTGCATGTGTTTAGGGTGATTCCCACGCTTCAAAACGCACGTAATCTGCTCTAACAACCAGCCCGTAAACCACCGTACGCTAGCACCAGTTTTCCAATGGAGACTGCAACGCCAAAGTTTTCCAGGTATAAATGCTCGATATTGCTCATGTTCCCGTAGTGCGATTTCCAAAATTCTTTCACTTCTGAGTTTCATAAGGCCTAGCGCAATAGAAAAACAATGTTAAGGAACGGTCCAAATAATTTTGATTTTTCACATCACCCTAATGTGCACCTGTTATTTTAATTATGATCGTGGGTTGAAGATCAACCAGTCTATTCTGGGAACATGGATTACATACTTGGTGAAATGGTTGATACTAATGGAAGCGTGTAAAGTCACAGTTATATAACGCGTTAGGCAAACGTTAGAATCGGCGTATTGTCGCCGTGTTACATCGCCGTGTTAGTGAAGCACGGCTAGCGTCTGGCACGAACCCTTCACTGTTCTCCGCTCCGGGCGCAGACGAAGAACAGCTGACCAGGAAGCAGATGCTGGAGAAAAAGAAGAAGCTGAAGGCCATGTTCGACGCCGAGTACGACGATAAGGAGGGCTCCAGCTACTATGACGATCTGAAGCGCGACCTGGACGAACAGGCGCAGGTGAGGGTTGCGCTGCGGCACCAGTGTGTCACATGCGGTCGTGGTGAACGCTAAAGGGGACCACCGCCATCGCAGTGAAACACTCAGGTCCGGATGTCTGGGCCGGCTGAATTTGAACGATTTTCGGATGAGGTGTATGCGGTTCCATATCATGGTTTTGTCTAGAATTATATCTCCTTCATTGATCTAGCTGCACATTAAATTAAGCTGTCTTAACGAGTTGAGCTGTTTCAGCACCATCCGCCTGTCTGAGCTATCACCTGAGCGGCGGCCCCGCTGTTGGTTTATTGCCGGCTCAGCCGCTGCGGATGCGGTTCGAATAGTGTTTTCCCGTCTCTCAGCTGGATCAACTCCTGCGGGTGTGATTCTAACGTTGCCTCTCCGTCTGTCAACTGAATCAGCCCCCTGGGGGATGTGATTCTAACGTTGCCCCTCCGTCTGTCAACTGAATCAGCCCCCTGGGGATGTGATTCTAACGTTGCCCCTCCGTCTGTCAACTGAATCAGCCCCCTGGGGATGTGATTCTAACGTTGCCCCTCCGTCTGTCAGCTGCATCAGCCCCTGGGGATGTGATTCTAACGTTGCCTCTCCGTCTGTCAACTGAATCAGCCCCTGGGGATGTGATTCTAACGTTGCCTCTCCGTCTGTCAGCTGAATCAGCCCCTGGGGATGTGATTCTAACGTTGCCTCTCCGTCTGTCAGCTGAATCAGCCCCTGGGGATGTGATTCTAACGTTGCTCCTCCGTCTGTCAGCTGAATCAGCCCCTGGGGATGTGATTCTAACGTTGCCTCTCCGTCTGTCAGCTGAATCAGCCCCTGGGGATGTGATTCTAACGTTGCCTCTCCGTCTGTCAGCTGAATCAGCCCCTGGGGATGTGATTCTAACGTTGCTCCTCCGTCTATCCGCTGAATCAGCCCCTGGGGATGTGATTCTAACCTTGCACCTCCGTCTGTCAGCTGAATCAGCTCCTGGGGGTGTGATTCTAACGTTGCCCCTCCGTCTGTCAGCTGAACCGCAGCGAGTTTGACGGCCTAGAGGACGAGCTGCGAGTCCAGTTCGAGGGCTACCGACCCGGTATGTACGTCCGACTGGAGATCGCCAACGTGCCTTGCGAGCTGGTCACCAACTTCGACCCCACCTACCCTCTCATCGTTGGAGGGCTCCCCACTGGCGAAGAGAACATCGGATATGTACAGGTGAGGCTACTGGCATTCACTAGCCGTGTCCTCTTGCGAGGCACAAGTGCATGAGAAATGCTGCCACATAATTCAGCTGTACATCGGGAAGCTCAGACGGCATATTTGGTGAGCTGGCATCAGCTTCATTGTGCAGAGTCCGCCGCGTCTACACCCAAGGGTTTGAATGCATGTCTGATTGGTGCGTATGGACCAAGTCCGCTGTTGTGTCTGACAGGCGCGAGTAAAGCGGCATCGATGGTACAAGCGGACCCTCAAGTCGCGCGACCCGCTCATCGTCTCGGTGGGCTGGCGGCGGTTCCAGACGCTGCCCATATACTCCATACAGGACCACAACGGCAGGAACAGGTCAGGGCGCGCAGAGAGACTTGGAACTGAAGGGACTTAATTTTTTCGCAATTTCGTGACAGTATTATGTCCGAGGCGTTATTCTTTTTCATTTAAAATATTGTTAGACTTACGGAAACGGATGTTCGATGGCCATGGAAGCGCTTGTCAACAAAAACTTATTACCAATTAAAGAAAAGCTGACAACACTACTGCCAGGAGTACGGACAAATAATATGTAGATAGTGTTGTAAATAAAAGATTATTTGCCTTTACCATTCCGTTTGTCCCGCCAAAATTTTGGGACTTCTTGGCATTCCAGGCGAGACTTTTGATCCTAATTTTGGTATGACACCGCCCCGGTATGTTGCTGTTGTTACCACTCGGGTGTGTCGCTGTTGACGCCGCCCCGGTGTGTATCATTGTTGACGCCGCCCCGGTGTGTATCATTGTTGACGCCGCCCCGGTGTGTATCACTGTTGACACCGCCCCTGTGTATATCATTGTTGACGCCGCCCCGGTGTGTATCACTGTTGACGCCGCCCCGGTGTGTATCACTGTTGACACCGCCCCTGTGTATATCATTGTTGACGCTGCCCTGGTGTGTATCACTGTTGACGCCGCCCCTGTGTATATCATTGTTGACGCCGCCCCGGTGTGTATCACTGTTGACACCGCCCCTGTGTATATCACTGTTGACACCGCCCCTGTGTATATCATTGTTGACGCCGCCCTGGTGTGTATCATTGTTGACACCGCCCTGGTGTGTATCACTGTTGACACCGCCCCTGTATATATCACTGTTGACACCGCCCTGGTGTGTATCACTGTTGACACCGCCCCTGTGTATATCATTGTTGACGCCGCCCTGGTGTGTATCATTGTTGACACCGCCCCGGTGTGTATCACTGTTGACACCGCCCCTGTGTATATCACTGTTGACGCCGCCCCGGTGTGTATCATTGTTGACGCCGCCCCGGTGTGTATCACTGTTGACACCGCCCCTGTGTATATCATTGTTGACGCCGCCCCGGTGTGTATCACTGTTGACGCCGCCCCTGTGTATATCATTGTTGACGCCGCCCCGGTGTGTATCACTGTTGACACCGCCCCTGTGTATATCATTGTTGACGCCGCCCCGGTGTGTATCACTGTTGACACCGCCCCAGTGTATATCATTGTTGACGCCGCCCCTGTGTATATCATTGTTGACGCCGCCCCGGTGTGTATCACTGTTGACATCGCCCCTGTGTATATCATTGTTGACGCTGCCATGGTGTGTATCACTGTTGACACCGCCCCTGTGTATATCATTGTTGACGCTGCCATGGTGTGTATCACTGTTGACACCGCCCCTGTGTATATCATTGTTGACGCTGCCCTGGTGTGTATCACTGTTGACATCGCCCCTGTGTATATCATTGTTGACGCTGCCATGGTGTGTATCACTGTTGACATCGCCCCTGTGTATATCATTGTTGACGCTGCCATGGTGTGTATCACTGTTGACATCGCCCCTGTGTATATCATTGTTGACGCTGCCATGGTGTGTATCACTGTTGACACCGCCCCTGTGTATATCATTGTTGACGCTGCCATGGTGTGTATCACTGTTGACACCGCCCCTGTGTATATCATTGTTGACGCTGCCCTGGTGTGTATCACTGTTGACACCGCCCCTGTGTATATCATTGTTGACGCTGCCCTGGTGTGTATCACTGTTGACACCGCCCCAGTGTATATCATTGTTGACGCCGCCCCTGTGTATATCATTGTTGACGCTGCCCTGGTGTGTATCACTGTTGACACCGCCCCTGTGTATATCATTGTTGACGCTGCCCTGGTGTGTATCACTGTTGACACCGCCCCAGTGTATATCATTGTTGACGCCGCCCCTGTGTATATCATTGTTGACGCTGCCCTGGTGTGTATCACTGTTGACACCGCCCCTGTGTATATCATTGTTGACGCTGCCCTGGTGTGTATCACTGTTGACACCGCCCCAGTGTATATCATTGTTGACGCCGCCCCTGTGTATATCATTGTTGACGCTGCCCTGGTGTGTATCACTGTTGACACCGCCCCAGTGTATATCATTGTTGACGCCGCCCCTGTGTATATCATTGTTGACGCTGCCCTGGTGTGTATCACTGTTGACACCGCCCCTGTGTATATCATTGTTGACGCTGCCCTGGTGTGTATCACTGTTGACACCGCCCCTGTGTATATCATTGTTGACGCCGCCCCTGTGTATATCATTGTTGACGCTGCCCTGGTGTGTATCACTGTTGACACCGCCCCAGTGTATATCATTGTTGACGCCGCCCCTGTGTATATCATTGTTGACGCTGCCCTGGTGTGTATCACTATTGACACCGCCCCTGTGTATATCATTGTTGACGCTGCCCTGGTGTGTATCACTGTTGACACCGCCCCAGTGTATATCATTGTTGACGCCGCCCCTGTGTATATCATTGTTGACGCTGCCCTGGTGTGTATCACTGTTGACACCGCCCCAGTGTATATCATTGTTGACGCCGCCCCTGTGTATATCATTGTTGACGCTGCCCTGGTGTGTATCACTGTTGACACCGCCCCTGTGTATATCATTGTTGACGCTGCCCTGGTGTGTATCACTGTTGACACCGCCCCTCTGTGTATCACTGTTCTCACCGCCCCTGTGTGTATCAATGTTGACACCGCCCTTGTATCGCTGTTGACGCCGCCCCGGTGTTGTCAGACTGCTGAAGTACACTCCGGAGCACCTTCACTGCACGGCCCACTTCTGGGGTCCGATAACGCCGCAGGGCACGGGCCTGCTGGCGCTGCAGTCGGTCAGCGAGGTCACCTCCGCCTTCAGGGTGGCCGCCACCGGCACTGTGCTCGACCTCGACAAGTCCGTCCAGGTGGTCAAAAAACTCAAACTGGTCGGCACGCCGCAGAAGGTCATGAAGAAGACCGCCTTCATTCAGGTAAGTGGGTGCCGGGGGTCGGATCTGTTTCTAACATACCGATGCTGCTGGGGAGGCTAATGCACGTTCCATTAGTAGATGATGATGATTAGTAGATAGCTGGCCGCCGCCCAATTTCTTTTTTAATCTAAAGCCAAAGGAACTGTTTTTTTTGCGAGTATTTAATATCATGCTGGATATTGTAGAGTAGTGTTTTTATAGGCCACTGCATGACTTGCGCGGTGACCATACAAGGAATTGTCTGACCGCAGTGTCCGCCCGATACCTCTCGCTGCCTTTGGGCTTAAACCACGGATTGGAAAACCAGCACCTGAAGTCTTCCAGTCTATTGTGTCGCATGGCCAGCGTCTGTGTGTGGAGGAGATGTGACCTGGTCCTGTGTGCGGCAGGGTATGTTCACCAGCGTCTGTGTGTGTGGAGATGTGACCCGGGTCTGTGTGCGGCAGGGCATGTTCACCAGCGTATATGTGTGGAGGAGATGTGACCTGGTCCTGTGTGCGGCAGGGTATGTTCACCAGCGTCTGTGTGTGGAGATGTGACCCGGTTCTGTGTGCCTCAGGGTATGTTCACCAGCGTCTGTGTGCGGAGATGTGACCCGGGTCTGTGTGCGGCAGGGCATGTTCACCAGCGTCTGTGTGTGGAGATGTGACCCGGTTCTGTGTGCCTCAGGGTATGTTCACCAGCGTCTGTGTGCGGAGATGTGACCCGGGTCTGTGTGCGGCAGGGCATGTTCACCAGCGTCTGTGTGTGGAGATGTGACCCGGTTCTGTGTGCCTCAGGGTATGTTCACCAGCGTCTGTGTGTAAAGATGTGACCCGGGTCTGTGTGCGGCAGGGCATGTTCACCAGCGTCTGTGTGTGGCGGAGATGTGACCCGGTTCTGTGTGCGGCAGGGTATGTTCACCAGCGTCTGTGTGCGGAGATGTGACCCGGGTCTGTGTGCGGCAGGGCATGTTCACCAGCGTCTGTGTGCGGAGATGTGACCCGGTTCTGTGTGCCTCAGGGTATGTTCACCAGCGTCTGTGTGTGTGGAGATGTGACCCGGGTCTGTGTGCGGCAGGGCATGTTCACCAGCGTCTGTGTGTGGAGGAGATGTGACCCGGTTCTGTGTGCGGCAGGGCATGTTCACCAGCGTCTGTGTGTGGCGGAGATGTGACCCGGTTCTGTGTGCGGCAGGGCATGTTCACCAGCGTCTGTGTGCGGAGATGTGACCCGGTTCTGTGTGCCTCAGGGTATGTTCACCAGCGTCTGTGTGTGTGGAGATGTGACCCGGGTCTGTGTGCGGCAGGGCATGTTCACCAGCGTCTGTGTGTGGAGGAGATGTGACCCGGTTCTGTGTGCGGCAGGGCATGTTCACCAGCGTCTGTGTGCGGAGATGTGACCCGGTTCTGTGTGCCTCAGGGTATGTTCACCAGCGTCTGTGTGTGTGGAGATGTGACCCGGGTCTGTGTGCGGCAGGGCATGTTCACCAGCGTCTGTGTGTGGCGGAGATGTGACCCGGTTCTGTGTGCGGCAGGGCATGTTCACCAGCGTCTGTGTGTGTGGAGATGTGACCCGGGTCTGTGTGCGGCAGGGCATGTTCACCAGCGTCTGTGTGTGGCGGAGATGTGACCCGGTTCTGTGTGCGGCAGGGCATGTTCACCAGCGTCTGTGTGCGGAGATGTGACCCGGTTCTGTGTGCCTCAGGGTATGTTCACCAGCGTCTGTGTGCGGAGATGTGACCCGGGTCTGTGTGCGGCAGGGCATGTTCACCAGCGTCTGTGTGTGGAGGAGATGTGACCCGGTTCTGTGTGCGGCAGAGCATGTTCACCAGCGTCTGTGTGTGGTGGAGATGTGACCCGGTTCTGTGTGCCTCAGGGTATGTTCACCAGCGTCTGTGTGCGGAGGAGATGTGACCCGGTTCTGTGTGCGGCAGGGCATGTTCACCAGCGTCTGTGTGTGGAGGAGATGTGACCTGGTCCTGTGTGCGGCAGGGTATGTTCACCAGCGTCTGTGTGTGGAGATGTGACCCGGTTCTGTGTGCCTCAGGGTATGTTCACCAGCGTCTGTGTGCGGAGATGTGACCCGGGTCTGTGTGCGGCAGGGCATGTTCACCAGCGTCTGTGTGTGGAGATGTGACCCGGTTCTGTGTGCCTCAGGGTATGTTCACCAGCGTCTGTGTGCGGAGATGTGACCCGGGTCTGTGTGCGGCAGGGCATGTTCACCAGCGTCTGTGTGTGGAGATGTGACCCGGTTCTGTGTGCCTCAGGGTATGTTCACCAGCGTCTGTGTGTGGAGATGTGACCCGGGTCTGTGTGCGGCAGGGCATGTTCACCAGCGTCTGTGTGTGGCGGAGATGTGACCCGGTTCTGTGTGCGGCAGGGTATGTTCACCAGCGTCTGTGTGCGGAGATGTGACCCGGGTCTGTGTGCGGCAGGGCATGTTCACCAGCGTCTGTGTGCGGAGATGTGACCCGGTTCTGTGTGCCTCAGGGTATGTTCACCAGCGTCTGTGTGTGTGGAGATGTGACCCGGGTCTGTGTGCGGCAGGGCATGTTCACCAGCGTCTGTGTGTGGAGGAGATGTGACCCGGTTCTGTGTGCGGCAGGGCATGTTCACCAGCGTCTGTGTGTGGCGGAGATGTGACCCGGTTCTGTGTGCGGCAGGGCATGTTCACCAGCGTCTGTGTGCGGAGATGTGACCCGGTTCTGTGTGCCTCAGGGTATGTTCACCAGCGTCTGTGTGTGGGAGATGTGACCCGGGTCTGTGTGCGGCAGGGCATGTTCACCAGCGTCTGTGTGTGGAGGAGATGTGACCCGGTTCTGTGTGCGGCAGGGCATGTTCACCAGCGTCTGTGTGCGGAGATGTGACCCGGTTCTGTGTGCCTCAGGGTATGTTCACCAGCGTCTGTGTGTGTGGAGATGTGACCCGGGTCTGTGTGCGGCAGGGCATGTTCACCAGCGTCTGTGTGTGGCGGAGATGTGACCCGGTTCTGTGTGCGGCAGGGCATGTTCACCAGCGTCTGTGTGTGTGGAGATGTGACCCGGGTCTGTGTGCGGCAGGGCATGTTCACCAGCGTCTGTGTGTGGCGGAGATGTGACCCGGTTCTGTGTGCGGCAGGGCATGTTCACCAGCGTCTGTGTGCGGAGATGTGACCCGGTTCTGTGTGCCTCAGGGTATGTTCACCAGCGTCTGTGTGCGGAGATGTGACCCGGGTCTGTGTGCGGCAGGGCATGTTCACCAGCGTCTGTGTGTAGCGGAGATGTGACCCGGTTCTGTGTGCGGCAGGGCATGTTCACCAGCGTCTGTGTGTAGCGGAGATGTGACCCGGTTCTGTGTGCCTCAGGGTATGTTCACCAGCGTCTGTGTGTGCGGAGATGTGACCCGGGTCTGTGTGCGGCAGGGCATGTTCACCAGCGTCTGTGTGTGGAGATGTGACCGGGGTCTGTGTGCGGCAGGGCATGTTCACCAGCGTCTGTGTGTGGCGGAGATGTGACCCGGGTCTGTGTGCGGCAGGGCATGTTCACCAGCGTCTGTGTGTGAGATGTGACCCGGGTCTGTGTGCGGCAGGGCATGTTCACCAGCGTCTGTGTGTGGCGGAGATGTGACCCGGGTCTGTGTGCGGCAGGGCATGTTCACCAGCGTCTGTGTGTGGAGATGTGACCCGGGTCTGTGTGCGGCAGGGCATGTTCACCAGCGTCTGTGTGTGGAGATGTGACCCGGGTCTGTGTGCGGCAGGGCATGTTCACCAGCGTCTGTGTGTGGCGGAGATGTGACCCGGGTCTGTGTGCGGCAGGGCATGTTCACCAGCGTCTGTGTGTGGAGATGTGACCCGGGTCTGTGTGCGGCAGGGCATGTTCACCAGCGTCTGTGTGTGGCGGAGATGTGACCCGGGTCTGTGTGCGGCAGGGCATGTTCACCAGCGTCTGTGTGTGGAGATGTGACCCGGGTCTGTGTGCGGCAGGGCATGTTCACCAGCGTCTGTGTGCGGAGATGTGACCCGGGTCTGTGTGCGGCAGGGCATGTTCACCAGCGTCTGTGTGTGGAGATGTGACCCGGGTCTGTGTGCGGCAGGGCATGTTCACCAGCGTCTGTGTGTGGCGGAGATGTGACCCGGGTCTGTGTGCGGCAGGGTATGTTCACCAGCGTGTTGGAGGCAGCTCGGTTCGAGGGCGCTCTGTGCCGCACCGTGTCTGGTGTGCGCGGCCAGCTGAAGAAGGCGCTCACCGCCAAGCCGCCCGGCCTGGTGCGCGCCACCTTCGAGGACCACATCAGGATGAGCGACATCGTGTTCGTGCGCACGTGGTACCCGATGGAGGTGGCGCGCTTCTACGCGCCCGTCACCTCGCTGCTGCTGCCGCCGGCCGAGAAGGCGCGCTGGCAGGGCATGAAGACGGTCGGCCAGCTGAAGCGGGAGCGGGAGATCCGGGTGGAGCCGAACCCTGATCATCTGTACACGGTGAGTATACGTCGCCAGTTCTGGAGGAGAGGACAGCGCTGGTCTGACGAGTGAGGGGGAAAGCAGGGCCCCCGCTGCGCCAGGTTTTCGTTAAATTTGGAATTTCCGGTGTTTAGGAAACACGGTTTGCGAAGTTGTGTTTATCGTGGATGAAGTTTTGGTGCATACTACGAATCCAGGGGTAAGATTTAATTTGAGCTCATGGAGGCCTGGGAGCCTTATTTGATGCTCGGATCCTATGGCCTTTGCGAACTGCGCTGATAGAAAACATATATTGCCTTTGTTTGGCGCGCGAAAATTTCAAGAAGCAATTTGCTTTTTATATTTTGATCAGTGTTTGTCATAGCCCCCAATGTTATTTTACTGACAAGAAGTCTGTACCTACCAATCACTTAGTCGCCACTGAATTATCGAACCAGTCTTTGCCGGCGAGAACGAATTTTCGTAAGAGAGCTCAGTGCTCTGCCTGTACCTTTCCCGTGTTCTTGTCGACACAAAAAGCTTAAATTAGTTATCGTGCTCGTGACAGACCCGTAGTCATTTTCATCTCAATAGCGCCCATTCTGCGCAATCGTTCAGTTGTCCCAGCCTCCCTTCACGGACCGTGATGTTGCATAATCATCACAGCGATGCATTTCCCTTCAACGATGTTTCCTTTTCATAACTTCACCATATTCGGAAGCGTCTTGCTAGCAGACTAGACAGAATAGGTATTTGATATGTTATATTTTAAATATTTCAATTAGTGTTAGTGTTCAAGAAGTGTTATGGGCGCTGTATGAGCTCGCAGGTTGGCGCGCCGCTAAACCTCAATAATCCACCGCTGTGTCCGCGGCAGCCGGTGGAGCGGAGGCCACACCAGGCCAGGCCCCTGCAGGTGCCGGCGGCCCTGCAGAGGCAGCTGCCGTACGCCGAGAGAGTCAAACTGGGCGCAGGCCCGGTGCTGGGCGGACCGCGGCAGACGCAGGAGCGCGTGGCCGTGGTGCTGCAGCCGCGCGAGCAAAAGGTGAGCCCCTCTCCCCTCCCTCCCCACCACAGACCCGGTGATACGCGAGACAGTTACTGTACCCCAGATTTGTCACAGGTCACGCAGAAATTCTCAGAATAGCTGCGGTTTGTGCCGGTAGCGTGCAATAGTTTGTTGTTATGTGATATTATCGGTTATATTGTTTTATATCTGTTATGATATGATATTGAGTGAAATATTGAAACTATAAATGGATGAAAGTAAGTCTCGAACTTTTCATGTAAGTTTACTGCACGGAAGTTTTTTCTACCTTGAACTTGTTTTTATACCTAGTCTTCATATTTCATGTAGCTTATTTTTAACAACAGTTTAGGTCACGCGGACTGCGGAGGCCGTGTAAAACCACCCTAGTTGTTGATGCATTGTGATATAACCCCCAGATCATTAGATAGAAATACGATCACCGAACATTCATGGGAAATGGAGGGTTGACACTGGACGAAGACCTCTCTCTTGTTTGGTTACTTAGTAATGCAGTGGACAGAAGGCTGTTGAACCCCTACACTAAGCCCCGTATTTACTAGCAGGTAGGCCGTTTTCCGGCGGCTTTGTTTTTCACTGTGCCCATGCCGCAGGTGAACAAGGTGCTGGACATGCTGCGGGCCACGTACGAGGTGCAGCAGGAGAAGAGGCGCGGCCTGGCTGCCGACCGCGCCAAAAAGATGGTGGATAAACGGCGCGCCGACATGGAACGGTTTGAGAAGCGCCAGAGACGTGTTCGGAAACACATATACAAAACACTGGCGCAGACGGCGGGGCGAGGAGGGCGTAGTCACTGACCTCTCCCACGGGCTGCTGGTGTGGTGGTGTGCGGGCGCCCGGGACTGTGATTTTGGATGCCTCTCACCTGGTAGGTCATGTGTTTGTAAGGTTTTTTACGCAGGACAGGACAGTGTGGATCTGTACTCTACTGTCCTTAGGGAACTGTGCAGAAGCAGAAACGTCGGTGGGTGTTCACCGAAGTTGCCGGTGCCAGAGCACCGGCAGGATTGCGGTTTATCTCGCTTTGAGTGTATACGGCTGTACTTCTGCGAAACTTGACGTGTATTTGTTCCGTGCTCAATTGTTGCATAAACACCCAACGCCAAATGGATATCGAGCATTACTGTCTGTACATTGCTTCGAAACGTCCTGAATGCACTTGTGAAGACAGCATATATATGTTTTCTACTGCCGCTACCATCCATTCCTAGCAGTAGCGTCATTTCCATAGAATGGCAGCAAACCCCTCTGAGACAGCTGTGGGATAACAATAAAATGGAGCATTACTTTGGGAAATGCTTTACGCTGCAGGAACATCAGCGAATCCCAAACTCAACGACTTTATAACCGTAAATACGTGAGCAGTTCCAGTCCACTCTATTTAGCTGCCGACCGCGAGATCGAACTTGTCGACTCATGCAACCAGGAGCCCCGAAGGGCGGATTCCCAGTGACACGAGACGATAGGTCCGTATCCACCGTCCGTATGTATGTACAGCGCACTGAAACTGATCATGCACCCGGGGTATATGACGCATTATTCATGCAAAAACTCCTACCCCCCACCCCCCGACATTCTCACGATATCACAGCAAGTCACGCCGCTGGCAGTCGATACAGTGGCGCCGCCAGCGGCCGCTGGTGGAAGCACTGCCCGGTGAGGTCAGGGGCGCTGGTCACCAGGGAGAGCACCTCCTCGGCCGAAATGCGCGCCCCGTCACCGCGGGACACCCTGACCGCCTCCGCCTGCCGACGTAAAGCATCAGTCTGGTCCGGCCTGTACACGCCTTACATGGAGAAGCTGGCCGCCCACGCAGTGAAGAGTACTGCGGTGTCCAGCCGCTGAGAGCATGACGGGATACGGGCGACAGGGCCGTCACTTTTTATACCGGAGAACGTAGGCGAATAGCCGGATATTGCACTCCTGCCCCTCTGCTGGTCGCATCCCCACAAACATAGTTTTCCATTGTCCTCGGATGAAAGTGACGTCGCCCACCGGATGCGATCTATGCGTCTCCTGCCATATTTTGCAACCCGAATGCCACTTACGAAGCTCAAACCCTGCAATGCAGCGCAAAAATACACCGATACGAGGAGATTAGGCTTCTGGAGGGGAATTTAGGCATGTCTTACCATTTCAGAAACTTAATACAGCAAATACAAACAAATATAGAAACTCGAACCCTCCACCTCAAAATTTTCAATAAACCTAACAATTACCGCCATCCCCACACGTGATTCCACAATGATGCCGCGTGATGGACATACGATAACAAGCCGCAGCGGCGTACTTGATCCAGTGTTACCTGTAGCCAGCTAACTGCCCGCAGAGGGCGGCACTGGGCTAAGGACGTCGTTGGATCCGCAGCTATCGTCTGGAGTAGCTCCGACAGGTCCTTCACGCCGTACAGATTGATACAGTCCGCCAGACCCGTCACACGGGCTGTCTCGCCTGCCACCTCCACGCAGAACCCGTTGGCTAGGACCCTCTCGTCAACGACTCGCGTGCCATCTCTTGCCAGGTTTCGCAAGCTTGAGTACTGCACTTCTCCGACGGTGTCGGCGGTGATTACTCGTGGTTCCGGCAGCGGCCGCCAGGGAAACCGATAGGTGGTGAGCAGGCGTGAGAGGGTGGCCATCTCGCACAGACGGAGCGGGTTGACGAGCAGCAGCTGGTCAGACTGCAGCAGCACCCAGGCCTGGTGCGACTCCAGAGGTCCCAGCAGCCGCAGATTGTCTGCACCCGCCGCCTGGCATCTGTCCACAGAGACACGCCAGAGTACGATCGCGTCGGCACACTGATGGTACACCGCGCAGTTTGTGTCACAGTAATATTTATACATTCGTCGCTTGGCGTAGGATACACTAGTAGAGCACACAAATTTATTCAGATAGGCTGAAACGTACTGAGGGGTAGACGAAGACGAGAGGAGAGACAAGGAATGCGAAGGCAATCTAAATATAATCCAAATATTTTTTGGGTGTCTACCATCGAGAGCTGCTATGACTAGAGTTCTATCTATCATTATAGTAGATCTCTATGGTGTTAACTGCTTCTATGTAAGGCCGAGCGTTTTCCATGACCGCCTTCGATACTTCACCTGTGCGACGTTCGACAGGTACAATTACAATACCAGCATAGCATACAGAATTATGACGGGAGATGCAACGAACAAGGGAGAAGATTACACAAACATGATATCTGCATGGGGCCTGATCTGCGCCATCAGTTGCGTAGATCATGCCGAAACCCCCGTCTTTACATTTCGTTTCTCTCAGAACTTTCCTTTTGCGAGAAAAAAACAGCGCTTCATATCCCTTTGGGTGAACACCACAGCCACTGCTTGCGCTGCGGTTTGTGCACTGACCTAGAGCGAGTGAGCGAAGCCTCCAGTGCTGCCACCTGTCCATCCAGTCCGCTGACTGAGAGGGCAGCACTGTGGCGGCGGCGGGGGCGGTGGCGGCGCGTGCCAGCCTCGGGTGTCAGTGGCGCCACCAGCCGGCGCAGCTGAGTCATCACAGTGCCGCCGGCAGCCACCGTCCGGGCTGGAGGAGCCAGCTGCTCACACAGCTGCGCCTTCCTGAGGAACACGGCGGCGATGTCATCCCAGCTGGCGCCACTGCACTGGAGAGCCGTCCCACCAGCACTGACAGCGCTCAGATATGTGTTGCCCGCTTATCAGAAACAATAGAGGCCGCTCGTTTCCGTAGTTCAATGCAGCGTAATACGACGGAAACACCACACAGAAATACAACATCCCAACCTAATTATCTAATACTCTTCCGCTCATCCCTAACGCAGTCCAAGTCCTCAAAACACCGGCACTGAGGCTGAAAGCTGAGCTGCACACAGCATTAGCTGAGACCTGTCGAAATTGGCTGGCTCACCGGACGTCCTCCTGGTAGCGGAGCTGGTCCTCCCCGGCGCGAAGTTCGTACTGACGGCGCACCGCCGGCAGAGCCGCCCGCCATCCGTCGGCCAGCGCCGAGCTGAGGCGGCCCAGCGGCATCGTCGGGTCCAGTGACAGGTCTGCCGACCACGGCACCCCACAGTTACGCGGCTGCCGGCCACAGCGCCGTCAGAGCTGCAGCTTAGGGCGGGAACAGACACACAACAGCGCGCGACTGCTGCACGCTGCACGCTGACGTGTGACTGGCAGACGAATAGACAATTCTAACAAGTCTGGATAATCAATGAAAAGCTCTGGGTAAGGATGTACGCTAATCCAAACAACACAAGTCTCAGGAAAACTTGAACCAAGTTATGTGGAGAGCAGTGGCTGGCGTGATGAAAAACTGACCTATGGATTTTTAGGGAAATCACAACATTCCATATATATTCGCATACCAGACCACAGCATTTACCCAACTGGTTCCCTTCGGACTATGGGACGATAAAAACAGGTCTGCTATTGCCATTCAAAGTAAAATTGACTACACTGGATCTGAACTCACATTTTCTTCTCATGTCGCGGCAATAGAAGCTGAAGGCATTTGAAGCCCTGCGGACCACCTGCGAGGCCACCGGCTCATACTCATACTCCATGTCGTTCTGTTTGGTCCTCTTGGCGGGCGGCGGCTTCTCTTGGATGGCTGGCGGCTGCTCTGACGGGTCTGCTGGCCGCTTGCCTCCCTCCGAGTTCCTCTCAGAGCCGACACGGCATGCTTCACTTGCCAGCGCAGGCTGTTCAGCCTTGACTGATGTTGTCCACAGTGTGATACTCGGCTGGTTGGCGTCGTTTACCACTGGCCGCTGTTTCGGCGCCGCTCCCGTGACAGATGAGCCCTCCACTCGCGCCGTTACCATGGCGACCGCTGGTGAGGACGCCGCGGCGACAGCAGCGGTGGGGGGCCGCCGGACCCAGTCTGGTATACGACCTCCTGAGTAGGAAGTAACCAGAGACGTGGGCTGCCCAGGGGAGCCGTAGGTAAGAAATACAGCACTCCGACCGAAGAACGCGTATTTGATACGGGTCACGAGAGAACAATTTAATGGAACAGATAGAACACAGATGGCAGAGAGACGTCTTTTGAGACGGAGCTCCCCAAATAAACACTATCATACTTAGGCTAAAGGAAACATGAAATATCGACAGACAATCACAGATGAAAAGTGAACATAAACAAAATCTACTGATAGAAGAATGTACTACACAGAACAGAAATTGAAAAGAGGGGGAACATGGGATGAAGCATTACTAGCCCAATTCATAATCTCAGTAAATCAAATAACCAAATAGCTAAGTTCACATTAGGCTGATAGTTGGGACAAACACGAAGTCATGGGGACTAGCTGCAATCGCTGGGACGTTTCAATACACAGGACGTCAAACTCAGGGCACCAGCTTACAAAAACTGACGCCATCGCATGGCGAGGAGCTGATGTGGAGGATTTAAGGACGTGACACTTCCATGTCTTTCACGGAAAGAAGAGATCTGGACCGATATAAATCGTTTCAATGGCCATGCTTTCCAAGAGACTGATTAAATCAAAATCAGACCGAAGGCGTGATACAGCGTGCTCACTGAAATTTGACCCCTAAAGATGGGACCAACACCATAGCTCATTATAAAGCTCTTTAATTTAGCACTCACCTGAATCATGTTCCCTTGAGAGTCCTTCAGTGTTCCGCCAGCCCACGGATCCTCAGACACCGGATGCTGCTCAGAAGCCCCGCTGTTGCCCGGCCCCACCTCCTGGACAACGCGGTGACCCGGCCCCATCTCCTGGACAACGCGGTGACCCGGCCCCATCTCCTGCACACAGCGGTAGTCCGGCCCCATCTCCTGGACACCGTTGTGACCCGACACTCTCTCCTCGGCATCCTCCCACGCCGTGTCCAGACCACTCGGAGTCGGCTCAAACAGCTCCCCCTCCGAGCCGGCGGCCAGGCTGACGCCCTGGAAATTCTCGCAGAACAGACTCTCGTTGGAGGTGTCCCGCGCCACGACTGCCCCGGTACCTAGCGGGTCCGCTGGTGGCTCCACCCCGGCAGAACCGGTCACAGGACCGTCAGACAGGCGAGGAGGGCAATCGGCCGGCTCGGCCCCCTTCAGACAGGTGGGCGGCTGTATCGGAGCTGGCTCCCCGGGAGCCAGAGATACTGACTCACTGTGCAAACCACATGCTTGGATCGCAGACAAAGCCTCGCAACTTGGTGCGCCGTTCAATTCAGCGTTTGCCACGACACTGGCCGAGACGGTTTTTTCGACAGGCGGTGCGCCGGCAGGAACTTTGATGTCCGGCTCAGGCGATATCGCCCCCGGGTTCAATGAACCTGAGGACGTGGTGGTAGGAGGGCTTTCTACGTGGTAAAACTTCGTCAGGCCTTCTTCCAGAAGCTCCAAAATTTTCGACTGCAAGAAAAATGGATATTATTCTATACAAACAGCATGGTAGTCGACCACGCGCAGGAAAACAGGAGCAGAGCTGCAGCCAGCTCAGGCAAGCGAATTTGCACCGAAAGTCAAGATTTGCGACGACCTTTGTCGGGCGAAGATGGTCAAACGCTTGACCCAATCCTTCACATAAGCATTTGGTCAGGTGATGGAATACTGTTTTCTATATGTTAAAATTACGATTGTTGTATGCAGCCCACACAACGTATCTTTCAAAATAACAGCATCTTTATGATTGCAGAAAATTCCTCTTCTCTCTCTGTCACTGATGTCGGCAGAAAAAGACTTGAGAATCAAGCTTTGAAACAAATTAAAGGCAATACAGAAATAGCTGCATTCCAAACAAGCAACGAGTCGTCACAGCGCCTATGTTCGAAATGGTGCAGAGTGCCCAGGTACGAAGAAGTCTGACAGACACAGGACACGGTGCGGCCACCTGGTCGCCGACTCCCCCCACCTCACAGAGCAGTCCGACGCTGGTCTTGTTGGGCTCCAGGTTGACGTCCAGCTGGTCAGCGGAGACGTTGATCTGGACCACGCTGACGGGGTAGCGGGCGGCGGAGAGTCCGTGACGGCGGCTGTACACGCGACTCAACACCTGCGGCCGGGGACCGGAGGCTTACCGCGCCGGACTCAGCAACGGCACACAGAGACGGCACACCGGTGGGTGGCCATTCATTATCCCTGGACATTCGTTTAGGTAATGTATTAATCAGGCGAGGTTATGGATGAAGCGGCACTCTAGCTACTTGGGTACCAATCCATACGCAAAGACAAACACGCGTTTCCTATTGACTGTCATTGGTCATATACCCGTGAGGGACTGCTCACATATCAACGTCAGCGATCGAAGGGGGAGGGGGTCTGTTGTTTGTCTGACGCTTACTGATAGGGGGACAGTAGATGAGAAATCATCAGCTGTCGGAGGAGGAGGAGGAGGAGGAGGAGGAGGAGGAGGAGTAGGAGGAGGAGGAGGAGGAGGAGGAGGAGGAGGAGGAGGAGGAGGAGGAGGAGGAGGAGGAGGAGGAGGAGGAGGAGGAGGAGGAGGAGGAGGAGGAGGAGGAGGAGGAGGAGGAGGAGGAGGAGGAGGAGGAGGAGGAGGAGGAGGAGGAGGAGGAGGAGGAGGAGGATCGTCAAGGTTTTTCTCAGGTGCCTTTGAATAATTTACGAGGCAGCATTTATGCTTTTATCTTTTGTTCTTTTTCAGATAGTTTTTTGTTTGTTGTCGCAGCAAAGTGACTGCTTCTAAAGTATTTTCCCCGGTTCTATTCTTTTTAATATACTTATTTCTAGTAAAGTGAATGCTTTAAAGTATTTTTCCGGTTCTTCCATCCGTTAACAGTGTGCACCGATGTTTTAGGAGGTAGGTTGCTGTCATTCATGACTCCCCAAAACGTTTCTCAACATTCAGCAAAGTCGAAATATGACAGGCGTTAACGATATTTTTCAGGGGAAAACCTTTGGCAAATGTTCCGACTTGGGACATCTTATTTTCCATAACAGCAAGGGGAGCAGGAGATTCCATTAATTAATTTTGATATCACGTATACGTTAATTTCGTTAGCACCAATACATCCACAAAATTTGAGCTTAATCGAGGCAATAGTTTTTGACATATCGAATAGGTGCGTGCATGTGGCGTGTGACCCTAAATGCAGCCAAAACTATCATGTTCTTAGACCAGTCTGAATATGCCATACATTTCTGCTTAATCGGATTCATAGTGTAATTGCAGTCGCAGGAAGGGGTGGAATCTGCTCGCCCCTTCCCCATGCATATACGTGCGAGTTTTGACTTGGGATTAAGTAAACCTTCAACAGCACTGCCCCACTGAATTGGTCCTCTCGGCACAGATTTTGGTCAAATCGGCCAGAAACAAGCTATGGCGTAATATGTGACAAAACAATATGGTGATTTGACATGCCTTTTTGCACTTGCCACAAGCTGCACCAGAACCCCAGAACTCGTTTATGTTCATCCGGCAACTGAATTGATCGCCGGCTAAACGATGGTGAAGAACCCTTAAAGGGAATGTGGCACCTTCATAACGTGATTTTAACTCAGATAGCCAAATTGTAAAGCAAGTCGGAAAACCTGGTATTCAATATATAATTTGTCTTGGAACTCGAGATTTCCGAAGAAAAAGGCTAAAACCTACCTGAAATGTACCCCTCATGTACCCTCAGCAGCAGGCCACAGTTGTCATGGCTGTTGGTGTACGACATATGCTGACGTCACGGTATCAGCCAATCGAAGCCCTTGAAGCGTATGGAATATGGTAGTGGTTGATCACGACATCATCCACAGGCAGATATTTATTTCTTTCCCTAGAGGAGCATTTTTAAAAATAATAATATTGAGCTTATTGTACATTTTTCAGAAATAGCATGGACGCCTCCTTGATTTTGGGCTAAAAGTTTCCTTAATTGGACTAAATTTCAGGATTCGACCAAGGTACCACATTCTCTATAAGGTGAGATGCATACTTTTGGAGATACAAGCTTTTCAGCAACATGAAAGAGTCCGGCCCGGTCAAATCATTCTGCACATCTGTGTATAATTCAATCCATGGTCAGGCAGTGATACCCCTCCCGGGGGCTATAAGCCCACCGAGTAACAAACGAAGCGAAATAAGCCTCGACTAATTCGGTGTTGTTTCTCATTAGAGTCGCGGCTCCCGCTGTGCGTGACTGACCTTTTCCACGGGTTTGTGAGAGACGGTCCTGCCGTTGACGAGGACGAAGCACTGGTCGTTAGACGTGCGTCCCGACACCTTCACAGAGGCGTCCACCGGGGGCAGCAGCACCTCGATCCGCACCTGACCACATAAGTGAACGCTTTTGTTGTGGGGCGTGGGGGGAGATTGGAGGAGTCATGCTAAGGGAAGAACAGAAGTTCGGGATGTACAGGATGTTCGGGATGTTTAAGCCGATGGGTGGGTGGGAGCTCGTCTCCATCAGCAGGACTATAACCACGATATACCATGGACCAACGCAAGGCTGAGAGCTAATCGAAGTGCCCGCCTCCGCTTAACACGTACAGGTACGGGGGGAGTGTAACAACCCAATATTTTTGCGTACAACAATTTGGGATCAAGTCATCCCAGGCCACATCACTAGTTCAGGTAAAAAGAACTAATCATAACACATTTTCAGAGGGGCAACGCTAAGAGCAAACTTAACATACTAGTCTGATGCTAAAATGACAATTAGGAAGCTACCGAGAATCAAGATACCATTACTTAAAGGTACGTTCAAGAGGGATTCCTCCACGCCCGAATGACGTCACTCGGGCGTGGAGGAATTCCTTCACCATTGAGCCGTGTGTTAAACTGCTGCTAATGACACTTCCCGATTACGAATTTGTGAGAACACACGGTAATCAAGTTTATCCCAAATACAATGAATAAATATTTTATTTTCGATTCTGGACTTCTTTTTGCAAAAATTTGGATATTTAATCATTTAATTTTCCCGTGGTATATGCTACGAGGCGTGACGTCACATCAGGTGGTCTGCGCTTGCTGTTGGAGGGGGCTGACCGAGAATAGCAAGTGAAGGGAACAGAATTTCTTCACATAAGATTTCATGGGATCAGTTAAAGGCGTAACCTCTTCTTTGAAGATACATGGGAAAATTGGTTTAGATTTGAACATTCGCAGGAAATTGCAATAGAGCATTTAACGTCATAGTCTTCGGCTTGCCACTGCGCCTCAAATGATATGCATTGTAAACCATCCTGACCTTGAACTGATCTAAGTCATGCCAATTTTAGGATATGACCCAGCAAAGTCATATGATACACCATTCGATCGGGCTGACCATTATTGCACCTGGACATTATTGCACCTCTAATAACCTCAAACGTAATTCTCCATTGAGATCACGACGAGCCATCTAACGCCGCTTTCCGCTTCCTAGTCTGGTTTCCTTGATATCCGGATGTGGGGGGGAAGGGGTAACCCGCTCGCATTACCCTCACCGCAGCTTACCCTCCAGCGGCGTTAGAATGAGCTCACCAGGTCGTCGGTCAGCAGCAGATGCTGAAATATGCGAGCCACTTCCGACCTGAGCACCTGAACAGCCGAGCTCTTCATGGAGTCACACGGCGCCTGCGGGCACGGGAGCCGGTCAGTCCTAGCCACGTGTTAACGGTTACAGAAACCCGGCCAGTCCTCGCCACGTGTTAACGGTTATAGAGACCCGGCCAGTCCTCGTCATGTGTTAACGGTTTTAGAGACCCGGTCAGTCCTCGCCACGTGTTAACAGTTACAGAGACCCGGTCAGCCCTCGCCACGTGTTAACGGTTACAGAGACCCGGTCAGTCCTCGCCACGTATTAACAGTTACAGAGATCCGGCCAGCTCGCCACATCTTAACAGTTATAGAGACCCAGCCAGTCCTCGTTACGTGTTAACGGTTACAGATACCCGGCCAGTTCATGTCACGTGTTAACGGTTACAGAGACCCGGCCAGTCCTCTTCACGTGTTAACGGTTACAGAGACCTGGCCAGTCCTCGCCACGTGTTAACGGTTACAGAGACCCAGCCAGACCTCGGCACGTGTTAACGGTTACAGAGACCTGGCCAGTCCTCGTCACGTGTTAACGGTTACAGAGACCCGGACAGTCATCGCCACATCTTAACGGTAAGAGGAGCTCGGCCAGTTCTCGCCACGTGTTAACAGTAATAGAGACCCGGCCAGTCCTCGCCACAAGCCAACGATTACAGAAGAGCTTATCGACGCACCAACTGCCAGGGTCACATGGCAACTGTCAGAGTGGGTCTTATCGACGCATTGACTGCCAGGGTCATATGACAACGGTCAGAGAGGGGCTTATCGACGCACCAACTGCCAGGGTCATATGGCAACGGTCACAAAAGGGCTTATCGAAGTACCAACTGCCAGGGTCATATGGCAACGGTCAGAGACTCCGCTAGTCCTCGCCACGTGTTAACGGTCGACAGGTGCTGAGCCCGTTGTCGCCACGTGTTAACGGTCGACAGACACCGGCATTCTCGCCCTCCAGTGGAGCCAAAACCAACAATGGCACCAAACCACTGCATTTCAGTTCTAACGCACGTGCATACAAGCTTCCGAAATCTGATTTAAGGTGTCCCTGTTCCTTGTGCGCACAATATTTATGCAACATCAAAGTTTAAGAAAACAGAGCCATCGGAGAACACGTCCCAAAGCGCCAGGCTATGGGCAACTACGAGACTGGCAGACATATACCCCAGATACGTGAGCAGCTGAGTGTACTATATCTATTTCGCCTCCAAGATTTGAGGAGACAAGCCATTAAACATGGCCTGGGCAAATTCATTAAGCATAACATAACAGCAAATTCATTTCGCTTGAATGAAACATTCACGTAAGCTCACAAAACTCAATTTGTCATTTCTAAAAAAATTATAGTCAAATTACGGATATCCAGAAAAAAATATTGTACTTTGAATGAAAACTTTATCCAATGGTACGGACCACCCTCACGATCCTCCTTCTAGAAAATGACCAGGACAGAGTGGCAGAACCGTACCATACATCCAAATACAGGAGTCGGTTGGGCCGTTCCCGGGGTCCGCACCGCGCTGTGGCTACTCATGTATCCGGGGTAACATTTTCGGGGAAGTGGTCAGTTCGACGATTCATGGAACAAAGTCCTGGGCTTGTATCTCCCACCAATGTATTTTAAGATGTTTTGGAGATACCGCAGTCATAATATCCAGATTCGCGCATCACAAGCCCTTGTCCGAGAAGCGCAGGCGCCCAGCGGCCCGCCCCCAGTCGGAGGCACACCTTGGTCAGCAGCTGGCTGCCGTTGTGATGGAGCGCCAGCCGCAGCTGAGGCCTGCTGATGGCAGTGGCCACCAGTAGAGACTCTACGGCGCGCAGCTGGTCGCGGCGGCGGCGCGCACAGCTGTACAGCTGCCGCCGCACCGGCTGCCGGCAGAACAGCTGCGCAGCCGTCACCGTCGTACCTGCGCGAGCACGGCACAGCTGCTGAGGGCGCAGAACTACCACCTCGGAGGGGTTGAGCCTAAAACGACTGAGATTTTAAAGAGGAACTAACCCCTAGCATGTACGTAACCGGCGCCAGACGGATTAATGGGAGATACGCGAAAAAATTATGATTGTGGTTTCTTCCTATTGGAAAAATCCTGATTACAAAACCCAATTATTTTTGTATCTTCAGCAAAATTTTGGGAGGTCACTCACTTATTATCGAAATAGGTTAACAGTTCCGATAAAAAGCTGAAACCTTCACCCATCACTTACTTTTCGAAAACTATTTATAGTTGAAAAGTAATGTTTTTTTTGGTACTAAAAATGTCTGTTCCGTATTTGTATTTGAATTAATTTTACAAGGCCTTCAAAAACTACAAAATGAATGAGTTTGCCCAATAAACGGAAAAAACATAATTAGTCAAGTCTTCAGCCGTTTCGTATCTCGGGTCTTGAGTCGTTTTCTGCTTCAGCCCCAGAATGACGAAACTTTTGCGTCAGATAGGTCCTGTGACCGCGGTATGAGAATTCCTAGGCTTCTGATTGATTAATTGTGATTTCTTTTAAGCCCTATATTTATGTTTCAAGAGAGTTTTGGCATGTTGTTTTTCTTAAGTCATTTTTTCTGTAGTAGCCCGAAGTTGCACATCACTGAATAAGATAGATATGACATAATTCTTAGAGAAATTGATAGCCTTAGACGTGGGTACGTCATATAGACCGATAAGAGGTGTACCGGTAAAGTCGTCTAGAAGTGTTGACTTTGAGAGCAGCTTTAAGGCATTTGCAGGCCGAATTCGCAAAAAAGAGAATAGGACTTCTCAAACAACATTTTGTGACCTTTTGATCTAGCCAATAATTTTTTCGCGTATCTCCCTTTAAGGAGAAAGAGGGGGAGAACTTTCCTTCTGCATAAGTTGTGCACTTCTCAAACTATGTAGCATAAAACAATAGTCCAGTGAGAACTTTAGCGAGCTGCCGAATACCTAGTGCCAAGCACTCTGTCACCAACGTGTCAGTGAGACCAGGCGACGGCGCACTCACCGGGAGCGCGCGCCACTGGCTGCTGCTCAGTGACGCGTCCGCTGGTGTCCATGGTCAGCAGTCGACCCACGTGCTCATCAGCCGTCCGTGTCGCCACTGTCACACGACAGCTGGCGCACACCGCCGACAGCGCCTCACCGCGGAAACCGTACGAACCCAAAGTTCCTGCCGGTCCCACAGGTGCCGGAACTTCGTCGCTTAGCTTCTGATATTTCCTTTCAGCGCACACACAGTGTCTGTCTTTATCTACCGCTGCAGCATATCCACAATGGTTTCGTTTTAATTCATTTATAACTTCTAAGTACGATCACTATTGTAGAAAATGAAAAATCCGCACCAGCTTTGAACGCAGTGCATACATAGCCGTCGCAAAAGTAACCGCAGATCTCGGTTAGTCAATAATAATAATAATGTTTGGGGCTTATCGACGCACCAACTGCCATGGTCATATGGCGTCGCCAACTCTTTCCCTGTTGGAAGGGTTTCTCGGGAGCCAGCTTGCTCCTTGTTCAGGGAAGCCGCCGGGCCTTGAACTCGGGTCGGCTGCGTGGCAGACAGCTACGCTGACCACTCCACTACCGCGCCCCCTCTCGGTTAGTCAGCTAAAAAGCAGCGCAATATACACAGAACGCCTTATAGAAAGTCCTTAACTATCTAACGGCGCAAAATGAATGGATAAGTCCCCAACACGTATTTCAAACTGGACTCACGGCACCCTGCACCGGGCCCTCCCCATGGTCCTAAGGCGCTAATGCATGCAGTACGTCTGACGTATTTTGTAGGTTGCTTAAAAGCTCGCGAACCCGGGCCGTGTGGAAGCCCATAGTCGCTAGCCTGTAGAAGATACCCGCGGGCAACGCCTTATCAAAAGCGCGCGGGAAAACTTTGACCACTGGCTGACCTTTCCTTTTTCTGCAAGCCGTCCGCTAAGACCCGGGCCACGCCAAGCACTTAGTACTAAGTGGAGCGGTCATTATTGAAACCGGTCAATGCTGGGGAGAGGAGCCCTCGTGACTCAAACAGGAGACAGAGGCGAAACTGAACAAGGCGCCCCACCAGTTTCGTGATGTACCAGCTCCAGCTTCATCAGCACCAGCACCATTAGCATGACAAGCTGGACCCCGCCCCTTACCCATAATACCTCGATCAGATCCAAAAATCCGGTTCAGCCGTACTCAAATCGGCGCAATAACAAGTTGACATGTCATCCACTTTACATCTTCCTTTTCAGTCGGGATTCAGTCAGGATTCAGTCCCTGATTCAGCCGGCTAAGGCGCGCCTTCCCCGGAAACAATTGATAGCGACTTCCAGTTTCTGCTTGGTGGATGGGCGCAGCATGGCTAACTCGGTTCAAATCCCATAATAAAGGTGTCACATTCGTTTTAACGGGTCAGAAAAACACCTCATCCGATTTTCCAGTGAAACCGGAAAAAGAGGAGAATGAGCAATCAATTGGATCACAATTGACGAACGCCCAAAGAAATAAATAGCGAATTCATCCCTTTACCCTCGCAAAGTTACTTACGGAGGTCGTCAAAGCAGTGTATTTTGGAGGTGTAGTGGGCCAGTCCCATCACCGCCGCGTCTGCCGGCGCTACACCACTGCCGTTGTCCCTCACTTCGATCTTGTCCAGGCCAAAATCATCCTGCAAACGGGGCATAAAATGACCTGACATCGCCCGTAGTGACTTTAAACTGATAAATTGTATACGAAAGCCTGCGAGTTACGAGAATATAGACGGGATCTTGAGGATGTTGGTAAATGCAAGTAATAACAGATATGGAAGTGCACGAAACAGAAAATAAGCCGCTAAAACCAACGAACACGTTTTCTCCTATAACAAAAATCAATTATTCCTAATATAACAAGATACATCGACAAAACGGCGTAAAACAACAAACAAATCCAGTCTATTGAAAACTACTCACCAGACGAACATCCACAGACGAGGCCCCAGCGTCCAGTGCATTTTCCACAAGCTCCTTGACAACACTGAAGACTGAGGTCACCACCTGGCCCATGGATATCTTGTGGGCAGTATTTGCAGGTAGCTCACAAATGGTCTTCATCATAGATACAGGCTTTATAGATGCCAGGAAAAACGTTTCTCCTGTGAGTTGGGGGGAAGGGGGGATGTAAACCTTCCCCATGTAGAATACCTGGCAGCGTGTTGGCCGGAAGGTTCCAGTATCTAGCTCACCATATCGATTTAGCCGGATCAGTTGTTTCATGACTTCCGTTGCTAGTCAGTGGTATATTTGAATGCAGCAAGATAAACGGATGGCCCAGAATGCAGAGCATTTAGTTTGATAAAAAATTGGGAAGTTATAGCCCATTCATGCATGTCACACTTTTGTGTGAGACCTCATGAAAAGATAACCTCTCTCTCTCTCTCTCTCTCTCTCTCTCTCTCTCTCTCTCTCTCTCTCTCTCTCTCTCTCTCTCTCTCTCTCTCTCTCTCTCTCTCTCTCTCTCTCTCTCTCTCTCTCTCTCTCTCTCTCTCTCTCTCTCTCTCTCTCTCTCTCTCTCTCTCTCTCTCTCTCTCTCTCTCTCTCTCTCTCTCTCTCTCTCTCTCTCTCTCTCTCTCTCTCTCTCTCTCTCTCTCTCTCTCTCTCTCTCTCTCTCTCTCTCTCTCTCTCTCTCTCTCTCTCTCTCTCTCTCTCTCTCTCTCTCTCTCTCTCTCTCTCTCTCTCTCTCTCTCTCTCTCTCTCTCTCTCTCTCTCTCTCTCTCTCTCTCTCTCTCTCTCTCTCTCTCTCTCTCTCTCTCTCTCTCTCTCTCTCTCTCTCTCTCTCTCTCTCTCTCTCTCTCTCTCTCTCTCTCTCTCTCTCTCTCTCTCTCTCTCTCTCTCTCTCTCTCTCTCTCTCTCTCTCTCTCTCTCTCTCTCTCTCTCTCTCTCTCTCTCTCTCTCTCTCTCTCTCTCTCTCTCTCTCTCTCTCTCTCTCTCTCTCTCTCTCTCTCTCTCTCTCTCTCTCTCTCTCTCTCTCTCTCTCTCTCTCTCTCTCTCTCTCTCTCTCTCTCTCTCTCTCTCTCTCTCTCTCTCTCTCTCTCTCTCTCTCTCTCTCTCTCTCTCTCTCTCTCTCTCTCTCTCTCTCTCTCTCTCTCTCTCTCTCTCTCTCTCTCTCTCTCTCTCTCTCTCTCTCTCTCTCTCTCTCTCTCTCTGAGTTTCAGTATCCCGACAATCGTCAGTATCTGAAGATCACTGTGAATCTGAACTCAATAAACTTGTGCATTTTCATGAAATCTTGACCTAAAATGACCTCAGAACAAAGGTTTGGTGGTAGACAGCCTGAAAAGTTTATATGACATGTCAAAGACCTTCAAATCTAGGGAGCAATGACCTTGAAAAGTCAACAAAGGGTGAAGAAGCCATATATATACCCTTTCTGTGGGCGTACATGGCCTAGTAGTGAGTCCTAATTGTTCAGCAGCCTCAGGTCTCATCAAGCTGTTGGTACTCCCACTATGAACTGTCACAGTCACCTGCTGCCAGTTACATCATGCTAGTATTAGAACACCTAGAAAGAGGCACTAGTCATTGGAGAAAGGTAAGTAGTATTACCATTAGCAGATTGAGCAGCTCTAGCCCCTCCATGAGATCAACACACATTTGCGAAATTTCCCCTCTTACTGCACTGGAGGGTAGAGGCAAGTTGCATTCCCAGCAGGGCACTGTAATCTGGGGTGACTCTATCTTCCATAGAAGCAACTAAGGGGTTGTTAGACTTTCACTGAGCAGAAGCTGAGCAGGAAGCTAAAAGTATTTTTCTGAGTCATTTTGGACTGCTGCAGCATTCCCTCTGAACCTCCCCAGATGGACAGGCTGGCACTCAGGGGATCGGCGCCACCCGAAAGACACCAAGGGTCACAGAGAGCATTGCAAACATACCACTAGTGGGACTGAGCTGCATACCCAGGGAAAATGCAGTGGCAGTGGCCAGCTGGGGCTTCCAACAGAAGGGACCCAGTCATTCCTGGCAAACAGACGCATAGGCAAGCGTCCCAACTGAGCAACCTTGCAAGCCAGCGGTGACCAGATCGCTGGCGGTATTATGGTAGTAGGCAGATCACATCTCACGGTTCAAGAGGATCACATCAGAATGTCCAAAGTTCAAAGGGTCTAATGTTCATAGGTTCGCACGCCTTTTTGGACCTTTTGAACGTTGAACTTCTTATTCAAAAGGTCTAACTTTCAAAGTGCAGAGCCTATGAACATTAGACCATTTGATCAGTGGACCTTCTGATGTGATCCATCGCGAGATGTGATCTGCCTACCACCATAATACCATCGCTGGCCACCTAACTCACCCAGGACACATGGGGCAGCTAGCCCGACAGATGAAGACAACTCAGCAGATTGCCACCTGCCAACTTAGTTGGTGCACACAGCGACAAGCAGGATAGACAAGCTACCAGCGAGGCACCACATGCAACCAGAGAAATTTGAGTAAATGCAAAGCCAGTGATTTCACTCAGCTGCATTGTGTCTTTGATGCCCTCAAAAGATTCAGGTTTTAGCAGCCTGCCCTTCTCCTGAACAGGCACATATGTTGTTGAATACCTAAATTGTTATGATAACTGTTCTGAAAAGTTAAAAGCTAAACATGATGAAAACTAGAACTTGTTATACCAGGATAAATTGCATCTTCAAAGCCTTATTAAACAAACTACAACATGGTACATTAAGTAGGCAGCTGTGGGCAAAAACAAATGAAGCAGTGAGGAAGCATGCGGAGCACATCAACATGCCAAAGCCATGCAACATAAATACAGAGACCAAATTGAAATACAAGTATAAGCCAAGCAACAGAACACCGTGAAAAAATATATACAGTAAGCACAAGGGCTAGTGGGCAAGTGTGTGTGCAGCAGCAATAACCTGAGCGTCTATCAATATTGTCTATTGCCTTCACTTCGAGCAGAAGTTGTAGACGATTTGTGTGTAGACGTTGTTTTTGAGCAGAAGAGTAATGGATAAATAGTAGTGAACACGCCCCCTCGCTCAAAAGAGGCGCGCTACAAGAAGAAAATGCGACGAATTAATTCCAACATTTAATAAAAATCCAACGCAGACAAGTTTAGGGTAGATAAAACCCGGTAGATTGGATAGAACCATTCACTTATTACCATTCTCTGATTGGTCAATTTGTAAAATCCTTAGAGGAAAAGCAAATCAGGGAACAATATTTGAAGAATCATTAGGTCAATACCATGGAAAAATATCAACACAATAACAGAAAAATAGAACACCAAAATAAGCCGTGCTCATTATTGTGTAGGTATATAGGTATACCGTGGCCCGAGCGGAATAAGGTTAAAACCACCTGATGCAATGTAATTTACAGCATTTATTTGTGCCATCATGTGTGAACATCTACTTCTACTACTTTTACTACCTTGGAACATCTACTTTTACTACCTTGGAGTGCTGAGAGCCCAACTTGAAACAACAACAGAAACAACTTGGAAAAATCGATGAGAACAAACAACTGGCCAAAAGTGATTTTATTTCCCTCAGATGCTCTTCTGTGCTACCTCTGCTTAGACTGAGTCTCAGATTGATGATGCACACTCAGATGGGTGTGCTGGTATCTGCACTGTATGCTGTGCCGACCTGTATACTTTAAGTGTTTTTGCCGAAGAGGCTATATCAATATGTTTTCGGCATTGTGAGCCATTTTTCAAACTAGAAGTGTATTTAATTCAAGTTTGCATCGCAAAGTGTCAATATATGTATGGATTCATACTTGCTATTGTCTCTGCTAACTGTGATCCTGCTTGCAGCCAGTTTTGTAATTGTTTGTGTATTCTGCTGTTCTACAGAATTAAAGTGTAAGTTATATTTTATTTTGTAACTCTGGTATTCAATGTAAAAAGACAAGGTGCATTTGATTATGACATGATTTGACAAAATTTGCTCAAATTGTTGCACTAGATCACCTTTTTTGCATCAGTCCTAGTGTTGCACCAATGGAAAGTAAAACAGAACAGGTGTTGTACCGTAAAATGTTCCAAATCTGACATAGACTTCTCACGTATGACAGCAGTATTGTGCTTCATTTTGTTTCTGCAATAAACATGTATGGAAGTAAACAAAACTACTTGATGAATGTATATACTGCTATTTGTTTGTTCTCTGTTGTGGTGGCTTGAATCAGAACTGGTTCTCTCATAGGTCAGAAAGTTTTCCCTCCTTTTCAGGTACCCGACACTCAAGTCTCAGAGGCTACTCATCTTGATCCTCCAACACCAACTTGTGGTGGTGGTGGAGAGGAGGCCAAGGCAAAAGTGATTACTCTATTTATACACAAGATACAGGAGAGATGGACTTTTTGTATTCCTGCTGTTCTTTGACAGGTTGACCCATTATTTTGATTCACCTATTGAAATGATTATGAGATTGCTCCATCAACTTTTATTTTGTAATTCTGCTTGCACTTCCATTAACAAACCAAGAAATTGAAATGATGGCAATGATTAGCTATTCCAGTTGACCCCACTTGAGTGGTTTGTCTATTCCCCAGCCTCTCCACCAAACAGCACAGATATTTAATTCATAGATGTGTTCAAGTTCTGAAAGTTCATGTGCAACATGAGTCAGGGTTGGTATTAGTTTCAAATTGAAAACAAAGTGGGTGATGTGACTTTGAGAGTCATACTTAACTACAATAACTTTTGACATAGTTTCTAAAACCAGGCATGTTTCTGTGTAGTGATTGTGCTTTACAAACTGCATGCCAACTTACCTATGAGCAAACCACCAGGTCCACTGGTGCTGTTATTTTGACAACTTCTGATCTAACCCTCGCCCCACCAGGGGGGCCCATTGATGACCCCCTAAGGTTTTTTCAGGATAGCAGGAAAACGACGAGGCGTAGCACCATGGTTGAGGGCTCTATCTCTCATCCCATCATTTTCCCATCATTCCTAAAAAATTTACCCTGGGTCACCCAAGGTCAGTTCACCAGGCAAGGTCAACCAAGGTCACCTCACTTCAACTTCTGAGCTCTATAAGAGCTACATTTCTTAGTCGATCAATTTGAAGCTTCCTACACTTCATGACCCCTCCAGAATCTACATGATGTGTATCCGGGATTTTTCGATTTTATGACCTGAGGTCAGGTCAAGAGGTGACCTCTCCCATTGAAGAAGCATGGGGAAAAGTTGTCTTATGATCTAAAAGTCACAAAAATCATTGCAAACAATCGGCGTGCTCAGAAAAGCGTTTTTGGACACCCTTTCACGGATCCCAGGGGCTGTATTTTCCCATTGACCTCTTCAAGGTCATCCAAGGTCACCAGTGGTCATCAGTATTTTGACAATAACTCTTGACCTAATTAAGCTAGAGCGCTGAATCAAACACCATCATGTATATCTCGTCACTGACTTTCATTTGATATACAGTAAGGTCACTTTCTGACTTTTCGTGACGTCAGGTCATATGAGGTCACGAGGTAACCTCTGGAGGTCAAACCACTGGCCGGATGTCATGGCGTTCCATACAGCGGAGAAAGGTCAAGCATTTTCCTATCAAATGTACTTAACCAGATCTCAATAGCTCTAATTGCATAAGAGTTATGCCCAGTTTGCTTAAGCATTGTATATTTTAGTTAAAATAGCCTATCATGATCTAACTTGACCTCTGGATGTCAAACCATTGACCTGAGTGCTTAAACATGTGAAGTAACTTCCTACTGAATTCATGCGAGCTTTCTAATGCACTTTGCATTTGCAGATTTTCACTAACCCCCATATTTTCGGAGTTAGAGGTGGCGCCGAAAATATGGATGCCCCCGTGGGGCGAAGGTGGCGCCGAACCCTCGGTGGGGCGCGGGTTAAGGGATTCAATTTCCATCCCGCATGCACAAAAATTATGCTTGCCACATGCCATATTCGTCCTCCTAAAATGTAAGCTCCCTCATGACCCTCGACAAAAAGTGATTGCTTGCCTTGCTTTCCATCATTGCACTGCGAGTGAGCTTCCTTGCAGGCTGAGGGTGCTTGCTTCGCTCTCTGGTTGGGACTCTAAGTGCTGCCACTGTCGCCTGTTCGCCGCCTTCGTTTCTGCTAAGCGCGATGGTGGCCACCGGTGTTTCCTCTCGCTGCCCCCGTCACTCTGGAGCTCGATCGTGACTGGCGGTGAATTTGGGATCGTGTCGGCACTGGTTTTCCGTCCCGTGACGACCACAGTAGCTGTTGGCCGTCGGACGCCTTGGAGAAGGTTGCGATGGTAGTGCGTTTTGATTGCTGGGATCCTTGTCTCCTCCTGACCTAGCACCTAGGAGTCCTAGGTGCTGTCTGATCCTGAGAAACTTCTGCCACCTTCCCGCCGATGCTCCTTAGTGGAATTCACTTTTATAAGAAGTAAACATCGATATCCGGTGTCGAAATCCCGGGTCCGCCCGCATTGCGATGGTGCCTATACCTAAGCATGGTATTATACGCTTTGCATACCCATGGCAGAATCATATCATTACTTTGGGAATCCTTCATTTATATAGCAAACTCAATTTTTCAGTTTAGTAAAACAGCAATTCGGGTATGGTTGGAGATCCGGAGTTTGGGGAGGGGGCTAAAGCCGAGCAGTGGGGGTTCGAACTCACAGTACAGCGCTTCAGTCATTAGTCTTTGTCTGGATGTCGAAGTTAAATTATATTCACGCTGATGGTGTTTTTTTACGGTCGTACCTGGATTTGCAGAAATATGCTTTAAAGGGAATGTGGCACCGTGGTGGAATCCTGGAACTTTGTGCAATTAGGCGTACTTTTAGCCAAAAATAATGAAACCACTCATGATTTCTCTGAAAAATGTACAATGAGCTCAATATTTTGTTTTTTAAATACTCGTCTAGAAAAAGAAATAAATATCAGCCTGTGGATGATTTCACGATCTGGCAACCACTACCATACTTGAAACCCTTCAAGGGATTCAATTGGCTGATGTTAATCGTGACGTCAGCATATTTCGTCACATCAGTTGCTCACAACAACGGCCGCCCGTTGATGGGCTGATGGGGGGCTGGTGTCAGGTAGGTTTTAGTTTTTCTACGGAAATGTCGAGTTCCAAGACAAGTGAAATATGGATTACCGGGTTTTCCGACTTGGTTTACAACTTGGCTATCCCAGTTAAAATCACGTCGTGAAGGTGCCACATTCCCTTTAAAGAAGAAAGTGATAATTGGATTGAGAGACATTCCGTCTTCCTCACAGTTGAAGCTGTAATCCTGGTGACGGGTATGGCGGAGAACCAGCTGGAGCAGTTGTCGGAGCGGTTGAAGTCGCAGCTGCTGCTGCGGGACGAGGCGCCTGCTGACAAGTTGGCGCGCCGCCGCACGCTGGAGACCCTGTTGCTGGAGGTGCAGGCGCAGCCGGTGGCTGACGGCTCGGGTGACTCCGGCGCTGAGTCGGCCCTGCAGCAGCGCGCGGCGCCAGTGCTGTCGCACGTGCTGCAGTGCCTGTCGGACCCTTCGGAGCGGTGCCGAGAGCTGGCCGCGCAGCTGACGTCCGCCTGGCTGGACCGCCTGCTGAACCGGCAGCCGGTGTGTCCGCTGCTGGTGCCCGTGCTCAGGCAGCGGCTGGCGCCTCATGGACAGCCCGGACCCGCCGAGCCCTCCGAGGAGGTGGGCTCATACGGTTTTCTCCTGGAAGTGCAATATGACGCATGATCAAATTTCCTGACATAATTTCTTGGGACTTTAGACACACCACCTGCCAGAGGCGTTGGTGCGTTATATGGCGCTGTCATCGCTGTTCCTGTATGAAGGGTTTCTGGGGAGCTCAGTTGCACCGGAAATCCGCCGGTGATTTGAGCCCGGGTTGGCCGCATGGAAAGCAAGCACGCTAACCACTACACCGCCGCTCCTGTCAATCGTCTGACATTCGTACGCGTTACACCAGAAAGGGTGTGGTTGTGTCTGCTACCCCTTCCAGTGTCTAAAATGCCCTTCCTGAGTATAATGTTCGCCGCCTGCATCCGACGTCCCCTCCAGTGTCGAACTTCCACCTCTGCCGCCTGACTTTCGCTGCCTGATCGTGATGTCCCCTCCAGTACCTGACGTTCCTCCAGTGTCTGAATATCTCCTCCAGTGTCTGAAATCCGCTTCATTAGTATGACCTCCGCCGCCCGTGTCTGACGTCCTTTGCCCGTGTCTGACGTCCTTTGCCCGTGTCTGACGTCCTTTGCCCGTGTCTGATATCCTTTTGCCCGTGTCTGACGTCCTTTGCCCGTGTCTGACCTCCTTTATCCGTGTCTGACGTCCTTTCCCGTGTCCGACGTCATTTTCCCGTGTCTGACGTCCTTTGCCCGTGTCCGACGTCCTTTCCCGTGTCCGACGTCCTTTCCCGTGTCCGACGTCCTTTCCCGTGTCCCACGGCCTTTCCTGTGCCTGACGTCTTTTGTCTGTGTCTGACATCCTTTGCCCGTGTCCGACGGCCTTTCCCGTGTCTGACGTCTTTTGTCCGTGTCTGACATCCTTTGCCCGTGTCCGACGTCCTTTCCTGTGTCCGACGTCCGCCGGCCATGTCTGGCCTTCCCCCGTCGGTAGCTGGAGCTGTGGGTAACGTCTCTTTCCCCGCCGACAGGTGCGGCTGTGCCTGATGAGGCTGACGCTGCAGCTGGTGGAGGCGGACGGGCCGCAGCTGGCTGCCTACCTGGATGACCTGGTGGCGGTTCTGGCGGCCGGGGTGGCGGACCCTGCCCCGGACGTGAAGACCACGGCGTGCGCGGCTGCCGGCCGGCTGGCGCGCGCTCTACCGCGCCACTTTCACCTACAGAGCGCCAGCCTGGTGCCGCCGCTGGTGAAGAGTGTGTCACATCAGCGCTGGCGAGTCCGCGAGCCCTGCGTCAGAGCGCTGGGTAAGTCAACGCCTGCCTGGTCTATAACCAGCACGACCATTGGTAATGGACAGCACAACCAGTGCTAATGTAGTCTTGAGATAGGGCAGGACCCACATGGTCGATACAGTAAGCCATCGTCTTTAGGTTCACTAGATATCTGGCCCAATTGGCTCACGTCCTTAGGAACAGTGGCCAGGATATTCACATTTATTTTCACAAAGCACGACCGGAGAAAATATATTTGAAGAGTGTTCATCACACAATATAGCGAAGGCCATTGTGACATTGTGACAGGAGTACTGCTTATTGTGTGCTAGGTGCTACTTTGCTCTGGAGTTGCGCTGCTAGATTTATCTACGAGAGCTGACTAGAAGCACAGAGTCTGCTTCTGTCTAGATGTGCACTTTGTTTGCTTGATTATTTCGATTTAGGAGCGCGCCAACCTGTGTGGTTAGACTTGGTGTGACTTGATCTTTCTTTCTTACTTAGTAAAGACCAGCCCGAAGCTAAGTTGTGGGCCATACTTTGTTGGTCAAGTGCCCTGAGGATCGGATGAGCAGCTCAGTGTTTGGTACGTGAATTTAACTGCAAGGACTGCGGTGCAGGTGATGTGGTGCAGTTTGGAGACAACGGCCTTGTCCGTGACGTCATTTCTCACATGGCCCAGCGCATGTTCGACCAAGTTCCGCAGGTGAGGCCCACGTGACGGCTGCTGAAGCTGCTGTACTCTACCGGGGTGGTGGATTTTTTATGGAAGTTCGGCTAGTTACTGAACACGATGACAGCATACGGATCTGATTGACTGGTTCGACCTGTAGGAAAGAATGGGGGCACTTGCTTGTTTTATTTACTTGATCGACGCTGCTTTTTTTGCCTCTTGGCTAGTGTCGACAATGGCGATACGGTCGTGTGTGGCACCAATGAACAGCTTGGCCTGAGCCGTGATCGTTTTGTTATTGCAAGGATTTATCGATTATAGTGTTGACCTCACTACAAATTACCGAGATGAAGTAATCTTCAAAGCTTATATTTAGCTAGTTTCAGGCTTTCGGGCTACACATTCACACGAGACCTGAAGGCTGTTTATATCTTAAAGGGAAATGTGGCACCTTGGTCGAACCCTGGAATTTAGTGCAATTAGGCGTACTTTTAGCCGAAAATAATGAAAACACTCATGATTTCTCTGAAAAATGTACAATAAGCTCAATATTTTTATTTTTAAAATACTCCTCTAGAAAAAGAAATAAATATCAGCCTGTGGATGATGTGGCGATCTGGCAACCACTACCATACTTGAAAAGCTTCAAGGGTTTCGATTACTAAACCAATTATATTTGACGTATGTATTGCCACTTTTCGACTATTGTGACTTAATATACAGTAATCAGCTGACATCTCACGACGCTCATCGCCTACAAATCCTCCAGAATAGAGCGGCAAGAATTATAACAGGCACCCCATTCAGAACACCATCAACAAAATTGCATGATGAGTTAGGCTGGACCACACTTACAACCAGACGTACAATCCATTCGTTAATATTATACCACAGACTTAAGACAGACGGAAGAATACCGGAATATATAAAAATATGATACCCCGCACTAGACAAGACGTCACCGACCGCCACCTGCGCAATGCCTTAAACGTATCTCTTCCTCAAGACCACACCTCAATGTACCAAAGATCATTTGTTCCCGCAACGACTAGACGATGGAATATGCTGCCAGATTATGTAAAAAATGAACCTACGTGCAAATATTTCAAAATCGAATTAGCCAAACAATTTAACGCGATACCTCCCCTGAAATTGTTTTCGTACGGGACCAAAATAGGGAATATTCTTCACACTAAGCTACGACTAGGTGTAGCAGATTTAAACGCCTACCTTTTTACGATGCTAAAGACCGAAACCCCCATGTGCCATTGTGGCGAAGCAGAAGGAACTGTTAAGCACTTTACCCTCCACCGCAGACTTCACACTGAGGCCAGACGTAAGCTGTTTAGAACTCTTTCTCATTTAAACGTTAATGTGTTGTCTCCTCTCTCTCTCTCCATACAGTAAAATGGACTTATTTATGAATGGCTGCGAATCGAGTTGTGAAATAAATTTCCGAGTTGCAAAAGCATATCAACAATTTATATTCGATTCAAAGCGGTTTACTATGCAATCAAATATTTGAGGACATGCGGATGACTGGTTTTCCTTTACTGGTGGCTCGGGAGCGGCGGGTGGGGCGGGGTGGGCTCGGTGCGGCTGTGATCATGCTCACAACATAATATACACACGAGAGGTACCTAGATTCATGGCACCATTTCGTGGCATTTGTACCAATCGTGAGTGTTAATATTCGGTTGTATGTGTAGAAATGGAAAATAAATGGTTTATGGTTATGGTTATGGCTGATGCTCATCGTGACGTCAGCATATGTCGTCACACCAGCAGCTCACAACAATGGCCGCCCGGCGAGGGGTTGATGAGGGGTTGGTGTCAGGTAGGTTTTAGCTTTTTTCTACGGAAATATCGAGTTCCAAGACAAATGACATATGGAGTACCGGTTTTTCCGACTTGCTTTACAACTTGGCTATCTCAGTTAAAATCACGTTGTGAAGGTGCCACGTTCCCTTTAAGCTGCTAGCTTTAAATTATTATCAAAGATTGTCAGACGAATCCGCTAGGTGGCTGGATGTTTTATTAAATACTTGTGAACAGAACACAACACTGGTCAGGGGCCAGTACATTATGAATTGAGATGATTTCGTACGGCAGTGCATGCCAGCTGTGTACCAGAGTCGATAACCTGGCCCGTGAGTGTACTGTCTGTGGTCGGGGTGTGGCAGCCGTCCGGGGTGTTGTGGTGCTCCAGCGCTGTGTCCCCAGGTGCGACTGGCGGTGACGGAGGTGGCCGGACGCTGGATGAGTGAGCTGCCGGATCGCTACTCCTTCTTCGCCAAAGTCCTGCCCCTGCTGCTCACCAGGTGGGTCCCAGCCGCTCTGCCGCAGTCAATAGCAGCCAATAGCAATCAATAGCAGTCAATAATAATAATCACTCTAAAAACGCTGTGCAGAATGCCGCGTTTTGCGTCATCTGATTAACTTGTGATATTATTTGCTGTTTCTGTTCCTTATGCTCGCAATTCTGTCTCATCCGTGGCCTTCCAGTGTTCAACGTAGTGTTTTAACGGAGACTGTTCGGCATCTCCTTACAGGGAATGGAGGAATGGAAATTTAGAAATTCTAAAAAGAATACTTACGAGAACGTCCGCTCTCATCATCAGTATCATATTCGTTCATTTGCCATGACAATCGTACTCTCAGTCCGCCCGTTCATTCTCTGTCTTGTCAAGCACTGGTGCAAAAACTTGAAGACGGATGGCGTTACGGCGGCTGGGATTATTCAGTGGTGGAAAGATGACGCATATGCCTGATGTAAAGAAACAATTTCAAAGTTGTATTTAAAAAACTACATATTTGTTTCGGCAAGTGCGGGGGAGGGAGAATATGATGTGTGTTGCGGCCATTGGGCGATGGACAACTACTCTGTCGGCAGGCGTTTTCGGTCGACAGGCGTATTGCATGCTAGTTCACTCACTAGCAGGGTATTTTCAGCGAGTGGGCTGGGCTAAGAGCCTACAATTAATCAGACTACTGCAACCATATGGGAGGTATTCCTTCAGCGTTCGAAATAAGGCAATAAGTCCCATTATTTTGAACTTAGTAGCCGACGAAAATTTGTTACCGAGAGCTATGGGTGAAAACAGATATGCCAATAGTGGTTTCTCAAGACGCCCCACAAAACTGTTCTCTAGCAGTTAAAAACCCAATACAGAAATGAGACACTCCTTTTAAATCAGAATTAACCGTCGCCCCACCGGGGGCCATCGATGCCCCCCTAAGGTTTTTCCGGGATAGCAGAAAAACGACGAGGCGCAGCACCGCGGTTGAGGGCTGGCTGTACCTCTCACTGCATCATTTTCCCACCATCCCTGAAATTTTTACCCCGGGTCACCCAAGGTCAGGTCACCAGACGAGCTCAGCCAAGGTCACCTCACTTCAACTTTAGAGCTCTGTAATAGCTACATTTCGAAGTCGATCAATTTGAAACTCTCTACACTTCATGACCCCTCCAGGGTCTACAAGGTGTATATCCGGGATTTTTCTATTTCGTGACGTGGGGTCAGGTCACGAGGTGACCTCTCCCATTGAAAAAGCATGGGGAAATGCTGTCTTATGATCTAAAAGTCACAAAACGCTTGAAAATGTTCGGTTTGATCAGAAAAACCTTCTTTGACACTCTTTCACGGATTCCAGGGGCCATATTTGCCCTTTCACCTCTCCAAGGTCATACAAGGTCACCAGGGGTCAAAAACAGTATTTTGACTATAACTTTTGACCTATATAAGCTAGAGTGCTGGATCAAACACCATTGTGTCTGTCTTGTCACTGGTATTCGTTTGATATACGGCAAGGTCACCTTCTGACCTTTCGTGGCCTCATGTCATATTAGGTCACGAGGTGACCTCTGGAAGTCAAACCACTGGGGGAGGTCATTACGTTCCGAATAACGTATAAAGGTCTGGCCTTTTCCTTTCCAATGGACTTTACCACATCTCAATAGCTCTAATAGCATAATAATAATGCCCAATTTACTTAAGCATTGCATATTTGAGTGAAAATAGCCGATCTTGACCTAATTTGACCTCTGGAGGTCAAACCATTGACCTGAGTGCTAAAACATGTGAATTAGTTTCTTACTGAATTCACGTGAGCTTTCTAATGCACTTTGCAAATTTGCGCTAACGCCCATATTTTCGGAGTTAGAGGGGGCCATCGATGCCCCCGGTGGGGGCGAAGGTGGCGCCGGACCCCCGGTGGGGCGCGGGTTAAGGTGCCACGAGGAACAAAATATGTGATTTATCCCCTCTGCCGGTTGCATCATGCTGTTTTTTCATTTATTACTCATTTTTTGGACTTGATATGTGTATGGTAACACTAGACATGGGGGGCATAAAATTTATTTGAAGATAAACAAGCAAGCTGATAAAAAGCGGAAAAAGGCGTTAGATGTCTCGTCTTGGTCTGCTACAAAAATTTTCAATTCAGTTTTTTGCTCGGTTCATTTTTTAGGTCGTCAGAGATCAGTAGGGATACAAAAGAGTTCAAATTTTCTATCAAGGGTGGACAGAGCTATGGAGAATATTTAAGTACTATGAGAAACTTTTCGTCAAGCCCGCTCGAAACACAGATCATATGACCTGACCAGTTTAGATGAAAAAATTGGCCTGACCTAATGTCAGGTTAAGATCAGCATAGGTCATGATCCATGTCACTCAAACTGCAGTAACAAGCGAGATATAATCACATCAAAATATGCGATAGTATTGTCTATGTCTATTAGACCAGGTCGTCAGAAAATAATTTCCGATTTCGGATTAAGAGTAGTAATTTTATCATGTCATGATATGTTGCAAACATGATGCAAGCAAAACAAATCCGATGAATCTACGTTTAATGGGCGCGGAGCGCGCTTTTCCTGAAGGCATGTTTTCAGTACGACGGCGTTGAAGTCTCCATTGTCTTCACAATGTATTGTTGTCAGTATCCTTGCAGCACGGTAACTTGGTTACCAACATCAAAACGTCGGATCTATTTGTAGCCAGGCGGATGCACTGGATACCCGGGCAGCTGCTGAGAGGCCTAGGCACCCTCTGGCCCTCTCCTGGTCACCCTCTTGTTTTGAAGATAGGGGGGATTTCTCGAGTTTTGAGCCTTAACAACTTTGGCAATTGTTGACGTTTAAAGGGAATGTGGCGCCTTGGTCGAATCCTGGAATTTAGTGTAATTAGGGATGCTTTTAGCCGAAAATCATGGAACTGTCCATGATTTCTCTGAAAAAAAAACAATAAGCTCAATATGTTGATTTTTAAAAGGCACCTCTACGGGAAAAATAAATATCTGCCAGTGGATGATGTCATGATCTGGTAACCATTACCATATTCAATAGGCTTCAAGGGCTTCGATTGGCTTATACTCACCGTGACGTCAGCATATGTCGTCACACCAACAACTGACAACTGTGGCCTGCTTCTCATGGTACATGAGGGGTACATTTCAGGTAGGTTTTAACTTTTATCTACGGAAGCTTCGAGTTTCAAGACAAATAAGATATTGAGTACCGGGTTTTCCGGCATGCTTTAAAACTTGGCTATGTCAGTCAAAATCACGTTATAAAGGTGCCCCATTCCCTTTAACGACGCACCAATCTCTTGGATTATACGGTGTCGCCAACTCTCATCCTGTTGGCAGGGATAGTCAGGCTGTCCTCATTCACTGTCCTTGCCGGGGATTGGAACCAGGAACCTATGGTGCAGGACACAGATGTGCTGCCTACTGCAAAACAGCACCCCCCCTTCACCCTTAATAACTTTGGCTGGTCAGCTGGTTGAGCTTTTTCTCTAGTTGAGCACCTACTCAGATTTGGGTGTGGCTACGAGCGTGGTTTGTATGTGAGACCTTGGAGTAGGACAGTGTAGTAACGTAATAATCACATGATCAGACTGGGGGCTGTAGGTATGCTATCCTGTGACATGGACATTTTGAGACACACAGTTCTGAAAGAAACCGGACTGACGACTAATTCTATTCGTTTGCCGTATTTATTTGTTTGACGCAAGCTTAATGCTGTGAGTATGTCTTAATCGCCATCATATATTTGCAGATGACCTGGCACTCGAATATCCTACACAAATGACACAATACACATCGACTCTGTAGTACATTAGACATAAGCTTTACTTGTTAACCATTTTTTCTATAAGCAGACCATTGCGTGGTCTTTCTCGGGCCTCACTTTGCCGGTCATCTGCCTGTGAGTAAGCCTAGCCCTGATGAACCCGTCCCTCATGTCGTATTCGAACACAGCCTCGGAGTCGGCCATTACCTCCTTCACACACAGTTCCACGCCCTGACCATGAACGAGTAAGTCAACAACTTCCATGGAAGTAGTCTGGAACATCTTGATCTCCTCGGCAGAAAAGCTCAGAGTGAGCACAGGATAGCATACCTCCAGCCTTCAGTGTTGCCTTCAGCGTCAGCCTTCAGTGTCAAATGTCTGATCATTTGATTATTACATTACTACACTGTCTTACTCCAAGGTCTCACATACAAACCACGCTCGTAGCCAGACACAAATCTGAGTAGGTGCTCAACTAGAGAAAAAGCTCAAGCAGCTGACCAGCCAAAGTTATTAAGGGTGAAGGGGGGGTGCTGTGTTGCAGTAGGCAGCACACCTGTATCCTGCACCATAGGTTCCGGGTTCAAATCCCCGGCAGGGACAGTGAATGAGGACAGCCTGACTATCCCTCCCAACAGGATGAGAGTTGGCGACACCGTCTAATCCAAGAGGCTGGTGCATTGTTAAAGGGAATTTGGCACCTTTATAAAGTGATTTTGACTAAGATAGCCAAGTTGTAAAGCATGCCGGAAAACCCGGTACTCAATATCTCATTCGTCTTGAAACTCGAAGCTTCCGTAGATAAAAGCTAAAACCTACCTGAAATGTAACCCTCATGCACCCTGAGCAGCAGGCCAAAGTTGTCAGTTGTTGGTGTGCCGACATATGCTGACGTCACGGTGAGTATAAGCTAATCGAAGCCCTTGAAGCCTATTGAATATGGTAGTGGTTACCAGATCATGACATCATCCACAGGGAGATATTTATTTTTCCCCTAGAGGCGTATTTTAAAAATCAATATTGAGCTTATTGTACATTTTTTCAGATAAATCAGGGATGGTTCCATGATTTTCGGCTAAAAGTATCCCTATGTACACTAAATTCCAGGATTCGACCAAGGTGCCACATTCCCTTTAAACGTCAAAATTGCCAAAGTTGTTAAGGCTCAAAACTCGAGAAATCCACCTATCTTCAATACAAGGGGGTGACCAGGAAAGGACCAGAGGGTGCCTTGGCCTCTCAGCAGCTGCCCGGGTATCCAGTGCATTCGCCTGGCTACAAAAAGATCCAACGTTTTGATGTTGGTAACCAAGTTACCGTGCTGTAAGGATACTGACAACAATGCATCGTGAAGACAATGGAGACTTCAACGCCGTCCTACTGAAAACATGCCTTCAGAAAAGGCCGTTCCGCGCCCATTAAATGTAGATTCATCGGATTTGTTTTTCTTGCATCATGTTAACAACATATCATGACATTATAATATCACTACTCTTAATTCGAAATCGGAAATTATTTTCTGACGACTTGGTCTAATGTCTATTCCCGGCGAAACTATTGAACTTGAAATTATTGAGAGGTGCTCTTACGGCTACCTCTCCAAACACTTTTGGAGGTAGTTAAGTCTATTTTTTTAGATTTGTTCACTTAACCCAGGTTGATAACGTAATTTGAGACGATCTTGGCCTCAAATTCTGGTGCGAGCTGCGAAAAAGACGGAGTAAGAGAGACTTGCACTTGTTAGGGTGACACTGCGTGTTCTCACATTTTGACTATCTGATAGATGGGGGTCCTGCCGTCATACCTGCGCGTGCTAACGTCAGCAGAGCCGGTAGTCGCCCGCTCGATAGCCACTTGTTAGAGCGCTGGGCTTTGGGCTGCTCTCCAGAGACCATTCCGTGTCGGTGTAGGGAAACAGGCATTGGATGTCCCGAGGTGCGGTGGTGCTCAGTATTTATCCGTCTGGTAACGGGTCCGTATGAGGTGCCGTGGTGGGACACGCCGTATTACACACCGCAGATGCCGGGGGAGTGCCGCGTGTGGGCCTCATCCGTCCAGCCTGTGGATTGTATTTCTTGTGGGTGATTAGTGGCTCGGTGGATATCATCAAAGTCTCATAAGCGACCAGTCTCGGGTCCAAGTTCCGGTGGAGTCTCTGAATAAGTCTATCTGATCCCCCAAATCCACCCAACAGGGTGAGTGTTGGCGACGCCGTTATGACCTTGGCAGTTGGTGCGTCGTTGAGCCCCAACGATCAACTATAATTTTATTTCCTATCTTCATTTAGTATTATACCAACTTATACTTTTCCAATAAGTTTTCAGTATAAATGATGGTCTTTGCTTTTTGGTGGCGTTTCAGTTTTGTACGTCTTGTATCTCGATACGACCAGAATAAAGTACTAAAGAGCACACATAATATGGTGCGGCATCCCCTTCCGGTTTTATATGACGGACCCTTTCACCACCGTATATTTGTTCATTACACCTAATCGTCAACAGAGCCATATGAACAGGAAATGGAATGTATGACCCTGAAAAACAATAGGTAGCCAAATCTACCCCTTCCCTTCCCACCTTTCTTCCTGTCCTGACTGGAATTTCTGTCCTGAAGAATGACTTATCCAGCAGGCTTGCGATGTTTCAGGTGCCAAATTAAAGTTAGAGGCGTTCCATGTTTTTGCTTTCAGCTGGTGTACTGGTTCTAAGACGTCTGCTCGTTTTATTGCGCAGTGACAATCTGCATTTATTCATGATGTTGAGACAAATTGGTAAAAAAGAGTCTTACACTTGTATTATTACAATTATTACATATTGTATAACACTTGTATTGACTCTTGTATTAGTTTTAACAAAAGCTACAAATTAACATGCGTACGTTTCGGCTCTTTCGCCCCAACCACGGCATTAAAATAATATACGCACATGAAATGCATGAAACAAACAAGCACGTGCATCACATCACAAATTTTGACGCTGCTTTGTAATTTTTCAAAACTAGGTATAAACAGAGCATGCAAACTCTTCATTAAAACCTCTCGTTGGAAAACAGTGCACAGAACAGTCGTAGACAGTTCACATTACACCGTAATATATACCTATCTAACAATTATGAGTTTTGCCAGAGCATCAAATGCTGTGTGGTGGCGCTTTTCCCATATTTCCGTTGATTGTAGATGTTGTGCGCTTGAAGGCCGCATCTATTACTAATCTTTCTTCTTCTCTGTTTTACGAGCATAATATGGATAATCTGCTATAATTTGGGAGATAGCCTGCGTTGTCAACGGTTCTTACTATTGCATGGGTTGTTTTGTGGTGTCTCAATTCGACTCGATGCACGAGATTGTGTGTTTCATATGTTTTATGTATTTTATTTTAATACCGCAATTCATGTGGAGTAGTTGTAACGCAGGTATGCTAATTTGTAACTTCTGTAAAAACTAATACAAGATTACCCTGAATACAAGTATCTCATTGCAAGACCCCTTTTTACCAATCTGCATTTAATTAATGCTTATAGGTTTATTTTTTGGCACTGGTCCTTGCGCAAATACGTTGAGATTCATATACCCAACAGTTATTTGTTTCCAGCTTCAGAACATATTTATTGCTGTGTTCGAAAAATATTCCCCCAAATATATCCTTCAAACCAAAGAATGCGCATTTTCAAATAATTTGCGTTATTTTAGTGATATATTATGAAGGTTTTGAAGGCCTAGTGTTAATTTATTCGATCGCAATTTTTTTAACTTCAACAAAGTCGCATATTTTTCTTCGTCGCCGCGAGTCGTATCAAGCAAATAACAAGGACTATAAAAGTGTGTTTTATTCATGTCAAGTATGAGTATTCTACATTTGTATCACATTCCGTTAGAGAAAGATCCGGCATGGCCTGCTAGCGTGGCAGTAACTTGGTTGTAGGGTTAATCAGTCATTGGGCCCGTTTTTCCTATTTTTTCTGGCAGCATCCATTTTCTTGTACCCCCGGCGGAAACTCTTTCTGCTCCGAAGGGAATGACCACCCCTTCCCCTTTTTCCGGCCAACTCTGGACTCGACCCTGTTTGGAGCCGACGCTTTCACACTTTTTGCCCAGTGATTTTTTTTTAGCCCTGACGAGGTCATCGGAACGGGGTGCCGGGAGTAGCGGAGTAGCCCCCTCCTTCCACCCTATCTTAACATCGGGGTCAGCTTTGACCTTGACCTCAGAGCCACCACTGGCTGATGGTCTCCAAGTTAGTTAGTTAGTTATTTGGGCTTAAGGGGCGCACCAGCCTGGCAAGGCCATATAGCGCCCAAAGATGGTCTCCAAAAAATTGGTTTTGTTGTCATTCTGACCGCTCAAAGGGTCTTGCCCCGCCTGCGCTTACGCATATCGCTAATTTCGAGGTATTCTTAAGCACGTGTTAAGACGGCTGTCAACTGTGTATGAATCCTTGAAAGCAATTTTCCCCACCACCGGGCTGAAACATACTTTTAACGCCTCAGATTTTGTCCGCTGAATGTTATAGTGTTTAGAAAAAATATTTCTTTGTTTTCTGAACTGTTTTAATCAACTTTATAGTCTAGGTGACAAGCATTTCTCTTATTTTTGGAACTTTAAGTAGCTCCAAGGCCTGACTTACAAAGACAACGTGGGATATAAGGTACAGCCAAGAATATGAATCTAATATTTTGATATTTAGGCTGTGCTCTTGTTACAGACTGAATTTATTTAGTATTTTGTTAGGGATGAAGCAGAATAAGGGTAGTCATCAGCACGAGACAATGCTGGATGGACGTTGTGTGGCAAGAATGAATATCGCGTTGAAGATATTACTGCATTTCAATTGCAGGGTAGGATCTCCCCCCTCCCCCCCAAGCCCTTGGGAAACTTGAACCGCGGGTGTTTCGCTGCTCGGTCGACGTCGATCCGTTTCATGCTAGCATCAGCGGGTGGCTGGCCGCGGCGCTCCCCTCTCCCCTCAGTTATGTCGATCGGACCCAGATCGGACCAGTGCAGTGGCCGGGGTGTCGTAAACAACACGTCGGCAGCTGGAGCGCGGCCAGTCAGCGTGCGCCGCTCCGGTTACAGCCAGGCCGCTCCGGTCCCGCTGCAGGGGGAGAGGCCGAGTCACTTGGCCTGAGATACCCCGCCGGGGCCACCGCGCGTTAGCTCCGGCGTACCCTGCTGGAATAGAAAATTCTGCAGCGCTGCTGAGTGTTGTTGGTCGACAGTGGATACTGAACCAGTCTGTTCAGTCGGTGATGGTGGTGCCACGTTCACCGGATAGACACTGAGTCAGTGGGCGCGGTCACCCGGACAGACACTGTGTCAGAGTGCGCGGTTACTCGGACATACACTGTATTAGAGTGCGCGTTAGCCAGCGGCCATGCTGTGGCTGGTGTGGCTGTGGGCGGCGCTGGCGGCGGCGGCGGGCGACATCAGTGAGCTGGAGTGCCCTCTGCCGGAGGGAGCCGCCGCCGCCACCACTGAGCTGTGTAGCCGGTACTCGGCCTGCGCCTGGTCAGGTAGCGGCTGCTGGCTGACCGACCAGGTGGGATACGTGCTGGAGCACCGGCTGCAGCGGCGCGGCGCCGTGCGGCACGCCCACCTCCGGAAGCGCAGTGGGGTGACGCTGTTTGGTGAGGACGTGGTTCACCTGCTACTGACCGAGACCCAGTACGACCGTCATCGGCTTCGCATCACCGTGAGTGCGGCGACAGATCTCATAACTCCTGCATACCATTCTGTTCTCGTTAAACTCCATCTGTAACGTGTTGATTTATTTGTGCAGAAGCACAACATTTAATTGCTACCTGTCCTTTCAGCGTATATTAAGTTCCGCATATTTCTCACATAGTTTTATTCGTTTTCCTGTAGCGCTGTGATTGTTTTCGCCGCGTGCGCCGTTGCCCTCGCATGACCCGCGCCTGTGGTTGCAGTTCCGAGACCCAGAGCGGCAGCGGTATGAGGTTCCCCTGGCGCTGGACCTGCCGGCAGCGGAGGTGGCGCCGTCGGAGCCTGTCTACAGCGTACGCTACCCGGATGCACGCTCCACATTCAAGCTGGATATCGCACACGACGCAGCGCAGGTTGTCAGTATGGCGCCGGAGTTCACCTACAGCGATCAGTTTATCGAGGCCACGCTGTTGCTGCCTGGCGCCGACGATATTTACGGCATGGGCGAGAACAACCACGACAGCTTCCGACACGACCTGTCGGCGGCCATCACCTGGCCCATCTTTGCGCGGGATCGGGCTCCTGGCGACGGACATGAGAACCTGTACGGCGCCCACCCCTTCTTCCTGGCCATGCGCGACACGGCCGGCCGCAGCTATGGCCTCCTCTTCATCAGCAGCAACGCCATGGAGTACAAGCCGTTCCGCCTGAACTCCACCATGCCGGCGCTGACCTTCAGGACCACCGGCGGAATCCTGGATATGCTGTTGTTTTTCGGTGACTCTCCCCTGGAGGTGGTGCGTCTGTACCAGCAGACGATCGGTCTGCCTGCGCTGCCTGCCTACTGGGCGATGGGATTTCAGCTCTCGCGCTTCGGCTACCGCGGCACCGATGACATCAGGGCGGTGCACGAACGCAATCGCGCCGCCGGCGTGCCGCAGGATGTGCAGTACTCGGACATCGACTACATGGACTTGGAGCGCGACTTCACACTGGACAGGCGCCGGTTTGGCGACATGGCTGCACTAGTGGATGAGTTCAGGAAGAAGGGCGTGTACGTCACGCTCATCTACGACCCGGCGATCGCGGCTGACTTCGGCCAGTACCCGCCGGTGGAGCGCGGCCTGCGCAGTGACGTGTTTGTGCGGTGGATGAACTCCAGTCTGGTGCCGCCCGACCAGTGTGCTGGATGTAAGGACTACGTAGTCGGCTATGTTTGGCCGCGGAACAAGACCATGTTCCCGGACTTCTTTCAGCAGAAGACGGTGGCGTGGTGGACCGACGAGATGATGCGCTTCTCAGAGCTTGCTGGCCGCCCCGACGGCTTCTGGATCGACATGAACGAGCCGTCCAACTTCGGTACTAACATGCGTCAGCCGTTTAACTGGCCCCCTGGCCGACCGCCCTGGAGTCTCAAGTGTCCGCACGACGCTCTCGACGATCCGCCCTACCCCACTTTGTATGTCAGCCGGGACCCGAGCAACGAGAGCAAGCGTATATCCGACAAGACAATCTGCATGTCGTCCAAACATATCAACGACGTGTTCCCAGTTCCTATACGCGAGCCGTGGCCGGAAAGGTCCTTTGTGCCTATCCACGACTGGCGTCACAACCAGCTGGAACGGCTGACACAGTTGGAGGCATTCCAGTACAGCTGGTTCAAGTCTGGAGGCCCGAGGGAGCTGCTGCACTACGACGTACACAGTCTCTACGGCTGGAGCGAGACTCATGCCACGCGGCGTGCCATGGACGTGGTTCTGGGCGGGAAGCGAGGTCTGCTGGTCGGACGCTCCACCTATCCAGGTGCGGGTCGCTGGGCGTCCCACTGGACCGGCGATAACCTCTCCCGCTGGAAGGACCTCAAACGCTCCATCGTGGGCGTGCTTGAGTTCAACATGTTCGGCATCCCGCACGTGGGCGCCGACATCTGCGGCTTCAACGGCAACACCACGGAGCGGCTGTGCTTGCGGTGGATGCAGCTTGGTGCGTTCTACCCCTTCTGTCGCAACCACAACACTGACGACGGCGTGGCGCAGGACCCGGCTGCCTGGCCGTCGGTGGCGGCCGCCTCTCGGCAGGCGCTCCGGATGCGCTACAGACTGATGCCTTACCTCTACACACTGTTCTGGAGAGCAGCCAGTCACGGAGACATGGTAGTACGGCCTGCTGCCTTCCAGTGGCCGCCGCGGCGCGAGCTGAGAGGCCTGGACACGCAGTTCCTGTGGGGAGGCGGCGTGATGGTGGCGCCCGTACTGACTGAAGAGAGTATCACCTCTGTCAACGTCACCTTCCCTCCTGGTGACTGGTACGATCTGCGTAATGGCACACTGGCTAAGTCCGGCGAAGGCTCCTCCTGGCACCTTTACTCGGTGCCCATGGAGGCCATGATCCCGGTGTTTGCCAGGGGTGGCTTCATCTTGCCGACGCAGAAGAGCGCTCTCACCACGGCCGCCGCTCGACGCGGAGGCTTCCAGCTGTGGGTGTACGGCGCCGAGGCCCGTGGTGAGCTGTTCTGGGACGACGGTGAAACCGTTGGCACCGTGGCCGCCGGCCGGTTCTACTACAGCTCGTTTGTCTTCAGCAGGGGAGAGCTGCGCGTGGGCGCTGAGTGGCCGGACACCCGCTGGATGTCTTATCCATACATTGAGCGGGTGGTGTTTCATGGGGCGCCGGGACGGGCTGCTGTCTCGGTGGACGGTATTTTCGTGTCTTCAGAAAACGTTGTATTTCACCCGGACACTCACGTGCTCAATGTGACGCTGTTAGTTTTTGGTGGATACTTCGTGGACATGGGGCGTCCACACGCAGTGCGGGTTCGCTACGGATAGAGGTCAATGCGAGAACAGAGAGCGGCAGGAGCAGCCAGGGTGGGGAAGGGTGCTACCACATTGGAGGGCACTGAGAAGCATTTCTTCGTGCAGTGCTCAGTCGCTGACCCCAGCTTTATCACAGAGCAACTAAATTTGATGTTAAATGAACCATTTGATTTCCCTTAGTTAGTTTTTATAGTATTTTTTCTGCACTTTGCTATCTTGGTGCGTGGTGTAGTTATGTTATTTGGAGTCTACTTAGCGGAGGACGGATGTAGGATTTGTGTACAGCATGCAGCTACCGTTGGTCATTTTGCAGGTCTTCTTTCAATGAACACTGACCTTTGTAAACGTACTTTCTGTGGTGCGACACGTTTAATGCTATATTGTATGTACAAGTATGGGGTAATGTCTTGAATCAACGTCAATATAACGATTTTAAGTGAACATTTTTCAGTTTCCGTACACAAGGAATTTGAGGTAAAACAAAAACCTACTTGGTCACTTTTAACACAAGTTTGTGAGTCCGTACCGTTTGGGAGGTTGGGTGGCTTAGTGGATAACACCATTATCTTCTAAGTCACCGGTCCTGGGTTCAAGTCCCTGCGGAGCCTCTGAATAGGTTGATTTGATCCCCCAAATCCCTACCAATAGAGTGAGAGTTGGCGAGGCCGCATGACCTTGGCAGTTGGTGCGTCGTTAAACCCCAACAATGATTCCGTGGCGTTTAGAGTCTCCACTGTGGCTCATTTCGAGGGAGAGATCGGGTGGGCCTTCGATTCTGCTCTGGTATGAATTGTCGGTTGATGCCAGCGCACAGAAGTCATAGAAGAGGTACATACCTGGCGCCCTACCACCCGTAACCGCAAAGAAGTCTGTTGTTTAACACCCGCACTGGAGAGGGGTCTGACCCTAAGGCGCCTGGTAACCCCCCTAAGATCTTGGGAACTAAGAGGCATATAAAATGGCGTTTGGAGGGTGGATGGGCTATGGTAGTGTACATCATGGCCAATTCTTAACTTAGATCAATATCTTTAGGGTCTAACAAGGTCATAAAGGTCAAATTTTGGCCATACTGGCAACCTATTGTGAAATGCCGGTATTGTGCGAAAAAAGATTGGAATAAGCTGAAGGCGGACCAGGGTCATAGAGGGAAGGTCACAAAGAATCTTTCCTGTACTTTTTGGGTTCAAGGTAAGTCAAGGTCATTGACCTATGAGGTCACAATATGGTATGCTACCGACAGTGTGCACTTTGACTAACACTATAGTCACTTTTATGCGGGAAATGAGGATTGACCTTTAACAATGACATTTGACCTTGACCTTTACTTTGAGGTACCTTAACTATGACGTCATAGTATAATACGTCAGACCGGGTAACGCCATTTGACGGGAAGCACTGGGGTCGATGATCTTGAAAGTGCTGATATGACCTTGACCTGTGACGTTTGACCTTGACCTTCATGTTAGGTGACATTGACATATCATCACGGTTATATGACATTATGACGTCACCACTCGGTCTCCAATGCAAGTGAACTGGTCCGAGGGTGCGACTGTGGCAATCTCAAAATGGAGGTCTGATTTTGAAAGCCTATAAGTTAAAAAAATTTTCGACCGATTTTCAACATTCTTTCACCAATCGACGCGCCGGTAAATTCTCTCAAATGTGGTCGAGTATGATCGTTTCTCGGCCACGAGCGGTTCTCCAGTAGCCTCGGAAAAATATGTGGGGGCCTCCGAGGCCCCCCACCAGTGCGCGCTTAAGAAGATATTGTATGTCGAACGACCCTTAAAAATAGTTGGGAGCAGAGTTGGGAGGTTTTTGCCACTTGGTGGTCTTAAGCGGTATTCACTGGGGTAAAAACCAGCTGGCATAAACTAGTTTTTGTCTATTTTGCCACTGAAGCCATGTTTGTTAAAAATTAACAATGTTTGTAATTATAAGGTATAATACAAAACATATAATACAAGAGTTCGCAATCGGTTGGCCGCCTTTCTCGACTTTTCTCCGGTAAGACCCAGCAAGAACGAAGAAATATGACTGGGATATATCTTGAAATCCTATAGTTCAGGTCAAAGAATCGTTAAAGCTTATTTTGTTTTTTTCAATCCCATTTCTGTACAGAAGTTTATTACATTATCTCCACAATATGTATAATTTATGGACCATATATTTATGTTACCGGTGTTTGATCGCTCCTTGCTACACAAAGCATAATAATCTGCACCAAGCATGAAGATGTACGACACCATTATACAACATACAGCATAAATTTTGCAGCATCAGTTAACATTTTAATTAGCTTTAACATATGCTTGAATGGATCCAGTATATGTGAAGATAATCGCCTCAATGAAACCTTTAAAAAAATAACACCCAGCAGTAATGGAAGAGAAGGTCCTGCACCTTAAAGATAGCCCCCAGCAGCAAGCACGACGAGCCCAGGGAGCAGGCACGACATATTGTTCGTACCAAGTTATGCATATATCCAATAGTGTGCGCGGATCCAGGGTTGTGGGGGCGACCGCCCCTCCCTTCTTGAGTTGAGCTTACAGGGAATGTGGCACATGGGTCGAATCCTGGAATTTAGTGAAATTAGGCGTACTTTTAGCCAAAAATAATGAAACCACTCATGATTTCTCTGAAAAATTTACAATAAGCTCCATATTTTGATTTTTAAAATACTCCTCTAGAAAAAGAAATCAGCCTGTGGACGATGTCACGATCTGGCAACCACTACCATACTTGAAACGCTTCAAGTGCTTCGATTGGCTGAAGCTCATCGTGACGTCAGCATATTTCGTCACACCAGCAGCTCATAACAATGGCCGCCCGGCGAGGGGCTGATGAGGGGGCTGGTGTCAGGTAGGTTTTGGCTTTTTCTACGGAAATATCGAGTTCCAAGACAAATGATATATTGAGTACCGGGTTTTCCGACTTGCTTTTCAACTGGGCTATCTCAGTTAAAATCACGTTATGAAGGTGCCACATTCCCTTTAAGCACTGCAAAGAGCTCCCTCCGATCACTGATCGGTATTCCGAAAGTTGATTTGAGAAACCCAAAAACCATCGGAATATCTGTCTCGGAGGGTCTCAAGAGTTGGTCTTGGGGGGTCTAAGCGCGGGCCCCTCCCCGCATGGGCAGGGAAACACCCCAAACCAAAGAACGAAACGACACCACTTTTTGGGGCATTGGGTTGAAAAATGCTTGCTTTCGAGTTTTCAAAATCGGTTTGTCGAATGGATAGGAAAGCAAAAAGAGCTTTTCCGAACCCTTTGAAGAGACGGATCGCAAAATGAAATAAAGATTACGGGTTTTTTCACTATGGCGTCAATGTATCCGGGGGGGGCACAGCTCCTCGTGTATCTCCGACCTGAGGGTGTGGTAAAAACATATCAAGATCAGATAGGCATTTTGCAGAGGACTAGGGTGGCACGAGAGAGGTTATGGGACACATTCAATGTCCCAGCCTCAGTATTCTACCTTGCTTACTGATACCAATGTTGCATATCCGGAAGAAAGCTGGATGATTAATCGCTGAGGCAGTGGGATGTTTAGGATTGCAGCGCAGCATCTAGAGGGCTCGCATCATACCCGCTGGGAAGTGGGGCAAGAGGCCGCCGCCTACCTGTAGAAAATACAGTTTTCAGTCAAATGGGGAAAATAAGACAACTTTATCAGTATGGGGACAGTTGTGGTTGCAGCAGGTACCAGATCCCTTACAGGTGCATCGCATGGGGTAAGAGTAGGCGAATGGGTTAACAGCTCTTCGTTGTTTTACCGAGGTCCCGCGACAGTGCGGTGGGTAACCCGCTCCCCCAGCTGAGTCCTGTGACAGTGCGGTGTGATAACCCGCTCCCCCAGCTGAGTCCCGTGACAATGCGGTGTGATAACCCGCTCCCCCAGCTGAGTCCCGTGACAGTGCGGTGTGATAACCCGCTCCCCCAGCTGAGTCCCGTGACAGTGCGGTGTGATAACCCGCTCCCCCAGCTGAGTCCCGTGACAGTGCGGTGTGATAACCCGCTCCCCCAGCTGAGTCCCGTGACAGTGCGGTGTGATAACCCGCTCCCCAGCTGAGTCCCGTGACAGTGCGGTGTGATAACCCGCTCCCCCAGCTGAGTCCCGTGACAGTGCGGTGTGATAACCCGCTCCCCCAGCTGAGTCCCGTGACAGTGCGGTGTGATAACCCGCTCCCCCAGCTGAGTCCCGTGACAGTGCGGTGTGATAACCCGCTCCCCCAGCTGAGTCCCGTGACAGTGCGGTGTGATAACCCGCTCCCCAGCTGAGTCCCGAGACAGTGCGGTGTGATAACCCGCTCCCCCAGCTGAGTCCCGTGACAGTGCGGTGTGATAACCCGCTCCCCCAGCTGAGTCCCGAGACAATGCGGTGTGATAACCCGCTCCCCCAGCTGAGTCCCGTGACAATGCGGTGTGATAACCCGCTCCCCCAGCTGAGTCCCGTGACAATGCGGTGTGATAACCCGCTCCCCCAGCTGAGTCCCGTGACAGTGCGGTGTGATAACCCGCTCGCCCAGCTGAGGTGCCCGGCTGTGTGACAGCCGCTGACTCCCGGCAGCTTGAGTGACCCGGTGGCAGACATCAGGCAGCGGGCCGAGGAGCTCTGGGTGGCCGCTGGCCAGCTGTACCTGAAGGAGAACGAGGAAGAGAACCGACAATTGATCAACTACCCTCCGGCACCGCCAGATTTGGCTACCCGGAGTCAGGTCAGCCCCATCACCTCAGCATATACTGGCCTTTATTGCGATGTGTGACTGTGAGGGCCCGTTGACAGCCTCTCCGCAGGCAATTTCCGCTCGCACTCAGCTGACTGAGAAATCACTTCCCACAAACCGGCATCATGCGCCAAATAGTAATCCTGTGAAATAAGAGGAAATAAATGTCTTATCAGATTCTAAATTAGTCGATACACTTTTTGCTGCCTTAAACTACAACTGTTGTTGCTGAAAAGTGTATTTCGTATGCAGCATGGGCATGATATCATTTTAGAGGGCTTAAACACAGCTCGATCGCACACAGTTTAGGAAGGCGGTATCGGTGTGTATGGTTGATCCAAGTGAAAGTGGTGAACGGAAAATGAGCGCGAGTCTAGCGATTATTCACCGTGTATTTATATATGCCTCGCACGCGGGAATGCTGTGGATGGGCCTTTACTGTTCGTACTGATAATGAGCATCGATAGTTCCCTCACTTACAGTGGTATATTGTCGGTTAGTTCGGCACGCGAGATGGACACGGGTTGTCAGGACTTCAAACAAGCATTTTCACTGTGATGACTTGCACCCCTAAATGCAGCTCTCATATATCTGCCTAAAAAGAGGAGCGATTTGGGAAACCCCAGTGGTTTTGTTTTTCCCGCTCGCATACAAAGTTACGATAGGTGCGGTCTTCGTCTAACCAACTATCAAACTGTCAAGTTAAAAATATGACGTTGTCAGTTTCCTTTTCCAAGCATGCCCGGAAATTTATTTTACACAAAAAACATAAAATTCATCCATGGGGTGTTGATTTTGCGCTGTGACGCTACTGTTTGCTGTGACGCCGCTGTGATTATGCTGTGACGCCGCTGTGATTGTGCTGTATCCCCTGATACTGTGGCGCCGGTGTGGTTGTGCTGTGACACCGCTGGGATTGATTTGTGATTGTGCTTTGCCCCGCTGATACTGTGACGCCGCTGTGATTGTGCTGTGACGCCGCTGTGTGCTGTGACGCCGCTGTGTGCTGTGACGCCGCTGTGATTGTGTTGATACTGTGACTGTGCTGGGTCGGCAGAGTGGCGTCCGCCGCTGGGTTGTCGGCTGCTGTCGCAGCGTTGTTTCTGCTCGCTGGTGCCGGGCGCGGTGGCCGACCTGGGCGACTGGGTGGCGGCCACGCGGCTGAAGGTGGCGCGTCTGCTGCACACGCTGGTGCTCCACCAGGAGCTGGGCGTCACCCAGTACCTGGCCAAGCTGGCGGCGGCGCTGACCGGGGCGCTCGCTGACGAGGAGCCTGACGTCCGCCTCTGGGTGAGACCCGTCCGGCTGCCGGACAGCTGGTGCCTTCTACTACGATACGGTCACTCCAACAGTGGTGGTTTCCTATGAATTTGGGTTTTAAGGGGGTCTGATGGGCGCTGAATCGATTGGAAAGTCCTAACAAATCTCAAAATTATTTATGGAGCTGCAGTTTTGCGCTGCCATGGAAAGGAAAAAGTGTCCTTCTGTTGGTAAGCCATCACCACCAGAGTTACCCTCTTTCCTTTGTACGGTAGTGTAGTTGCGCTCTCAAGAAATGCTTCTGCTGCCAATTTTCATGCTCCATCACCTATTGATCGATGAAACTGTGTTTATTCTTTCGTGCTCTTAATCGCCGTGTTTTCTGTATTTGTAACGTCGTTTGTATTCATGCGTCGTCATCAGCTGTGGAGCTGGCGGTGTCTATACGTTGGTAGGCAGGTGGTCTGAGGCGCCACACTGTGCCGTGCGCAGGCCGCGAGGACCGGGCAGCTGCTGGGCTGTTTTTCACCAGTGTCGGCGCTGGCGGAGGTGGTGCTGCGGCCAGTCTCGGCCGACTGCAGCGCCGCCGCGCGGCAACTGCAGCTACTAGCCGCGTGTCTGCGCGGCAGTCCTCAGCGGGACGCCCTGGCCGAGGCCGCGGCCGCCGTGCTGGCCGCCAGCGACCTCTGTCTAACGCACGACGTAAGTTCAGCCCCGGCGCAGAGGCTCACTGGCCACCTGGTGGTGTGCTATCGAGTCGGACCGATGCTCGTATGTCTAAAGCAGGCCATTTTTTAACATGTATCTGGGGGCGATTTCCCCCCCTGTCAGCGGAAATGCACCCCCCAGTGCCCGGAAATTGGCCCCCCAGTGAAATAGACAGATGACTTGAAACTAACCAAATGCAGACTCTCCTAACGAAAATAAGACAGAACACCACCCGATAATTATACCTTTGTTCTATTTCTGGTCCCAAATTGGCAATCCACGAAAATTGTGTTAAAAAATTTCCACCCGTGGCTGTCTACTCCATCGTGCGAAGACGAAACAAAGCGCATAGTTACAGGACATCCCGGTAAAGCAGCCTCAGCATCAGCTAATCACAACGGTGGCCTACAACCAATCAAACATCCTGTTCTATCCTACCGGAAGCCCACATCCCAGCCAGTACCGTGACATTGCATGATGCTCTCATTTCACACGCAGTCAGTTGTCAGCGCTAAGAGGTCGTTCGTAGATTAGACGGGACACTGTGTAGTCAAAGTGCGTAAGACTGGTGGCTGGCGTGGCGGTATGAAGTGCTTAGCCTTTTTATTTATTATTGTGATGGTAGCATACATAAGCGTCGCCACCGGCAAAAAGTGAGGGGCCAGCCAAGCTTCAACCTTATGCTGACAGCAAACTTTCCACGTTATTATCAAAAACTTTTCGAATTTGGGCTCCTCTTTGCCTTCCGCAGCGGCTGGTTATAAAAATTTCCGGTTTACTCCCATTTTGACTGAGACCAGGAAATTGTTGGTCCAAAAGTGGGGCGGGGGAGGGTGATTGATGATCCCAAAAAATGTTCTGGTTATGTGGACAAAATCATTTGATGGCCACGCGGGGTTGGAAGGGCACCCCTGGCTTCCTATTAGATGGGTAGTGTGCTAAAAATATTGCGTCAAGTCAATATCAAACTGTCAACAATTAGTTTTAAATAGTGATACAAGTCGCCTTTTCTGTGGTTTAAGACTACCGCTAGGGGTCGTTTTCGCCTCAAATGTGGCTTTTGTGGTGTTTATTTGGCTATTTTAGTGGAAATAAAATTTTGCCCCTCTTTGGCCCATTTTCTAACTCGGTTTGACCTTTTCCGCTGAAAAAACCTGGTAGCCCTGGGCAGCATCTATAATCTCTAGACTTGGAATAACTAAACAATTTATAAACATTTTTAACACTAACGCCTCTAAGTTTTATTAAACCCCCTCAAAATGGGGTCTTGACCCTTTGAAGACACTATAATGGCCAGCACAAGAAATGCCCCCCCCCACTGGCTTTTCCTTAAAAATGCCCTGGTCTAAAGGATGTACGGCTCAAGTACATACGCAAAAGTACGTAAGCAAATACGTGGGGGTATAAAGTTCGTATGCCAAAAGCGCTTAGGAAAGGTACATAAAATTGTTGGTAAGTAAAAGGACGTAGAGTTGAAAGGGAGTATCCCACTTTTATAATGGATATTGAACTGAGAGTTTAGTAGAGCGTGTTGAGAGAGCACGTTTGGCATTTAATTTCACTCAAAGCTGTCGGTATTACATTTCCGCCAGGTTTAAAGTTAAAATTAAAGGGGCTTATTGCCCTATTTCAAACCCTGGAGCTTCCATGTGGTTGAAGTAATATGATTGGTCGTTAGCCTTACGCCCCGCCCATTCGCTGGAAGTACCTTGCTAGCCAGTGAAATAACATGCAAAACGCCTGTCGACCTTAAACTTAAGGCAAGTAGCTCTCGATTTCAGAGCGTCACTGGGCCGATGTGCCACCAATGGCCGCTATACACGGCATATTATCTCTCCCCCGTACTTGCCAAAGCAAAGATCTTCTGTTTTTTTTTCAAAATCCAGCTCTGAAATTGTTTTCTTACATCAGGCATACGCATCCTCTTTCCACCACTGAATAAACACAGTCATAAAGCCATTGCACCAGCACTTAACGAGACCGAGAATGGACGAGTGGGCCGAGAGTTCGATCTGATGATAGAGCGGACGTCCTCAGCGGAAAATCGGTTGGGAGTCCTGTGATTATTTCACCATGTATTTGAATAGCCCCTGCATGCGATTTTTGTAATCCCGAAACGCTGTGCATGCGCCTTTACAGTGAGTTTATGATTAAGGTTTGGGATTTCGCTGATTATTAAAGCTGTTATTTGGATGACGTCACACATTGTTAAAAAAGGAGATATATCTCTTAACGTATAAAAATGGGGAAAAATGTCTCCTTATTTTCAGACGCCTTTTGTTCATAAAATACTATTTTTCTAATTTTGGCAAGTGGTCCATTCCGTTTAAAGAGAACGTAGCATACAAAGTAACCAGATTTAACACGCGCATTGACGGGGGTCTGAGCCACCTTCGCTTTGACGAAGGGGGGCGGATACCCCCTAAGATCTCGAGAACCACGGTAGGTAGCGAAAAATGGTAAACGGTGTTGGGTAGCCCTTCCACTTCTCCATCGAAATTATTTGAACCGTTTTTTTTTGTCAGGTCACATTGAAGGTCACGAGAGGTCAAAACATGCCGTAATAGGGATAACATGTAAATTAAGTTTTTCGGCCATTACATCTGAACAAGTAAAGATAAAGCAAAATGACTTGAACTATATAAACCTCGCAGCAAGCCGAATCGAATGATATATAATGTGACCTTGCTAGGTCAAATCAAGGATTTGACCTGACCTGAGGTCAGGTCAGGGTCAAATTAGATAAAATTCATATCATTAGAACCGCAAAGCCAAGGCGAGTCTAATGCAGCTAAAATTAACGCTCTATCACTATCCGCTACTGAGTTATACAGTAATAACTATTTTCCCATGTATTTCCAATGGAGAGGTCATGCCTTCTAGCTGACCTTACGTCATCGATATCAAAAATACCGGAAGATATTTTAGAGATCTCGGTGGGCCCATTATGTGATATGAGTTTCAATCGGACAAGTTCATCCTGCTCCGACGTATGCTATCTTAAACTTTTTTTGAGGTCAGGTCGCTTGACCTGTACTGGTGACCTGACCTGAGATGACCTAACCTATAGATTTTCTCAGAAGTTGTAAAAAGATGAGGCAAAAGGTATGCCAAGTACGGCGGCGCTATGCGCCGCCGTTTTACTGCTACCTCCGAAGAACCCGAGGCGGGGCTGGTACCCACCCCCCGTCAATGCGCGTGTTAATGTGTTTGGACCTTAAGCGTCATTGCCAAAAGCGAGGATAAAATTCCCAAAAGCAAAGACCGGTGCCGATAACAAAGTGATCGTCCCTTACGGTGGTGTCATCCGACGCACTCCTTTCCTTCTACCCCCTCCCCCCGCCCCCTGATCTTCCCCTCCACGCATCCCTGGCGACGCTTCACAACCAAAGCAGGTGTGCAACAACGCCGCTGCTGTAGCCGCCTTTCAACCTAGTGAAACCAGATTCTCCTGGCTCGAATTCTTAAAAGGCCCCTATGAGGATGATAGATGTCACGCAGTAATATGATGTAGATTGAAAGAGATCGAGCAATGCGTATTATTTCTTACCAGAAGTTGCGGCTTATCGTCCCCTAAGCTCTAGGCCTCCCGGGCCGCCGGTGCTTGGTTGGACTTCGCCCACCCAAAGGGGTGAGCTTCCGCACCACTCTATGATTCTTTTTTATTATATATTTTAAACCATATGAACCCTTTCCGTCACATACGTTTCCCATTACGAACATTTTACTTTTTGCACTCTCCGTATGAACTCGATCCAGCCGTACTTCCTCCATTGCGAACATTTTACCTCACGTACTTTATACCGTGTGAACTGTATCTATGCGTACTTTATACTGTACGAACTTTATCCCTGCATACTTACTGTACGAACTTTATCCCCGTGTAATTTTTCCATCACGAACCTTTTACCTTAGGTACTTCACACATTTCGAACTGTATCCATGCGTACTTTTTCCACCATTAACATTTTACCTTACATTCTTCATACCGTACGAACTTAATCCATTACAAATATTTCACCCCACGTTCTGTAGCGAGAAGTACTGTAGGCATACGTACTGTAACCATACGAACTTTTTCCTTTCGGACTTTTGTCCGCAACCTGTTATTGTAGTGTTGAGGTGAAAACGTTGGGGTGCGTTAAGTTCATGCTGCACGAATGGTAGAGTTACTTCAGTCCTGGTCGTCTGTAAATACTATTTTAACTATTAAGGAGAATATGGCACATTGATCGAATTCTGGAATTTACTGAAATTAGGCGTACTTTTAGCCAAAAATAATGAAGCCACTCATGATTTCTCTGAAAAAATGTACAATAAGCTCAATATTTTGTTTTTAAAAATACTCCTGTAGAGAAAGAAACAAATATCACCCTGTGGATGATGTCACGATCTGGCAACCACTACCATACTTGAAACGCTTCAAGGGCTTCGATTGGCTGATGCTCATCGTGACGTCAGCATATGTCGTGACACCAGCAGCTCACAACAATGGCCACCCGGCGACGGGCTGATGGGGGGCTGGTGTCAGGTAGGTTTTAGTTTTTTTTTCTACGGAAATATCGAGTTTCAAGACAAATGAATTGTGGAGTACCGGGTTTTCCGACTTGCTTTACAACTTGGCTATCTCAGTTAAAATCACGTTGTGAAGGTGCCACATTCCCTTTAACTGCTTGGCAGAAAATATCCTTACTAGTTTTTATTTGCAAAAGTTTGAAAGGTGGTATTCTGATCGTCCTTGAATTTTCGGAATAGCTGATGCCCCTGATGTTGTGACGCGAGCTGACTGCGGGTCTGCTTGGCCAGGAAGAGCGACAGCAGGGCCTGCTGGCAGCGGCGTCGGCCCTGCTGCTGAGCCCTCCGCCACCGCCGGCCGTGCCGCACCTGTTCAAGACGCTGGTGGCTGTGGCCGGCCACGCCTCTTCAGATGCCGTCAGGGACTCGGCCACCGGTGGGTTCCACGCAGAGTTCACCCTGACCACCTGTATCGCCAGGGGTGCCAGCATGACCACCTGTGCCACCAAGGGCTGTTACTACCCTCTGGCTGGGTTAGGAAGCGGTGTTTTCGTTTGGTGCCGCTAGAGTCTACTTATAGAAGTTTGGCGTTCATGGAGTAATTAGCGGTTATAAAGTTTTGTTTGTACATTTGGTAGATGGAAGGTTCTAGAACAATGAGCTTTATCTGACGCATTCCCAAATGTTAAAACAGCGTGGGCGTTTTGTACTTGGCTTTGGGATAGCTGTGTGAATTGACGTCTTTTTGTGAGCACTAAAGGGTGAGTCGCCCTACGTGGCTGCTATTGAGAGGCACTGGCCTTGAACTGAAATTTTTCGAAGTGTGTGAAGTTTGTGTGAACGAATTCATGGTTTTTTTAACACAGATATTTTCTATATAAGGAAGCGAAAGCCCTTTTCCGGGACATTGGTACGGAAACCCAAGGAACCCAAAGATATTCAGTTGTGATTTGCGATATCACCTTCTGCTGTGACTTAGTTAGAACCTATACTACGTATGCCAAGATGGGTTTGGAGCGTCTGACTTCTATGTATGTATGCCAAGATGGATTTGGAGCGTCTGAAGCGAAGACGTTTTTCTGCTAGAGGCTGGGTGATCAGGAGCGTGAATGACCTATCAGAGCTGCTAGAGGAAGCAACTGACCTGCTTGAGATGACCCTAACTAAGCGGGAATGTGAATCCAGGCTGGCTTCCCTGGACGAAGCTCAGTCTCTCGTGAAACTTTAGTTGAAGGAAGATGCCATGAGTGGAGATATGGGGGAGTCGTGGAAATTCCGAGAAGACATCAGGAAGGCGATTCTTCACACAGAGCGGTTCTGAGTGCGTGGCGAGACTGAGGCTGGTGGTGACCGAGCGAAGGCTTCTGCTTCCCTGTCTTGCTGTAAGCGCTTACCCCAGCTGGAGCTGCCACATTTTAGGGGTGATGTGATGAAGCGGGCTTCCTTTTGGGAGGCCTTCTCGGCTGCTGTGTACCAGTCCGAGCTCCTGCAGTCAGTAAGCTGACCTATCTGAGGTACTTTCTGGGAGGAGATGCTAAGAGGTGTGGGGAGGACCTACCTCCGGGCAAAACCACAAGCCTTTTTCCAGAACAGGGGTGCCAGCCTCACGACCTGTGTCGCTAGGGGTGCCCGCCTCACCACCTGTGTTGTGAAGCTGGCTTTGCATTAACTCATTGCACACGTGCAGGTGGCTGAAACTTAGTGGTCAGCTGTTTCTGCGGAGTTTCACTCGACCGTTTAAGCACTGTATTGCGCCTCAGATACGGCGTCCGCTGGTCTGTGAAGGGCGGGCATGAGTGGCGGGTATGTCTAGGTCGTTGTGTACCCTCCCAGAGCCGTCTGTCAGACGGCGGGCTGTGCTGGTGTGTGGGCAGGGCTGGTGTCTCAGCTGGCGGAGACGGCGGGCTGTGCGGTGCCGACCCTGCTGGCCCGGCTGGGACCGCCCCTGCTGCAGGAGCTGGCCGTGGACGTGGAGCTGTGGGGGCCGGCCAGCTCGGAGCTGCTCGCTGTTCAGATGCTGCTGCGCCTGACCGGTTAGTTTTTGCCGGAGCTGCGATGTGGAATAGGTGCTGAGGTAAGGTTTGCAATGCTCCTTGCGAGATATGCTGTTTTTGTAGTTGGCCGTAAACTGAGAAATTAGGCTCTGTTTTCTAATTGGTTCAGTTTTCTGGCTGATATAACCCGATGCGTATTGTTTGTATGCCACGTATTAATTGTATTGGTAGTTAATTTACTGAAAGTTTGTGTAGGCATTCCAGTGTTGCCAGGCTCACATGCGTACGCTATTCTTTGTGAAAGGGTGCTAATGTTTCCATCCATGTATGCCCCTATTAGTGGCCTTGGTAGTGAACTTCTGGACCTGCGGCGGTGACGGCGCGGTGTGGCCTGTTTGTCAGAGCCGCCGCCGGCGGCGCTGCTGCGGCCGGTGGTGCCGGTGCTGGCCGCCTGCTGTCGCCCGGGCCGTCCGCCGCCTCTCCGTCTGTCCGCCTTCTCCCTGCTCTGTGGGCTGCTGCAGTGCGCTGCGCTGGGCGACGCCCGCCCCCTGCTTGCCAACGTCACTGACGGTGAGTCTGACGTTGTCGCCGTCACTGACTGTGGGTCTGACGTCGTCGCCGTCACTGATCCTGAGTCGAGGTGTGACTGGGCACGGTGATGTGGGCCGACCACAGTGATGATTACGGGCGGATATGAGGTCCGTGCCACCTTTGCCAGTATGGGGGGGAGGGGCGGTGGTTGCCTGCCCTCCACCGTCCTTAATACATCGGAAACCACGCTGGGGTAACGGAAAGCGGTCTTGCTTAGCCCAGCTTGATTGCTATTGAAATTGTTGTACACAGGTTTATGTTCAGGTTTCTTTTGAGATCCGGAGGTCAAGGAATGTTTTCGCATGGATACAATGGAAACGTGGTGTTACGTCAGAACGGATGATAACGCTGAGCTATAGACAAATTGAAGGTTCTATTGGAAGTACCTTGTCAAGCCTGGTCAAATGATGCATCACATGACCTTGCTAGTTTGAATCCTAATACGGACCTGATCTTGGGCTAGTTCAAACTCAGCATGGGCCATTATGAACTTCATTGAAGCCACAGTGACAAGCCGAACACAATTGCGTCAAAGTAAATTATGTTTTGACATTCTCTTTGAAGTTATGAAACCCAAGGCAATTTACTCATACACTTCCAACAAATGAGTCACGGCCCACACTTTACCCCAGGGCAGCTAAATACTAATCCCGTTGCTGCATGCTATTTTGATCCTCTTACGCAATATTAATATCCGATTGGTAGATTTCGTGTGCTCTTGCTACCGCTCCTCTAATTTTTTTAGTTAGGTTACTGACCTGAATTGACGATATGGTCTCAGCTGACTTGGGCATCAAAATATTTTTTCCGAGTTATGAAATACACCAAGATACAGGACACGTTCATAAAAACCGGCTTGTGCGCTGCGCACCACCGCCGTTGTTTTTTCTTGTTTGTGAAATACCTTAGGGGATTCCCCCTCCCCCTGGTACTGGCGCGTGTTATCGGAGCAAGTGAATGTTGGAATGGCTTACTCCGCCGCTGCCGGCGAACGACGGATGACATTGCATATTTAGAATCCCTTCGAAGGCCCATCTGTGAAGTTTATCCCAAGGGAAATAGAAATGAAGAATGTGTGTGTGCTGCTGGAATTATCTATTAGCTGACATCATGTATCCTGTAATTTGTCTGCCAGACGTTTCCGGCAGAAGGATTTCACTGTCGATGTTGCCTTTGTGGTCTTTGTGATGTGACTGCGTTCTTCGGCAGACATTGTGCTGCCCAGTCTGGTATGGCACCCGGGCCGGTCAGACGCTGCCATCCGCACTGCTGCCATCTCGTGTTTGTATACGGAACTGCAGGTGTCGGATGTAACCGCAGACAGCGTCACGGAAGATCTTCAGAAGCTTCTTACTGGACTCACCGGTATGTATGGCGATTTTATGTAAATTTTTCCGGTATGTTGAAGTTGTGATGTATCTTACTAAACTGTCTGTTCTGTCATTGGAGGTTTCCAACAATCGGAATTTCTCGATTAGCATGCTGCGAAGGTAAAATCCTAGACATTGCGCCCCTAAACACAAATAATAAATCCGAGACCTTTTACGTCGTTATTTTGCCGATATCCAAATTTGACTCCGGACTCGTCGCTGACATGCTTTATGAGCCCCTACATGTGTACTGAAGCATCAAAATTCTTTAGAAATGGCCCATGGGTGTCTTTGTTTTCCACCGGCTGTGGTTGATGAATTGTATGTGAGCGTCTCTGCGCCGAGACTGCTGGTAACCTCGTGTTTACACTGACCATGGTGTCGGTGCCCTAGAATATTCGCTAAGACATCTACCCCGTCCTGCTTCCAGGTGTTCTGGAGGAGCAGGACCGGAAGGCGCGTCTGCTGACCCTGCGCTGCTTCAGCGTGCTCTTTCTACTGGTGCCACCCGGCGGCGTGGAGGTGCTCCAGCTGCACACCACCCTCACAGGTACACCACCCCAGCTGCACACCTCTCTCACAGGTACACCACCCCAGCTGCACACCTCTCTCACAGGTACACCACCCCAGCTGCACACCCTCTCACAGGTACACCACCCCAGCTGCACACCACTCTCACAGGTACACCACCCCAGCTGCACACCTCTCTCACAGGTACACCACCCCAGCTGCACACCACCCTCACAGGTACACCACCCCAGCTGCACACCACTCACAGGTACACCACCCCAGCTGCACACCACTCACAGGTACACCACCCCAGCTGCACACCACCCTCACAGGTACACTACCCCAGCTGCACACCACTCACAGGTACACCACCCCAGCTGCAGACCACCTCACAGGTACACCACCCCAGCTGCACACCACTCACAGGTACACCACCCCAGCTGCACACCTCTCTCACAGGTACACCACCCCAGCTGCACACCACTCTCACAGGTACACCACCCCAGCTGCACACCACTCTACAGGTACACCACCCCAGCTGCACACCACTCTCACAGGTACACCACCCCAGCTGCACACCACTCTCACAGGTACACCACCCCAGCTACACACCTCTCTCACAGGTACACCACCCCTGCTGCACACCTCTCTCACAGGTACATCACCCCAGCTGCACACCACTCACAGGTACACCACCCCAGCTGCACACCACTCTCACAGGTACACCACCCCAGCTGCACACCACCCTCACAGGTACACCACCCCAGCTACACACCTCTCTCACAGGTACACCACCCCTGCTGCACACCCTCTCACAGGTACATCACCCCAGCTGCACACCACTCACAGGTACACCACCCCAGCTGCACACCACTCTCAGGTACACCACCCCAGTTACACACCACTCACAGGTACACCACCCCAGCTGCACACCACTCACAGGTACACCACCCCAGTTACACACCACTCACAGGTACACCACCCCAGCTGCACACCACTCACAGGTACACCACCCCAGCTGCACACCACTCTCACAGGTACACCACCCCAGCTGCACACCACTCTCACAGGTACACCACCCCAGCTGCACACCTCTCTCACAGGTACACCACCCCAGCTGCACACCTCTCTCACAGGTACACCACCCCAGCTGCACACCTCTCTCACAGGTACACCACCCCAGCTGCACACCTCTCTCACAGGTACACCACCCCAGCTGCACACCTCTCTCACAGGTACACCACCCCAGCTGCACACCTCTCTCACAGGTACACCACCCCAGCTGCACACCACTCACAGGTACACCACCCCAGCTGCACACCACCCTCACAGGTACACCACCCCAGCTGCACACCACTCTCACAGGTACACCACCCCAGCTGCACACCACTCTCACAGGTACACCACCCCAGCTGCACACCTCTCTCACAGGTACACCACCCCAGCTGCACACCTCTCTCACAGGTACACCACCCCAGCTGCACACCTCTCTCACAGGTACACCACCCCAGCTGCACACCACTCACAGGTACACCACCCCAGCTGCACACCACTCTCACAGGTACACCACCCCAGCTGCACACCACTCACAGGTACACCACCCCAGCTGCACACCTCTCTCACAGGTACACCACCCCAGCTGCACACCCTCTCTCACAGGTACACCACCCCAGCTGCACACCTCTCTCACAGGTACACCACCCCAGCTGCACACCACTCACAGGTACACCACCCCAGCTGCACACCACTCTCACAGGTACACCACCCCAGCTGCACACCACCCTCACAGGTACACCACCCCAGTTGCACACCTCTCTCACAGGTACACCACCCCAGCTGCACACCACTCACAGGTACACCACCCCAGCTGCACACCACTCACAGGTACACCACCCCAGCTGCACACCACTCACAGGTACACCACCCCAGCTGCACACCACTCTCACAGGTACACCACCCCAGCTGCACACCACTCTCACAGGTACACCACCCCAGCTGCACACCACTCTCACAGGTACACCACCCCAGCTGCACACCTCTCTCACAGGTACACCACCCCAGCTGCACACCACCCTCACAGGTACACCACCCCAGCTGCACACCACTCACAGGTACACCACCCCAGCTGCACACCACTCACAGGTACACCACCCCAGCTGCACACCACTCACAGGTACACCACCCCAGCTGCACACCACTCTCACAGGTACACCACCCCAGCTGCACACCACTCTCACAGGTACACCACCTCAGCTGCACACCACCCTCACAGGTACACCACCCCAGCTGCACACCACTCTCACAGGTACACCACCCCAGCTGCACACCTCTCTCACAGGTACACCACCCCAGCTGCACACCACTCTCACAGGTACACCACCCCAGCTGCACACCACTCACAGGTACACCACCCCAGCTGCACACCACTCTCACAGGTACACCACCCCAGCTGCACACCACTCTCACAGGTACACCACCCCAGCTGCACACCACTCACAGGTACACCACCCCAGCTGCACACCACTCACAGGTACACCACCCCAGCTGCACACCTCTCTCACAGGTACAACACCCCAGCTGCACACCTCTCTCACAGGTACACCACCCCAGCTGCACACCTCTCTCACAGGTACACCACCCCAGCTGCACACCACTCACAGGTACACCACCCCAGCTGCACACCACTCTCACAGGTACACCACCCCAGCTGCACACCACTCTCACAGGTACACCACCCCAGCTGCACACCACTCTCACAGGTACACCACCTCAGCTGCACACCACCCTCACAGGTACACCACCCCAGCTGCACACCTCTCTCACAGGTACAACACCCCAGCTGCACACCTCTCTCACAGGTACACCACCCCAGCTGCACACCTCTCTCACAGGTACACCACCCCAGCTGCACACCTCTCTCACAGGTACACCACCCCAGCTGCACACCTCTCCACAGGTACACCACCCCAGCTGCACACCACTCACAGGTACACCACCCCAGCTGCACACCACTCTCACAGGTACACCACCCCAGCTGCACACCACTCTCACAGGTACACCACCCCAGCTGCACACCACTCACAGGTACACCACCCCAGCTGCACACCACTCACAGGTACACCACCCCAGCTGCACACCACTCTCACAGGTACACCACCCCAGCTGCACACCACTCTCACAGGTACACCACCCCAGCTGCACACCACTCACAGGTACACCACCCCAGCTGCACACCACTCACAGGTACACCACCCCAGCTGCACACCTCTCTCACAGGTACAACACCCCAGCTGCACACCTCTCTCACAGGTACACCACCCCAGCTGCACACCTCTCTCACAGGTACACCACCCCAGCTGCACACCACCCTCACAGGTACACCACCCCAGCTGCACACCACTCACAGGTACACCACCCCAGCTGCACACCACTCTCACAGGTACACCACCCCAGCTGCACACCACTCTCACAGGTACACCACCTCAGCTGCACACCTCTCTCACAGGTACACCACCCCAGCTGCACACCACCCTCACAGGTACACCACCCCAGCTGCACACCTCTCTCACAGGTACACCACCCCAGCTGCACACCTCTCTCACAGGTACACCACCCCAGCTGCACACCACTCACAGGTACACCACCCCAGCTGCACACCACTCACAGGTACACCACCCCAGCTGCACACCACTCACAGGTACACCACCCCAGCTGCACACCACTCACAGGTACACCACCCCAGCTGCACACCTCTCTCACAGGTACACCACCCCAGCTGCACACCACTCACAGATACACCACCCCAGCTGCACACCACTCACAGGTACACCACCCCAGCTGCACACCACCCTCACAGGTACACCACCCCAGCTGCACACCTCTCTCACAGGTACACCACCCCAGCTGCACACCTCTCTCACAGGTACACCACCCCAGCTGCACACCACTCACAGGTCCACCACCCCAGCTGCACACCACCCTCACAGGTACACCACCCCAGCTGCACACCACTCTCACAGGTACACCACCCCAGTTGCATACCACTCACGGGTACACCACCCCAGCTGCACACCTCTCTCACAGGTACACCACCCCAGCTGCACACCTCTCTCACAGGTACACCACCCCAGCTGCACACCACTCACAGGTACACCAACCCAGCTGCACACCACTCACAGGTACACCAACCCAGCTGCACACCACTCACAGGTACACCACCCCAGCTGCACACCACTCTCACAGGTACACCACCCCAGCTGCACACCACTCTCACAGGTACACCACCCCAGCTGCACACCTCTCTCACAGGTACACCACCCCTGCTGCACACCTCTCTCACAGGTACACCACCCCAGCTGCACACCACTCTCACAGGTACACCAACCCAGCTGCACACCACTCACAGGTACACCACCCCAGCTGCACACCACTCTCACAGGTACACCACCCCAGCTGCACACCACTCTCACAGGTACACCACCCCAGTTGCATACCACTCACAGGTACACCACCCCAGCTGCACACCACTCTCACAGGTACACCACCCCAGCTGCACACCACTCTCACAGGTACACCACCCCAGCTGCACACCACTCTCACAGGTACACCACCCCAGCTGCACACCACTCTCACAGGTACACCACCCCAGCTGCACACCACTCTCACAGGTACACCACCCCAGCTACACACCTCTCTCACAGGTACACCACCCCAGCTGCACACCACTCACAGGTACACCACCCCAGCTGCACACCACCCTCACAGGTACACCACCCCAGCTGCACACCACTCTCACAGGTACACCACCCCAGCTGCACACCACTCACAGGTACACCACCCCAGCTGCACACCTCTCTCACAGGTACACCACCCCAGCTGCACACCACTCTCACAGGTACACCACCCCAGCTACACACCTCTCTCACAGGTACACCACCCCAGCTGCACACCACTCACAGGTACACCACCCCAGCTGCACACCACCCTCACAGGTACACTACCCCAGCTGCACACCACTCACAGGTACACCACCCCAGCTGCACACCACTCTCACAGGTACACCACCCCAGCTGCACACCACCCTCACAGGTACACCACCCCAGCTGCACACCACTCACAGGTACACCACCCCAGCTGCACACCACTCACAGGTACACCACCCCAGCTGCACACCACTCTCACAGGTACACCAACCCTGCGGAGGCTGGACGACACGGCGCCGGAGGTGCGGCGCGCTGCCACCGTCTGACATGTGCCGGCGTCGACAGAGGTGCTGCGGAGGCTGGACGACACGGCGCCGGAGGTGCGGCGCGCTGCCGCCGCTGCGGTGCCGCCCCTGCTGGCCGCCCTTCCGCCCGACTACTGCCCACTGCAGTGGCGCCCCCACCTGGAGCATTTCGCCAAAACGCTGCTGGTGTTTCTGGATGATACCGACGGCGAGCTGCAGGATCTGGTGCAAGGTGAGAGCGCGCCTGGCCGAGAAGGGCCGTGGAACGACAATCTGTGGGTGGCTGAGACGACCTGTGGGACCAGGGTGTGGCTCGGGGCTAATTTGATAAAACTGGCACAGGCCAACTCTAAATGTATGTCAGAAGTACGTAACGAAATCATGTTGGCAGTTGTGCGCTACATTCTGTATTCTGTGACCTGTTTCCCGATGTGTCCGCCAGAGGCGCTGGTGTCGCTGGGACAGCTCAACGCTGGCGTGGTGTGTGAACAAGCTAGTGCTCAGCGCGACAAACACCGCAATTCGGAGCGCTGCGACCGCCTGGTGGCACAGCTGGTCGACGTCGCTCGCGCTCAAACACAGGCCCACGCTTCAGGTCAGGCTGATTGTTCAGTTCAAGCTGACTCGCCATCTAACGTCAGTGCTCCGGCTGACACTTCGGTTCAGGCTGACGGTCCTCCGTCGGGGGCCGACTCTGAATCTGGTGTTAACACTGCGTTTACGGACGCCCCGGTGCCGGGCACTAAGGCATTGTGAGCAGTTCACTCATTGGTGGCACAGTTTGGTCGGTTGAAAGCTGATTTAGAACATTGATGCTCACCTCGAAACCGTTTGTGCTGGTAGGCTCAGTTTCACGTAGGTCACGTGCCATCTGAGAGTATGAGAAACGATCTCATTCGCCCGAGGCAGTCATGTGCGAAGAGAAAAGACGCCGGTGGAAAAGGGGACCTGTGAAGGGGTGTCGATATCCCTGTGCATCCGTCCAAAGTATTGTTCCTGACAGTGTAAGTGGTTCTTTTTGCTCGAAGTTGGACAATGCAGCATTAAGTCATAGACAGGGATCGAGTCAATCGTGCATGCTTTCAGTATTAAGGTCTCGTCTTGGGAGTAGTTCCGCAATATCAGTAAATGTAGTCAGTTGGTGAATTGAGGCGTTCTCAGTTTTAGTCCTGCCCTCCAGCGTCCCCGAGGACCTTCCACGCGTCACTGAGAGTTCGTATGTTACAATTCATTATGGTTGGTGCTTGCCAGTTGTATTGCTTTGTCGCTGTTTGTTATGATTTGTGTTAATCATTCCTCTTCATAAGTCATGGATGATGCGCTGATTTTTTAAACTTAATATAAAAGCAAAGTATTGATGCCCCTCTTTGTAGTTTTCAACAGCTGTCCTGTATTAACAACTGCTTCCATCTTTTGTCATCTGGGCAATTCCAGCACCAATCGACCAAGGCCTACACGGTACCTCTCCGATTTTCTTTAAAATTGGCATATAGGGTTCTCATGGACCCCGAAAGCTGAATCTAAGAGTTTCAGCTCAATCGGAATAAAACTTTAGAAGTTATTGCCTCAGGCATTTTTGAAAATCTGCTTACAGTGCATTTTTAGATGACCATACAACCCACAGAGACTGATGAACTATGTATTAAATATACCTTTTCCTGTCTGAAATGAACCGAAAAACTCGAATCTGAAGTCCGTTTGACCCTAGGTCACTTGTGAAAATAATTATGATTTGACCTTGACCTAAGGTCATGTCCCAAATTTGCTGGTACACCTTGTTTTCAAAATGGAATATCTCAAATTTAAGATTGAACTTTTTCCGTCCAATAAAATAGGTTAGAACATCCGTTTTTTTATATCTACTAGTGTTTTTAACACGCACAGTGGAGGATGGTCTGGTGTCAACACGTAATGAAGGGGGTCCCGAAATGCCTCCCTGAAATCTTGCTAATTAAGAGGGTTAGGAAAACGCATGTTCCGGGATTTGTGAGGCCTGTAAACTGTTTTATTTGAGTTCAATTGTATGGACTTATATCTATATCTTTAAGGTCAAATCAGGTCATATATGTTAAATGTATGTACGTCATACCGGACACCTTTAGTGAAGTGCCGTGATTATACGGAAAAAGTTGCGAAACGTTTGAAATATATAACAGTGATATATTGAAACAGTGATATTGAAAAATATAACAGTACGGTGACAGTGGACACCCTCACGTCAAAGGAGCCCTAGATAGGAGGAGGTTAGGGAGTATTTATACTCTTTTGACTCCGTGCAAATGGCTTCTGAAGATATTACGTTCAAAGAATGGTCAAAATCAGAGAGAGAATCGACGCGTTCGGATTGCGTGGATAATATAGAGCGATTTGTTGATCCCCTGAGTGAGAATGTATGTAACCTAACCCATCACCACTACATATATATGGCTCAAGGGCATTATATAGCAAACTGGAAGGAAAAGGCACCAAAGGGGGAAAGCCGTAGTCATCGATGACTTATCAGAAAATAATACATGTGCTGCGCAAAATGCTGCTCAGTCGTATCACTGGTCTGCAAAGCAGGTGACTGTACACCTTTTGTTCCATACTGGATTGAGGATGGAGTCCGGCAGTAGAAGTTTTTTAAGTGACGACTTAAAGCACTCTCACGTCATGGCTCATATCTTGCAGCACAAACCCGTACCTTGGCTACGCACCCACATGCCAAGTTTGAAGAAAACACATTACGTATCAGACGGGTGCGGTGGCCAATACAAAAACAATTTTCACTTTATCAATGCTTGTTATCATCCAGACAGACTTTCAAATACCATGTGAATAACGCTTTTTGCTACCAGCCACGGGAAGAACGCCTGTGACGGAGTTGGCGGTAAAGTTAGAAGAACAGCCAAGGTAAGCAAGGTAAAGGAGAGAAGAAAAGGATCAGATCTTGGATCTTCTATTGATGTTCTCTTTTCTGACGCAATACTTCGACACCACAATCCATTTCGCGTTTGTCAGTAGAGAGGAGGTCTTTGAAATGTCAAAACGACTGATACAGTGGTACAGCTCGGCGTTGAAGATCAAGGGCACCCAACGGTTTCATCGTTTCACACCCGTAAACCTGAACACCATGCAGGTGCGAGAGCTTCTGAAGACATCGACGGAACCAGTGGCAGATCTAGCCGGTCGGTTTGGGAGGAGCAAACCAAAGTCAAAAAGGAAAAAAGAGAAAAAACGTCACGCAGTGAAAAATTGTGCTACAATAATATGATTTGACAGTAGGATTTGGGATATTTGAGCCAAAAGGCAAAAAACGTCACGGGGTGAAAAAGTATGGGCACAAAATACTTTTTCTATCCAAGACCCAATATTTACACTGAACTTAGCTGGTTCTGTTTGAAGTTGAGAGTTGAAGCACCGAAATCTTGCTTATAAATTAAAAAATGAGTCGGGGCATAAAGCAGGTCGACCGCTTGGGAGGGGGGCAAAAACATAGTTTTGCCCCTAGCTTTCCATTTGGGGGACATGCCGTTTTTGCTTCCCCTGGATCCGCCACTGGACGGAACAGAGCTGCCTACTGTGAGAGCGTAAGGTCAGCTCAGCACAAAGACAGCTCATGGAGGCGCCGGCTCCCGTATTTCGGTGCATTGTTGCAAACCGGTGTCCGGTGTACATACATACATATTTTCCACGTGTTGACAAATGCTTGCTTCCTTTAACTTCAAGGAGAGTAAAATCGCGCAAAGATATCGTCAAGGAGAGAGTATTGCTCTAGTACTAACTCGCGAGTGGAAAATACTTGCTTCGGTCCGATGCAGAAAAAAACTTATTTGAATCGACGCGATAGGCGAGTTCTATATATGAACACGGGAAACCACGATTGCCTTATTTGGCTTTCTTCAGACTTCTAGCACTGTTCCTATTGTATCACCATTTTGTCCCACTACCTTTCCAATATGCTGTCGAAGCCCCAGCGACGAGTTATCATCATCCTTTAAAGCACTGTAATGAGCATTAACACGCAGTCGGACAGGGCTTAAGCATAATTACCCGAGGTGGCCGGAAACCCTTCATGGCAGAAAAACAACATCGATGAGCGAGTTAATTTTGGAAAGAACTTTGAAAATCTGTCCTCTATGTTTACGCACTGACTGACCTACAGGCTTACAAAATCAGATGTATATTTCTAAATAGCCATAATCTGCGGTCACATAAGCACCGCCACCGGAAAAAAGTGGGGCCAGTCAAACTTAAACCTGATGCTGACAAAAACCTTTCCATGATATGACCAAAAACTGTTCAAATTTGGGCTCCTCGATGCCCTCCACAGTTACCGTTTATGCAAATTTCAGGTTTTCTCCCCATTTTGACTGAGATAAAGGAAATTTTGGGCCAAAAATGGGGGCCAGGCCCCTGGCCTTCTTTCCGACGCCTATGTGCGGTCACACCAGTTCAAATGCATTGCAGACCTAGCGATGCGACGAAAACGTAGCATCGTCAGAGTTGTATGTTAAGATCATTTCACTAGATCATAGGTTACAGACCAAGGTCATATAAACATTATCGCAATTGTTGATCGCACAGCTTTCGGTCACATGACGTTCCCTGGCAATACGTGTATGTTTTTATGTTACAGCTGAGGTTACAGAATGATAAGTTCCAGGTCACAGGCCAAAGACCGTGGGTCAAGGTCAAACTCATTGATTGCTTAATGGTTGCTTCTATGCAAGCTTCAACGTATGTGCATCCATTATGGAAATATCTCACGTTGTGGTGTCATTGTCAATTACCTTGACCGACCTCGACCTAAATATTCCAGAGAACAATTTATATCTTCTCTTTATGAAATTTGCCCGCTCAAAGTGTATTCGCGACTTTGTTTCGCACAGTAACGGCATTTCGCTAAGTGTCAGGTACGGCCTACATTTGACCTCTATGACCTCATTTGACGTTGAGGATACTGGTCTAGGTCCATGAAATCTAGCCTAAAAAACACATTCTACAGCCCTCACAAAACCCGCAACACGCGTTTTGCTAACCCTCTTAATTGGTGAAATCTCAGGAGGCATTTCGGGACCCCTTCATTACGTGTTGATGCCAGGCTACCCTCCACTAAGCGTGTTAAAAACACTAGTAGATATAAAAAACGGATGTTTTAACCTATTTTAATGGAAGGAGAAAAGTTCAATCTTTAATTTGGAATATGCCATTTGAACAAAAGGTGTACCAGCAAATTTTGAATGTGACCCTAGGTCAAGGTCAAATCACAACTTTTTCACAAGTGACCTAGGGTCAAACAGACCTCAGATTCGAGTTCTTCGGCGCATTTCAGACAGGAAAATATATACTTTAAGCATATTTCATCAGTCTCTGTGGGTTTTATGATCACCTAAAAAATGCACTGTAAGCAGATTTTCAAAAAATGCCTGAGGCAATAACTTCTAAAGTTTTACTCCAATCGAGCTAAAACTTTCAGATTCGTCTTTACGGCCCATGAGAACCCTATAAAATTATTTTGAAGAAAATCGAAGAGGTACCGTGTAGATTTGCCATTTGGCTGGTCGATTGGTGCTGGAATTGCCCATCTGTGAGGTGGTACGGTCTTAATGATGCAAACGGTACCAGGAGGTTCCAGGATGCTCCCCACCAGTGCGCCCTGTCCAGAGATTGTCCGATGTCGGCAGACACTGCTCTCTGTGTCGCTTGATCTGACAGCAAGGTGGCATGATGACCTGCATTAACCACGATTCCTGCTTTTCTCTGTGATTTTATTGTCGCATCTCATCGAGTTAACTGACCACTTTAGAACATCTTGAAGAAATTATCGTATGCGCGTTAATTATACCCCGCCTACTTACGGTGCACTTTGCATTTTTTCTTCAAGCAGAAGGCAATTCTGCGCATTTGTGGCCGCAGCATAGACGTTAACTGAAGTATTCTGTGCATTATCATACAGCCTGCGTAAGGTACGTGCATAGCTACATGGACGCGTTGAAAAATAGCGCCGGGTTCACTGATCCCAAAGCGTCGATATATGGGTAAATGCCGGCATCGATTGGTAAGGACTGAAATAGACGGTTGCGACTCGGTATATTCGCGAACATGAGGGTGCATCCCTGCATCCCCATGGTAAATATTTGCACCCCAACGATATGTTGACCTCTCCAAGGTGTGCCACCTGAATCGCCCCGGCAACCTCTCAAACATCATCTATCTATAGCCCCTATCTAGACTTTCTATCCCCCCACCCCCAGAGTGGGAGCAACAATACCCCCGAGATGCAATCCGGGCGCTTTTTGTCCCGACATTTGTCCCGACAAAATGAGGTTCATACTGAATTTGGCAACTCCATTACTTCTTCTTAAGTTTTACCTCTGCTGAAACACCTCTGTCTTTTTCAGTCCAGAATCATCGGAGTTAAATGTCCCTGTACTGACACAAATACGATATGTATGGAAAAACGAAACCGTCGTTAAAGAGATTATTTATTGTGAGAAGCCAAACAGTCTTTAAAAACTTGTCTGCAGTATTTTCCACCGTTTGGGTGTGTTGTGGAGCGGGAACAGCCCGTAGACCCCAGACAACCCGCAGCATCATTGTGTCTGTCTGCAAACTGGCCCGCCTTTACCGGTCGTCAAAAACGAGTGTTTAAATATATGTTGTGATAATCGCAGCAATATCAATCTTTCGCTAGTGCGGATAAGTCACATTTAATTCAAGTCATTGGTGAACGCGTTAATTTGCACGCAGGAAACTAGCCTTCTCCCAGCAAATGACTGGTTTTGATTGTTTAATCTATGAAGGTGCCTGGCCACAAGCCGTAAATGCATCAAGTAATTCTTGGCAAGCAAGAGTTGAAAAGTTCCACTCGACGTGATTGTCTATGCCACCAGCTAGTCTATGCCACCAGCTAGCTAGCTTACCTAATTACACAGTTCCCTGAAATATTTTATTTGGACGTCCGCTTGAAGGCAGCACATGCTTGTTTTTCAAGGAGAACTTCTATAGTGGTTGAGAGCATAGACCTAGCGTTGTCAAATTCACATCTCACATGTCCTTCCTGCATAGTCTCCATAGTCCGCACGTCGAGTGGTGTAGAGGAGATTGTTCGATGTCCGGTTCCTCTCTTGTAAGCCGCCGCGGGCGTTTCTCTCTCCAGCTGTCAGGAAGTCCTAGTCCACCGACTTTTTACCTTGGGCTATAGTGGTGCAGATGAGCAGCAGGCCCACGGCAGACAGCATCGCTGCCGGGAACGGAGAGTCAGTGTCAGATAGCATCGCTGCCGGGAACGGAGGGTCAGTGGCAGACAGCATCGCTGCCGGGCACGGAGAGTCAGTGGCAGACAGATCGTGCCGGGCACGAGGTCAGTGTCAGATAGCATCGCTGCCGGGAACGGAGAGTCAGTTAGCGCTGCCGGGCATGCAGGTCCAGTGCAGACAGCATCGCTGCCGGGAACGGAGAGTCAGTGGCAGATAGCATCGCTGCCGGGAACGGAGAGTCAGTGGCAGACAGCATCGCTGCCGGGCACGGAGAGTCAGTGGCAGCAGGCCTAAATCAGACAGCATCGCTGCCAGGCGCAGATATTGAATTGAACGACACACCAACTGCCAAGGTTATATGGTGTCGCCAACTCCACCCCGTTTGGAGGACTTAAATCATCAGGCTGTACTCATTCCGAAAACACGATGAGCCTTGAACTCGGGAACTCTGGCTCATGAGGCAAGTGCACTACCGCTGAGCAACGCATCCGTGATCATTGCTCTCACACATTAACTAAGCAGCCATGCACTCATTGCTGCGGTACTTTGAGACTGTGTGGTGCAGGGCATTGGCGGGCGCAAGTCATATAATTTGAATAAACATTGAAGTGGCTGTATTCGTGAAGTTTAATGTCTAAGGAACGGCGTGAAAGCCTTGTAGCTCTACAATTTCACATTTTGACGATGAAACTTTGGCGCGCATGTTTTGCTTGAAAATACCTTTGCAGTTGCTCCCCGCCCTCCCCTCCCTCACAAATACACACGCACTTGCAGTATTCTGAAAATGTATCCGTGTATGGCCTGGGACACTAAAATTGACCTGAAACTACATTCCAAATCACATGTGCTGATTGTTTCAGCTTTTTTTGCCAATCATGCACCAAGTTTGACAACTGTCATGTTCTGCCGTGTGAACCTGGCGTATCGTTATGTGGTATGACGCGGCGTCATACCTGCGCTTGCTGCCCGCCTCGGTGCCGGGTCCAACAGCAGGGCTTACCTAGGAAGGCCGGCAACGCGATGGACATGATGTTGGCGTGGTGTCGCCTCACGATGGGTTGCAGCGTCGGCCTGGGCGTCGTGTAGTCGCCCACGTACGAGCCGTTGACTGCGGCAGGCGGCACGGTTAGGGGCACACAGCACGGGTAGTAACACACAGCACGGTTAGTGGCACACAACACGGTTAGTGGCACACAGCACGGTTAGTGGCTTGCAGCACGGTTAGTGGCTTGCAGCACGGTTAGTGGCACACATCACGGGTAGTGGTACACAACACGGTTAGTGGCACACAGCACGGTTAGTGGCACACAGCACGGGTAGGGGCACACAGCACAGGTAGGGGCACACAACACGGGTAGTGGTACACAGCACGGTTAAAGATAGGCACCTCTGCAGAGGAGCTGCCTCGGGGCGTCGGAGAGAATGCTGGCGATATGTTCAAATGACTTAGCTGAGAAGCCTCAGTGATATTAATTGCGTATAATGCTAGAGCGTTGAGAACATGAAGAAGCGTGTCGTAAAATGACATATGTATGCAAATCTTCTAAACTTTTTACTTTACTGCAATAAAAAGACCACCTTTTCCGGGGATTTTTACTAAGGCAGCTTTCATATGTCTTGGCTGAAGCAGCTTTCCAAATCGACCGACATTGGAATACTAATGGCCTCAAAATGTTCTCTAGAGTTCATAGGTGTAGATCATATATTTTTTCTGTCTGGTGAACGAAAGGTTTCCTCCATGCCAGAAAAAGACTGTTAGGTAAAGTTTGGTCGTAATTTTAATTCCCTGGAAGGTCCAGCAACATATCAGAAGCAACTGAGAACGAATCGGTCTTTCCATCGGCTCGAAATCAAATTGTCGAACTCATTAACGGGCATAGCAATTCCCTTAACTGCACAATTGCTGCTGATTGTGTTTATTGTCGATATTGTATTTCATCTTGAGAAGCCCCATATCGTTTGCGAGGGCTAATGTCTCCGTAGAGACTCCATTTACAGAGTGACTTCTTCAGAATACCCTCTCCTGTGCGGATTTTCTGCTTACAGAGTCGCTTCCTCAAAATACCTTCTCCCGTGTGAAGTGCCTACTCACAGAGCCGCTTCCTCAAAATACATCCTGTGCGAAGTGCCTACTCACATCGCGCCTTGTTCAGCTGTCTCATGTAGCCGTCGCCCTTGACGACCATGCCCTCGCCAGGTGCATACGTTGTCAGATCTGAAACGACAACACAGATAACGATTCTGCCTACTCTACTTTAAATTGGGTGTAGTTGCCACCTTTTGTACACTCTTTTTACGCTAGTACAAACACTCCCAGTATAACAAAGAATGACATCGGAAAATGTCGTTCTAGCCAAAGTACCAACCACTGTCGCCGTCCACACTTCATTAACCTCACTCACCCTGGTAAGCAACGGACGACGGGTCGATCTGGAGGGTGCCAATGCGGCTGAAGTAGACGTAGTTTTTGGCCAATTTTCCCACGGTTTCGGTGGTGTTGGCCCACTGTGGCTGGATCTCCACCTCGAAGCGTACGCCCACGCCCTTAGTGGTATCGTTCCAGGCCGCCAATAGTGTCGATGTCACGTTCCATGTTGGCGAGGGGTACTTCTTGATCAGCATAGCCTTAATCTGATGAACAATGATTTTCATTAACGTCTTCATGACGTGTAAGGATTTTATGTCATCGCTGTAAGACATCATAGAAAGTTGGCTTAAGTGTTTTCAGTTTGTTGAAAAGAAATTTAACCTACTGACATGTTCGTCGAAGAAGATTCTTTTCACAAACAAGTTTTTAGGGCGTGATGTAGACTGGTTGCTACAAGATGAGTCAAACACGAATTATTAAACATGGGAATATCACTTTTCGATCGGTGCGTCCAAAGCGTTCAAACTCTGCATGGTTTTCGGATGTCGAGGAGCTATGAGTTTTGTGCTGTATGATTTTTGCTTAGAATTCATTAGAATTGAAATAATTCGCCAGGAACTGATTACTAAAGACACAGACTTATTAATAATCAACGTTTAATGAAAACTGGCGGCAAAATATTGGGCTAATAAGGCAAAATTCATGCCGCGTCGATTTATCTACGGATTTAGATGCGGCCTTAAAAACATATGGGAAAATCATGAGTATTAGAGGAAGTAAAAATACAGCGGCACTTCAGAGGGACTAGAAAAATAATCGCAATAGTTGTTTTCATCCTCTCGGTACAATGAGGTGGCGAGTTAGCATTGGATGGGATCAGGTGAGAGCTAACTCGTTATGCTAACGTTAAATAAACAGGCTGAATAGGGGAGGGTGGGGCAGCATGGACACTGGGTGCAAGATGGCGTAGCCCTTTGGAGTGAATTGAATAAAATAAGCTCTTTAGTTTCTGCACAATTCTTACACTGTAAAAACCAGTTCATTTGTATTTTTTCGGATTAACTTTGTAATAATATTACACAAAGGCTCTGTGACATTTTACGTTGATATTGCGGCCTTATGTTCTTTCTTCTCTTGCATCGTTGTTACCGTTGTCGCTGTGCATGGAATCATAGCTGCACTTACGTCATGTGCAAGCTTGAAGGAGAGCAGCTGGGTGGGGCAAGGCAGACACCCTGACCATGCGATGCACAGTACGCGGAATTGCTTGTTATTTAATGTAATCATGCAAAATCGTAAATCGCTTTCATCATGTACGTGCGTGAATTTCACTGAACAAGTTCGTGCGCTAATGTTCGACTTGTGAAGTATTTGTGACTTCGCTGCTTGAAAGAGTTAATTTTCTGCAAGTTATAGTACAAACATGATCGCCATATCTCGAGCATGTTATAATTTTTTCATAATCCTCCAAATAAAAAGTGATGTTACAAGTTAAGAACAATGTCGAATGGCCTGATCTAAGGGTACGACGGCGATATACACATACGAATATAAATTAGCCACCGTAGACGGACTCAAATAGCTATTAGAATGGCCTGTTCATTTTGCCCATGGAGTGACCAGGCTGCCCCAGGGGTGGAGCGAAATGGACTTTTGCTACTTTTTTGCGAACTTTCCCTTAAAATCAAGTACGATAATGGCATGCACCTGTTTGCTTTCAGAGAGCTACATAAATGTCTAAAGTATTTTCATGAATACAGTCAGGGTGTATTGAGTTCAATGAGTCATTAGAAATACCAGTCGTCGTTAGGGGTCCATGTAGCCACGTTCTCCCTGACCTGGAGCCCGTTTGGAGCTGAATGAAATCCTAGCCACCTTACAAGTGTGTAAATGCTTATCATAAATAATAATGCCAGAAACTATATAAAATATGTGAGTCTCGTTCTCTGAGTCTTAGAGGAACATTCGCACCTTTGCTTAAGTATCGCTACCGAAATAAGGTGAAGGGGCTAGTGAATCGTCAGCCTGCTGCTGACAAAGTACTTGCCCTCTAGAAGCAAAGGCTAGTCAGATTTTTGCTGCTGGCTATTTTCCCCACATTTTCCTTATAAGGTTCCTGTTTGTTTTCCAGTTTGACCAATGCTGGGAAATTTGTCGATGCAAAGTAGGGTGGGCGCGCACTCCATGCCCCCTCTTTTCCGACGTGTCCATTGTGATCTCTCACTCACCCCTTGGTCGATGTCGGCCTCCAGTTCTTTAAAGGCCGCCGAATCAGTATTGTTGAAGTCCTCGGTGTAGTTGGCGTTGGGAGCCCGCATCTCAAATCGCATGAACGAGCTCTCATACAGCTCCTCTGTAGCAAACACAACTACCTCTGCCACAAACGCTCGCGTCCATTCAGTTTCGGGCAAGAACAGACGTGCATGACCCGATCAGCTCCCCCTGGAACCCGCTTTCTACTTAATGTAGCGTTATCAGCTTTTCTACCAACGATCTAGTGACTGCATAGCAAACAAATAAACTGGCTCCCTTTTAAATATAAGCTACAGATAGTGTCAATTTTAGCATGTCTACTCCAGGTTTGTCGACACCGCGGTCGTACCTTAGCAATGTCGGAAAATCGTTCCATCGTTGGATAGCACGGATATTTGGTTCGAGATGTAGAAACCGTTCTTGGAAAAAGCGACAATTTCCGGCATGATGGTGATTTCTATGTACGATGGGCTGCGAATCTGTTGTTATTTGACAGAAATTACCCTTTGATATAGGTCTAAAACCGGACATCTTATAATTTTGTTATATCCGAGGAGGAAACATTTCAAATGGAAATTTTGAGGAGGGATAAACTCGGCGTGTTAGCTCTTATTCTCTAGCTTAATACTGTACATGTTCAGGACCTTGCTTCCCAGTCGCCTACCGAGCGAGGGTGGAGGCTCGGTGGGAGTGATGAGCTCGATGCTGTCGGCGTCGGCAGTGACAGCTGAGGTGTCGAAGGCCATGTCGCCAGCCTCGATGACCCGCTGGAGGGAGGTGCGCACCTCCGAGGCCACCGTCTCGGTGTCAACAGCTGATATGTTGGACGTGTTAGTCTGCAGCGTGACGTCCATGTGCACAACCACTGAACCCTTGGTGAAGCTGACGATTTTCAGGCCCAGCAAGCTTGGACCCATGTCTCTTTGAAGCACGGGCAAGAACTGTGGAAGAGAAGGTTTTCTTTCACCTACTGGACACGTCTGAATGCTTGCATACTGTGTTAGTTCTACCCACGATGTAATACCATTTACTGCTGAGTTTATTTGTATGAGCAAGACTTCGACAGCATAAGGGGATACAGGCCCAGCCAGGGGGGAACATGCCTCCCATTGGTGCCGGAGTGCCACTTTGATCGCTAGGCGGCGTGCCCTTGTTTGGGCTGTGCCGCTCGAAATCTAGTCTCGTGCACCGTTTAACTTTGATGCAACTAGACTGCATATAGCGATTAAAACTATTTTTGAAAATTTAGTACTTTTTGGTCAGCTAGTGTATTCGTTCGCGTTTCAAAGTGCCCAGGAAGAGTATGGACACCTAATACGCGCCCAGCTAATGCCTCGCCGTCACCAATAATCGTACGGGCGAAGCTAGTCTCGTGCCCATTGCGCTCACTTGGTGCCCCTGAGCTGGCCTTGGTCCCTTGAGCTGATCACGTGCCCTCTGAATTGACCTGGTGCCCTCTGAGTCAGTACGGTGCCCCCTCAGCAAATCATTGTGGCTCTTGAAATTTTATAATGCCCCTGAGCTAATCTGATGCCCCCCGAGCTTGCATGGTACCCCATTAGCTATTTCGTGCCCCTTGAGCTGGTTCGGGCCCCATGAGGTGATCTCGTGCCTCCCGATATTCATCTACTGACCCCTGAGCCAATATGATGCCTCTTGAGCTAATTATGGATGTCTCTTTAGCTGATCTGGTGTGCCCTGAGTCTATCTTGTGTTCCGTGAGCTGATATGGTGCTCCATGAGCTGGTCTGGGCCACTGGTCTGAGTTGGGGAGTTGGGGAGCTGATCTGAGCCCCCGAGTCGATCGATCTGGTGCCCCTAAGTTGATATAATGTCCCCTGAGTCGATATGGTGCCTCATAAGCAGGGATACGGAGCCGGAGCCGGTCGGAACCGACCATTCTGCCCGGAGCAAGCCGGAGCCGCCGGAACACTTTTGATCGGAGCGGGAGTCGGAGCCGGAGCCGTCAGAAAGGGTCCGACTCCGGCTCCTAAAAAGCTCTGAAATTACCAATAACGAAACGTGAAATGGTCACATTTTACCTCGTGAGATGTCGCATGGAAACAAATTTATTTACCTGAAATATTACATTTTGTCAAGATGTTATGCATATCAAGATTAGTGAAATATTGCAACTAGGGTGTTCCGTAGACGGTCACTCTCGGGCAGAGGATGCGCTCTGGCCATTTAGCATGGGCAGAAATTGGCAACAAATGAAAGCATTGGCGGACACTGGCGGATCCATGAGGGGGGGACAAAAAGGCATTTGCCCCCAAAACCGCCCAACTTTTGGCGAGTTTTGCCGATTTTCTTTAAAAAAAGCATATGATTTTCTTTGCTCCCACCCCCCCTCCAGGAGAGCTATCATGTACTCGGAGAAGTAGTTTATACTAGGTCTGTCGAGAACCGAAATCGCACGTCCCGTCCCCCCCCCGAAAGGGGGAGAGGCAGATTTGTGTTTGCCCCCCAAAACTCGGTTCTGCGTCCGCCCTTGACTATGAAAGTGTATGGTTCTTGTTTCTTAAATTATTCCCCAAACATTTATCTATCCAAAAACCTAAGTTTCACTGCAACCGTGCCTCAAACCTACCCATCACATCCGTTAGAAAATCAGCATCCCGAATTTACCGTCCATTCTGGACGGCGAGTTGACACGCACATGGTTGCAGTGACGTCATCAGCGACGCCGTAGCAACGGCCGTGTAAATGGTGTTGTCATGTTTTGCGATGAAGCTACTGCTTACTGATCTCCGGTCCAGACTAAGAGCAGACATACTGGAGGCAATGTTGCTGCTCCGCTCCAACCGCGATTGGGTGGTGTAGTGAGCGAGCCAGCTGCTGGGCCTTGGGCACTGGGCAGTAGAGTGGTTGGTTTCGATTTTTCTCGAAAATGAATTCGGCCATCAGCCTATCTGATGTGTTTGTCGATGTTGAACAATGTTAGCTCATCGAAGTTTTTCTTTGCGGGCCGTCCAAGCTTTACTTGATCGTTGTATCTTTAGTTTTTTATGTGGGTTTGCGGACAAGTCTGACCCATATTTCTGTTTGCCGTAACAGTGCAGTGCAGTTTGCCATACGAATACACTGCAGTGTAGGTTGGTCCAGTTTTGAGGTTCACTGGCCTTTGGCGTCTGTTCAAGCGCGTTCGTTCATCCAGTCTCCATTTTTCATTCGTACAAATACATAATCACTTTGTATCTGATGAACTTTCACGCCCTTGAGAACGTGTCGATCACATTTTGGATAAAGGTACATTGCCGGAGCTGGAGCCGGAGCCGGTCGGAGCCGACTATTTTGTCCCGGAGCCGGAGCCGTTAGGATACTTGAACCCGGAGCTGGAGCCGAAATCATAACACCCGGACCGGAGCCAGAGCCGTCCAAAATTTTTCAGCTCCGCATCCCTGCTCATAAGCCATGATTGTGCCTCCTGAGCCCATCTGATGCCCCCTGAGCGAGTTTGGTATTCACTGGCCTAATATGGCGCTCATTAAGCTGGTCTAGGCCTCCTTAGTTGATAACGTGCTTTCCTGAGCAGCTCTGGGGTCCTGAGCTGATCTGAGCCCACCGAGGTTGATGAGGGCTCGTGAGCTGGTATGAGGCTCCTAAGCTGATTAAGTGCCTCCTAACTTGATCTAGTACCCGCGAGCTGGTCTGGGACCACTGTCTTCTGAGCTGATCAATTGTCCCCTAAGAATATCTGGTGCTCTATGGGCCGATCCTGTACCCATTGAGTAGTGCTGGGGCTCCAGAGCTGATTGAGCCCCCGAGCTAACACGGGTTCCTGAGCTTATTTAGTGCCCCTGACTTGATCTGGCCCCTGACCTAACTTGGGGCCCCTGAACTGATCTGGGGCCCCATAGCGTATCTGAGCTGGTATGGGCACTGGGCTTGTGAGGGCACCTTAAAGGGAATGTGGCACCTTGGTTGAATCCTGGAATTTAGTGGAATTAGGCGTACTTTTAGTCAAAATAATGAAACCACTCATGATTTCTCTGAAAAATGTACAATAAGCTCAATATTTGGTTTTTAAAAATACTCCTCTAGAAAAAGAAATAAATATCAGTCTGTGGATGATGTCACGATCTGGCAACCACTACCATACTTGAAACGCTTCAAGGGCTTCGATTGGCTGATGCTTATCGTGACGTCAGCATATGTCTAAGTATGCGGAGAACAGTTGGCAGCAGCATTGTTATTATGAGCTCAGTGGTGTTGAAATTGACCATTATCTGCCAAATTGTTATTTTTATTTTAGATCTAAATTCACACTGAAAGAATAGATACAGTAATAATCGGAGCTTTTGACTTCAAGTCATCTTCAGCAATGATACATTTCTTAGCACAAAAATTCAAAAAGACAAGCACACGCTTAGGAGCAACCACTTCTTCCTGCAGAATTAAAAACACGCATTCATACACAGTATACATATCAATATTTTCTTTCCCAAAACAGTTATATATATATATATTTTTTTACATATATCACGCATCACAAGACCAACTATATTTTTGCTTTGTAATTTTTATTATATATAGGATTTGTGGGTGATAGGCCAAGAAGCTGACATGGTATTCATTTTGGGTTCAAGATCACGTATAAAAATGGATTCCTTGATTTTCGTTTCTGCGACGTCCCGGTTAACACTTAAAATTTCGATCCGAAATAGGGAATTAATTTCATCATCACTTAGGTCTTTATGATAGTGTAATATATGATCACCGAAAGGCGTGTCCACTCTATGTAGGCGAGCATCACCTAAATGTTCGTTTAGACGGTACTTAATGGGTCTTTTGCTCTCGCCTACATATAAATGGACATTCCCTAACTGCTCACATTTAGTGCAGGTGGCCTGATAAACAACGACCCGGGTCATACATTTGCCCCGAAGGCCACACTCACAAGCATGACAGTGTTTGTTTCCAGCTGGACGGGGAGGATGCATCAGCAGTGTTAACCGGGACGTCGCAGAAACGAAAATCAAGGAATCCATTTTTATACGTGATCTTGAACCCAAAATGAATACCATGTCAGCTTCTTAGCCTATCACCCACAAATCCTATATACAATAATAATTACAAAGCAAAAATCTAGTTGGTCTTGTGATGCGTGATATATGTAAAAAAATATATATATATATATATATATATGTAACTGTTTTAGGAAAGAAAATATTGATATTTATACTGTGTATGAATGCGTGTTTTTAATTCTGCAGGAAGAAGTGGTTGCTCCTAAGCGTGTGCTTGTCTTTTTGAATTTTTGTGCTAAAAAATGTATCATTGCTGAAGATGACTTGAAGTCGAAAGCTCCGATTATTACTGTATCTATTCTTTCAGTGTGAATTTAGATCTAAAATAAAAATAATAATTTGGCAGATAATGGTCAATTTCAACACCACTGAGCTCATAAGTCAGCATATGTCGTCACACCAGTAGCTCACAACAATGGCCGCCGGCGACGGGGGGCTGAGGGGGACTGGTGTCAGGTAGGTTTTAGCTTTTTTCTACGGAAATATCGAGTTCCAAGACAAATGAAATATGGAGTACCGGGTTTTCCGACCTGCTTTACAACTTGGCTATCTCAGTTAAAATCACGTTGTGAAGGTGCCACATTCCCTTTAAGTTGGCCCGAGGCCGCCTGAGGTGATCTGGCGTCTTAAACTGTTCTGGGGCATTTTGAGCTGGTTCAAGGCCCTACGAGTCCACCTGGAGCTCATTGAACTGGTCTGATGACCCCATCTCTGGGGGCCAGTGAGCTAGTCTAGTCCCTTGGTGTGAGATGGTGGCAAACATCACAGACTCCGCTGATTTCTCTGTTGTTAACTACTTGCAAGGGTTGGCTGATGTTTCTTATCGATATCTGACTTTTCCTTAAATATATCCAAAATAGTTGTGTTCTGGCTACTTTCATGCGATTTCGGTGATATTCTGTATATTTTCCTATTATGACCCAGTCTTTCTTTTCCAACAATGCTTGTGTGCATTTTTCTGAGATCAAATGTGCCCCAAAGTTTATATAAACTAAAATATCACGGTTTTTGGTCCCGGTAGAAGTACCCTTTTGAATCCTTTTTGAACCCTTTTGAATCCCTTTTGAATCTTTTGAAATCCCCTCATACCAAAGTTCTGACTGCGCCCTTGGACCTGTTCGTAGGTTACAGTAGGCCTGATTTGGTACAAAGCCTGTGAGAGTAGGCACCCCTAGACAAACATATAGTGTTGTGTGCTTATATTTAGGCTTTCTTTTGTAGCAACGCCCAACATCACTCTATTTGGGTGGTTGTATATTTTGAGGTGACTTCTCGCTTGGACCGGTAAGGAGCCCATGGGCGTCGAAAGCTTGGGAGGTCCATGGTGGAACAAGAAATCCGAAAGGTATGGTGTACAAGTATTGAAACACTTATTAAGAACAATTGGCGGACCTTTATCGTTCTCTCCAATCGGTCTTAGTTAAATGCAAGCAGCAATGCAGATAACAAAATTACAGGAGTTATGATTGTAATCCTCATCACATCTGGTTCTGGTAGCAATAGTGATGTTTTCATCGCCTTGCTGTCAGTATTGTGCGGTCCGACGGCAGCAGGTTTGACTGGACTTACGATGGATGTCAGCTTGGAGGAGTATTCTTTGAACTGTTTGGTAATTTGCAGCGACATCCAGGCCTGGAAGTCGTGGTTAGAGATCTTCACTGAAGACCGTACCTTCGCTATTATCGGCGGCAGTGGCTCTGAAAATTCGGAATAAATAGATTTGTCACTGTTGCTATCTTCGTCAGCTTGGCATTCAAGGATGATGAGTACAGTTTTAGTATTGAAACAGCAGTGCATCCTGCTTGATGCTGAACGAATTCTTTTTTCTTGCAAAGAAGTTCATAAAACTTTCGATCAGAACTGATAGACCTGATGAACTGGTACATGATATTTAAGACCCCTTGGATATCAATTCAATGAACAGGCTGTTATCCTAGCGCCATTCTTCTAAATCCGTGTTCTACAAGGCGAAGGGGCTGTTATCTTATATATGGAGTTTTTAAACTGGGACATGATAAATTATTGTAGATTATTGATTACACCAGTTATTATTTAATTTTTATTAGAAACTTTCAAAGACCGTGCGGCTATCTTTGTCAGCTTGGCAGACATTTTTTTAAACAACAGTATAAAAGCACTTATTCCTATCGTGCTATAATTTACAAAGTATTTTTATATGAAAATATTAGATTAGCTGGCTACCCGATACATGAATCACATAAAAATCATAATCATCCTAAATGGTTCGATAAAACAATGAAAAGCCACCGGTATACCTACCATAATTCTTGTAGGAAATGATCCAAGATATACCTACACACGATTGCTTAGATGTATACAGCATAATCATGAGACACGTCTCAGTCTAACGTATGCCCTGACGGGGTCGAAATCCGAACGTTGGAAAAGGACTGGAAAAAAACGAAAGATCAAGGAAGGAATATTTATAGACAAAACTCCACAAAACTTTCTGCTTAACACCAAACCAGGTCTTCCCATGTCCCAGATATACAAAGTTTTATAATAAAAAACGAACGATGTACGATGTATGAACGATGTAAAACGATGTTCTGTGTGAGAACAATTTTGCACGTGTACACATTAGGCTGGTATGTATTTAAATTATTTTAATTGACTTGTATTTCTTGTGCTTATCGAATGAATTTCTTGTACTTGTTGAATTGACTTCCTGTGTCATGATGCTGCTGTATACATCTAAGTAATCGTGTGTAGGAATATCTCGGGTCATTACAGGAAGTGTGGTAGGCATGTGTAGTGTTGGGAACTCAGTACTTGGTACTGACTGTTACCTGTCATCGTATTGGTTGACTACCTCGCCACTAGAGGTCACCTGTGGGTGGGGCACGACGCCAATAAACAGTCTGGAAACGGTCACAGTGGCGTATGGACGCGCGCGCGGTCGGTCGACCACAGATCGGAAACGCTATAGCATGCCGGTGGCTTTTCATTTTTTATAGAACCATTGAGGATAATTATGATTTTTATGTGATGCATGTGTCGGGTAGCCAGCTAATCTAATATTTTCATATAAAAAGAACTTTTGTAAATTATAGCACGATAGGAATAAATATTTTTTATTATTGTTTTAAAAAATGTCTGCCAAGCTGACGAAGATAGCCGCACGGTCTTTGAAAGCTCCTAATAAAAATTTAATAATAACTGGTTAATCAATAATCTACAATAATGAAAGGGCTGTTACCTTCGGTTGTTGTTGTCGTAGTGGGTGTGGTAGTGCCCGCGGTGGTAGATGCTTCCTCGCTTGATGTACCGTTTGTAGAACCGTCAGTGGCGTCTGCTCCAGTTGCTCCTGTTCCGTTGCTAGCTTCGTTAGTGCTTTGGTTGGTCGTTGCGGTACTTGCTTCAGTAGCATTGGTGCCGACTGCGGAGTCGTCGTCTGAAGATACTTTTTCGGGGTCCTTCTTAGAAGTGGGTCTACCCCCAGTCGCAGTATCCAACGAGGACGTAGCATCAGTTGTAGCTGAACTCGAAGAGGTGCTGGAAACATCGTCCGATGCTGTCTCCGTTTCATCTCCCTCCATTTCCCCTGAGCCTTCCTCAGCCGCTGCAGATGTAGAATCGTCCTCGGCGGCCGTCGACTCTGTCACATTTCCTGCGGTGTCGTTTGCGAAAACCTCCATGACTTCATCGATTGAATATGGCGTCTCTTCGCTATCTTCAGCTTCAAGATTGGGACGATCGGGACGGTCGGGAAGAGAGTCAGAAATACCTTGGCCCTGGCCGCCCCGGACAGTACCAGGATCGCCTTCAGTGGTGGGGTTGCTCGGTACCCCGGAGGTTGTGTCGTTGTCTACTCTCTCGGACATTTCTGGTTCAGTTTCTCTGTCTGGCGAAGGAGATAAAGCCCAGGTGGTAAAATGTACGCCAGGTCATCAAGTAGGAGGCCCATCGAACCGTCCTCGCGTAGTATGAAGTTATGTTGCGTCACTGCTCTCTTAGCCCTAGTACACTGCGCTGGCAGTAGTCAACTACCACCCGTGTCACTCAAAACTTTCGAAACAATTGACACTGTGATGAAAGAAATATATGGAACACAAACATAGTGAAAAACTCCAAGATCGTCCCGTATTATATATTGATCCGCAATCAGTGATCGCAAAATTAAGACCCTGAAAAATACATAAAGATGAAACTTCCTAATTAAAATGAACTTGGATCCTCGCCCCTGGTATGTAAACGTTTGTTTAGTTAATGTTTCGTTTCAAGGTGTACACCTAACGCTCCTCCAGTTGTGCTTTGTTTACCAGTTTTGCTCAAAGTGTCTTGTCACGATAAATGACATCAACTTAGAGTCAATTTAACGAGCCGATGTTTTTATAATTTTTCCAACAGTCAGTCACTGCAGTGCTTCGCCTGAAGCACGCAGGAGATTTCCAACTAGTGCGTCACCAGTCGGTGTAGCTGCCGGACACCCACCTGGACCTCGGTCTCCAGGTCGGCCTTCTCTGTCAATACTCGGCCGGGTAGCGGTGTCCGGTCTTGGTCCTCGTGTCTCTCTTTTCTCTACAATAACAGCATTCCCCCATTCTGAAAGAAGACGACCAGATGTGATCAAGTTGGATGAAGGCCTTAGTTTTTTACCATATACTTTGCTGGCATCCTCTTTTATGAACGAAATCATTTGCAAATTGCCAGTCACTCAAGATGTTTTCCCACATCTTTGGAAGGATGGCATTTTGGAATGGCATTCCCATTCACAAAAAAGGAGAGAAAAAAGAACCCAGGCAACTACCGCGGTATTTTGCTGTTTCCCCTTTGTTCAATTTTTTTTAGAAAAGGTAGTCTGTGACTCTCTTTTGGCCCATTGTCTACCATCTATTCCCAGCAGTCAACATGGATTTCTCCCAAATCGTTCATGCGCCTCAAATTTGGCCAACTTTCCAAAACACAGCTGGGATTCGATCCAGGAGGGCGTGCCGACTGCCTCTGTCTGCACTGATTATTATTCGGCTTTTACGAGTGTAAACCACACGCTTCTTTTTCACCTCATCATCATCCTGAATATACAAACACGTCGTTGTAGTACGGGCAGTAAAATTGTTCCTGGCTTGGCACCCACATAGAACAAAGCAACACCTCCCCTCAGGGGACCGATCTTTACTTGCCGGACTTGTCCGGCAAGTAAAGATTGGAGCAACGGGGAGTGACGCGCCCGGGGCCCCAGTCAGCCCTGGGAGGCATGTCGACGCATCACCGCGGACACATCATGTCTGGCTCTCCGGCGGCCGCCGCCTCTTCCGATCTCGGTCGGTTAGAGTCGGCGTCTGTCGTCGGCGGCTCTGGTGATGAGGTCCGCGGTGATGCTAATGACCGCCTTACGGGCCCTTTGTTACCTCGTCGGTAACCGTATTGGATCGGGTCAGTTCTGTCCTGCACTTCCCAGTATGTAGCTCCTGTTTGTTTTTGTTTTCTTATTTTGTTGCTTATTTTTAGTTCCTGTCCTCTTTTTACGTTTTAGTTATTGGTTCCACAGTTAGTTGCCTTCTTCGGCATTTTATGGGTGTAAGGCGCCCACTCGAGGCCTATCTCGAGCCCCTGCGACGAGGTTGACGGGATCCTGGGGGGGTTGAGGTCCCCTTCGGGCGGGTCAGTCCCGAGGACTCCAACACGCCCCCTTTGGCCCAGATATCTCGATCTAACCGGGGGTAAGTCGTCCGTAGGCTGCCGCGGATGGCCTAGCTACGCGGCAGTGTCTACGGGCACTGTCGCTCGGTCCAGCTGGGCAGGGGGGATTATGTTTCGAGCGTGCGGCGCGGCGCCCTTCGCGGTGGGGACTGTGATAGTTCTTGCCGGGCGCGACGCGGGCCAGGGTTTCGGAAACCGTCGTTTTTCGAGACTCCGGCCTGTTGTGCGCGCCTGGTGGACCGCAGTCTCCGCTGCGTGAGGGCTGCCGCGTTTTGCTTCGTCCCGACTCATGGCCCTGCCGGCCCACTGGGTTGATGGCGTCAAGGGGGTGGGTGCGTTCTGATCGGAGGGGTTGTGTGAGTATCTCTCATCCCTCTGAGACGGGCGCACCTGCCCCCGTAGGCACTGTACCAGCCCCCGAGCCTAGCTATTGACAGCTGGCAACCCGGGGGCCGAAGGTAAATATCTCCTCCATGGCATCTTTACAAGCTTCAACCTCCGCTAATCAGACTGTACGGATTCCGACCTTTGCCACGACACAGACCACCCTGAGTTCACCCTCGTACACTGCCGATATGATGGATTTTATGGAAGCCAGGCCCCCCGCGTGGACTAGACCAGAGCAGGCTGGCTCCTCTACCCCTGTGTTGGACAAAACTTCTTCTAAGGTCCTGGTCCTCACTCTGGATGAGGCTCGAAAAATCAATCCCTTTCAGGTTGTTGAGGCGTTGTCTAAATTTGGAACCACGACCCATGTCTATCGGCACTCCGCCACCAAATTGGATGTGACCATGTCTTCAGAGGAAGAAACGCGCAGTCTGTTGTCAGCTAAAAGCCTCTCCTACCCAGGAGAAGGAGGCGCCTTAGTTTCGATACCGGTGACAGTAGCTCTCCATCCGACAAAGAACAGCTCTACTGGAGTTGTTACTTGTCGGGAGCTCGCAGAGTCGACAGAACAGGACGTACTGAGTGGCTTGGATGGACAGGGGGTGACAAACGTGCGGAGAATGAGTAAGAGGCTTAACGGTGAGCTCGTAGCAACAAACACTTTTGTCCTTATATTTAACACCAAGGAGCTGCCTCAAACCATCCGTGTAGGCTGGCTTTCCGTGCGCGTGCGTAGATTCATACCAGACCCAACGCGATGCTACCGATGCCACAGATACGGCCATGTGGCGAAAGCTTGTAGAGGACAGGAGAAGTGTGGGAGGTGCTCGTTGGTAGGTCACAGCTCAGCGTCTTGCAAGGCTGACGTCCCTATGTGCGTCGGATGTGGTGGCGACCACGAGGCGTGGTCGCGCAATTGCCCCATGTTCCTCTCTGAGCGGGAAAAGATGAAAGGTAAGGTCCTGGGAGGGTCTCCCAAAGATATTGCAGCATCAGGAGATAGCCGCTGTGAGGTACCTGGCTTTCCCAAACCGTCTGTGATGGAAGAAACTACCGTGCCATCCTCTCCCTATCGCGACGCTCTTGTAGGCGGGCCTGAACGAGCGAGGTCGTCCTTCAATCTAGACTCCTCCCTGCGGGATATCGTGCACTTATCGGTCCGGGATTTTATGGGCCTTTGCAGTGGGCGGGTGCCACAGCCAGTTAACTGCCCGACAAGTGGAGTTAGGACCACGGCTGAGAAGTGCATTCAAACTGACCCAATAAGGAACCCAGACGTATTCCCAGCAGCACCACTGCTTGGCGATCAGATTGGGCACACAGCTGATAAGGGTACCCAAGCGGGTACCCATGAAGGGGGTGTGATGGCATCGGATGCCGCACCACCAGTAGACCTCTCCGGGGAGAGTGCTGAGACTGACGAGAGAGGGGAGCAGCCAGTCTCTGACTCGGGGGCTGCTGCACAAGTAGTAAAGAGGCAAACCAAGCTGCAGAGACGTGAATCGGAGCGCTCTGCCTCAGCGCCACCAAAAGGACGCAGCGCTCGAAAGGAGCCAAGTGTAGCACTACTGCCAACCCCCGCAGATAACGACTCTACACTTATGCCACCACCATACGCTCCACCATCACCGCCGCCGAAGACAATCGACACAGGGTCACGTGAAGGAAAGCGAAGGCTTTCCCCTTGTCCAAGTTTGGGAAAGGCATCCCCCAACGCGGCGCCAAAATGCATCAAAAACCAGACTTTCTCTTCCGTGACACAAAGGGAAAGAAAATTTGGGTGCCCAGAGTCCAAAAAAGAGTTTCCTATCAAAATAAAGCAAGCGGGCTCCCTAGAGAGTTTTGGAGAAGTCCAAAAGGTTTGACAGGATGTGCCGCGCCCTTGCGCTGTTAGTGATGACAGGCATTCCGGGCCGAGAGTCCGGGAGACCTGCATAAACAGAAACACAACCTTCGTTCGCCGCTCTCCACCCAAGGGTCTAGGATATCCGGAGCGAACGGAGAGGCCACCACAAGCGTGGGACGCACGCACGGCTTAGTGCGTATCTGAAATGTATGACGGGAGAAGCTGGGAGACCTAGCTTACCAACCATCTCATTTTTAAGTGGCCTTTTCAGCCGACACATAATTGAAACCACATATATTATTAACACTTGAGAAGTTTTTGTAATGAAGGGCGCTATGTGGCCAAGTCGCTGAAAGTGCCCTAAAATCCCAATACACACAACAAAGTAACACCTCGAGCGTAGAATTTCAATCTATCTAGTCCTAAAAGCATCCCATTTTAAAGCATTTGTTTAGAATTCTTAGTGAACATATTCTGACAACCATTTTAATTTCAGAATTAAAAGTGTAAAATTGCAAGCGTGTGGTAATTTAATATCTGTGCCATTTTAGCACAGGGCAGTTCCATTCGTGCTGAAAATGCAAATGGGTAAATTTATCAGTACATGAACTCTGCAGAGTATTTCTATGGAGCGCGCAAACTGCCTCAAGAATAGTCTTACACTCATGTGGTGAAATAATTCTGTCAATTGATTAAAACGAGATATTTGCTTATTTAATAACGCTTAATGAATGTTTTCAGTCTTCTGATCTTTATTGAGTGTGTTTTTATTATATAAGAAGGTATTTTTTACTACAGCTGACACGGGTAGAATCGTGCCATTTTGTTTTCGCTTCAGTTCTGAGCTTGAACCACCGCATTGCAGTACTGCATTCCACAGAGTGTGGATCTTGACGCGTGGAGGTTAGTCTATTCGTGGATAAGAAACGAAGACTAAATATGTACAACGAATAGCAAAGAGCTGTTGAATTTGCCTCAATGGGCCTGAATGAATTGTTTATATACCTATCTTTGTCCGGCATTCAGTGCGTCGTCAAGGATGTTCTGCAATAGGCCCGGATCCACAGTAGTGAGCTAGTGATAACCTATATTTTCACTTGAATTAAGCATATCCAATAATATTCCAGCACAGATATTGATTCTACCCGTTTCTGAACAGTAGAGGGATTTCAACCCCCACCCCCCCACCCCTATAGTGATGTTTTTGTTAGCCACTCTTGAGACATAGATGAGTCATTCTAGGACAAATCGTCAAGGTAGGCACGAAAAAGTCCAACATGACCCACTCCTCAAATTTCCACCAAACTCTTACCTAAGGCTCTCTATACAAAATAACAATTTGGGCCCATTTTTAGGTTCAAAGGTCAAGGAGGTCACCAGATAGACGTCATGAAATTTCCAAGGCTAACACAAACACTGAACCAGAAATAATTTTATATCTTAAAGGTAGCTGATCTAAATTAATTTTTCTGAATACTGCTGGATGGAAGATACAATGGTTCAGATAATAAATCAAAAAGCTTTGACTTCAGGTCAAGTTTTGACCTCGTGACCTTGTGAACTCGTATTTAAATCTAAAATTAAAATCATATTCCGATTTTTCACTGGGTGCTCCTCAGGGTATAAGCTAACGAATGGTGGGTGACCTTTGTTTAAATCAAATTTAGTAACAGGTCACAGAGGCCATTACCTAGGTAAAGTTATCGTTTTTGGCCATGAATGGTTCTCCGGCCACCTCGGAAGAATAGGTGTGGGCTTACCTCCGAGGCCCCTTCCAGTGTGCGTGTTAGGAAAGCCGTGCAACGCCTCAAAGAGGTGACTTGCGGGATGAGTGGAAATGATGCAGTGGCAAGCGGATATGAAAGAGGAAAATTTGGGAAGTGTAAAACGAATAAGCCTAAGACAAAAACCATAAACCTAGTGATGTTTGTGCAAAGAGGAACTAAATATTTGTAGTGATTGAAGGTCGATTATTAGAGGTGAGTATGAAAACAAATGATTTAAACTCTCCGTTGCAGTGTATTTTATCAGAGTGTATATTAATCAGCCTAATCAGAGTAAACTGGCCTCAAACGCTCTGTAGCGTACGCAGACGGGTTCCAGCCCAGCCTCCCCCATCCGCCCGTGTAGCCGTCTGACAGTGTCGCAGCGTCCCCCGGTCTGCCTGTGAATGGCGCTGTAGGGGGCCAGACCCTCTGGTCAGGTATCCGCCGCCGCCCCTTACTGTTTGCCTCTAGCCAGCGGCCCCGGGGGTCGCCCGCCGCCTTGTCTGCCGGAGTGGCGGCAGTTATGTTCGATTTGTCGTAGTGTCCGTCCGTCCGTTTGGCTCTCGCGAATATAACTCTGGTCCTCCGAAAACTTACGTCGTTTATCGATAACACGCTCCATGAGAATAAGCTGGGTTGTTGTTTTAATCGGTGTTTCTTTTCAGCAGCAATGTAATATTGAACGCAGGTCCATTTTGCACCTTGCAAAGATTTTTCTACGCCAGGAATTTCACGCTTTTATCTATTTTTACTCACTCACTTCCAGTTTACACTGTTCCGGTTTAGCTGACAATCTTTTCACTCCAGTGGTATAATAATATTCCCTCAAACACATGCTTTTTTGCATTACACCGGTGTAAAATGGGTTGTGGAATAATGCTGGAAAAAGGAGTTGATTTTGGCACCGTAGAAATAATCTTAAAAATGGTGTACTTTTTCGTAGTTGATATTTTCACACCCCACGGGTCGGAGTTTTATTATTCCTGTTTCGTGGCATTTTACGCTTCTCAATCTAAAAATATCGGGTGTAAAATATTCACGGAAAAAGAGTGGATGTTGGCAACGTTTAAAAAATCCCATTTCTGGGGTACTTTTTCGGTGTGCACTGCACAGTGTCAAGCTGTACACTGGGTGTTACCACGAGAGTCAAACAGTATAGAAAATTAAAATCTTTCAAAATTACTGGTCGCGCGCACTTTTGGATTGAATCCTACCTGATTGGTCGTCGCCAATGAGTTATACTTGACGGCCAATCTTCCGACTGGTGCGCTGTAAAGTCCGGGGTGCTTGAGGGCCTCGTGTGTGGCCCGCTCTTGTTTATCTGCTACACAGCAGACATCCCCCTCACCATTCGAACCAACTGTATAAGCTTCGCCGACGATCTTAAGTTCTGCCGCTGAATTTCGACAAAAACAGACAATGATGCCCTTCAGACTGACAGCAGTTTGGTAGCGTGTTCTAAAATTTGGCGTTTAAAGTTGAATTAAGAAAAGTGTAGCGGTATATCATTTTCTCTCCGAAAATCTCCGATCCTTACCACGTATGTGCTGGATATACGCCGCTGGAGCGCCGTACAGAGACTAGGGATCTCGGTGTTATACTCGACAGTAAGCTGACTTTCGCTCCACACATAGACCACACCGTGACCAAGGCCAATAAAATGCTTGGCCTCCTCATAGGAGGTTTTCAGACCTCGCACCAGTGCTGCCGAGTCAGACTCAAACACACTTCTATTCTCTGTGCCTATTATGCCCATGTAAGATCCATCCTGGAGCATGGTTGCGTTGTATGGGCGGGGTCTGCATCATCCCACTTGAAGCGCCTAGAAAGGGTGCAGCACAAGCTTCTGATCTGGTTGGCCTCATTTTCGGACCGTCCGTCAGCTGGGCTTGACCATCCATCTCTTTTAACCCATTACAAAGTGCGTAGTATTAAGTTTCGTTTTACTCAGCATGACCTCTTGTTTTTGTTCAATCTTCATCACGGGAAGTTGGATTGTTCTGACCTGGTTTCCGAGTTCGGTTTGTCTGTGCCCCGTCGAACGTCGCGTTCTCCCTCTTTGTTGGCGGTTCGGTCTGCGCGTGTTGGTACTGTGCAGTGCAGCCTCTTCATCCGCGTGGCAGTCACATGTAACAGCTTCTTCAATGCATCTCTTTAGGTTGATTTCTTTGCAGACTTGGGCTACACATTTAAAACTAATGTTATCAAAATCATGGCAACTTTAGGGACTTTTTCAGGATGGGAATTTGTGCAGACGTTGAGCGTTGTGCATGTTCGTGGAATGTTTGCATTGCTCAATTTATTTATTATCTGACTTTACTGTTTCACATCACATGACTAAATCAGTACTTGGGCAATGCCTGTTTATGCTTTTTACCAATACAGAATACAGAAATCAAGATGCCAAAAAGCTATTACTGCTACGGGATGTCATTCTATTGGATGGAACCACACCACATGCAGGACAGACGGAGATGGGTAGAAACTAGATTTTGTCATATGACCAAAATGGTTGACGTTCTCCTAACATCCACCCCCACACCCTGGCGCATACTTCAGTTTAGTTATCCGAATATTTGGTTATTCCTTTGGTATTTCTTGAGCTGTGCTTTTTAAACGTTTTCCCAACAACCGATGAAAGCCCGTGATGGTATGCAAAGGTATATAATGATATCTTTCAAGTTCCGACTGGGTCAAACATCGGGCAGGTTGGGGATTTTTGCGCGATGGTGCAGCAAATTTTCACGAATGCACTGAAAACAGAATTAGGTTGTCGAATAAGGTCCCTTGTGGTGTTTGAGATTTTTTTTGAGTCGTGATCAGTGGAGTTCAATGCCTTACGATAAGGGGCCATGATTTTCTAACTTAATACGGAGTGGAAAATTGGAATAATGTTAGCTACTATCGTATAAACAGAACTATGACGTTCCAAAAGGGGGTTTAACTCTACGGAAACCCACTTGAATGATATGGAGGCATGTTGCGGCATTGAAGATGAAAATAATAAACTGAGGGTTTTTCACGTTATCCCTGATTTTATTATGGGTACCACAGGTAAACCGAAAGCGATAGAAATCCACGCCATTACCTATGACGTCAGTGTATGGCGTGGCCGCGGTTGTGCACCGTACAAATACCATAAAAACACTCTGGGGATTTTTGGTCACGATGCAAATAATCATGTGAGCTCTTTAGATGGAAGCGAAGTTTTTGACCTGTGACTTGTTTATGCTTGTTCCACATAGAAAGACCACGGAGCGTATTCACAAGGAGTGCGGGACCATAGACATGTTTAACACGCGCATTGACGGGGGTGGGTACCCACCCTCTCCCTCAGGGTTTTTCGAAGATACCAGAAAAACGGCGGCGCGTAGCGCCGCTGTACTTGGCATCCATTTTCCCTCATTATTTGTACAACTTCTGTTAAAATTGTAAGGTTAGGTCATCTCAGGTCAGGTCACCAGTACAGGTCAAGAGAGCTGACCTCAAAAAAAGTTTAAGATAGCATAAGTCGGAACAGGGTGAACTTATCCCATTGAAACTCATATCACATAATGAACCCCCCGAGTTCTGTGAAATATGTTCTGGTATTTTTGATATCGATAAACTTCCAGTATTTTTATATCGGGAAAGTCCGGCACGAGGCATGACCTCTTCATTAGCCTCTTGAGACCCGAGCCCAAAGTATTTGATGCAAGTACAAACCCTTTTTGATTTTTGGTGTTTTGGACACAAGGAACTCAATAATGAACAAAAATTTAAATTCCAAAATTTATAAATATAATTTATTGGGCTTATAAAATCCTATATATACCATCTTCGAAGGAGATTGTTCAGCAACCAAAAATGCTAAAAACACCGGACGAAAGCTAACAAATTTCCAATAATTTAACCTTTCTGTTCATACGCTTATCAAAACTAAGTCCTGTCAGTAACATTTTTTGAACTACCTACCTTCCTCGGAGCAGCCGCGAAACCGTCCGGCGCCTGCGTCCATCATCAAACAAAGAAAATTTGGACTCACTTGCCCTTGGGTCTAGTTTATGATTTTGACACCAGAAGAAAGCTAAAATGTCAAGCTGTCTATACATAATAGCTTTAAAAGGCTGCTACATTGGTAAGAGGTGGTAGAGCCATTCAAACCTGCCTATAGGTAGATACCTATACGTGGGGTCTCAGGAGGTTGGAAATACATGGAAAAATGGTTTCTACTGAATAACACAGTAACGGATGGTGATAGAGCGTTTATTTTAGCTGCATTAGACTGGCCTTGTCTTTGCAGTTCTAACGAAATGCATTTTTATATAATTTGACCTTGACCTGACCGTAGGTCAGGTCAAATCCTTGATTTGATCTAGCAAGGTCAAATTGTATATCATTCGATTCGGCTTGCTGCGATGATTCATACAGTTCAAATCGTTTTGTTTTACCTTTAATTGTTTAGATGTAATGACCGAAAACCTTAATTTACATGTCATCCCTATGACGGCATGTTTTGACCTCTCGTGACCTTAAATGTGACCTGACAAAAAATGGTTCAAATATTTTTGATGGAGAAGTGGATGGGCTACCCAACGCCGTTGACTGTTTTTTGCTACCTACCGTGGTTCTCGAGATCTTGGGGGGGCAGCTACCTGCCCCCCCGTCAAATCGAAGGTGGCTCAAACCCCGTCAATACGCGTGTTAATATCCGTAACATATGACGTGTTTTAAGTCTTTTCAGTTGATGATGAGGTGAGAGTGACTAAAGATGTGGGCATGACTTATGTGTTTCCCTCGTGGGTATACCACGGTGAGGACTGACACCGGATGCGGAAACACTTTTCTACGATGATGACGTGAGGGTGACGTAACTCGCGCATTGACGGGGGTTCGGGTACCCGCCCCCCCGCCGTCGGGTTTTTCGGAGATAACAAAAAATGGCGGTGCGTAGCGCCGCCGTACTTGGCATACCTTTTCACTTGTCATTTTTACAACTTTGGTCAAAATTTTAAGGCTAGGTCATCTCAGGTCAGGTCACCAGTACAGGTCAAGTGATCTGACCTCAAAAAAAGTTTAATATAGCATAAGTCAGAACAGGGTGAACTTATCCGATTGGAACTCGTATCACACAATGGCTCCACCCAGTTTTCTAAAATATGTTCCGGTATTTTTTTATATCGATGACCTAAGGTCAGGTACAAGCCATGACCTCTCCATTGGAAATACTTGGTAAAAATGGTTTTAACTGAATAACTTAGTAATGAATAAAGATAGAGCGTTTATTTTAACTGCATTATATTTGCCTCGTCATTGCGGTTCTAATGATATGAATTTTGCCCAATTTGACCTTGTCCTGACCTCAGGTCAGGTCAAATACTTGATTTGACCTAGCAAGGTCATATTGTATATCATTCAATTTGGATTGCTGCGAGGATTCGTATAGTTCAAATCGTTTTGCTCTATCTTTACTTGTTCAGATGAAATGGCCGAAAAACTTCATTTACATGTTATCCCTATGACGGCATGTTTTGACCTCTAATGACCTTAAATGTAACCTGATAAAAAATGGTTCAAATATTTTTGATGGAGAACTGGACAGGCTACCCAACACCATTTACCGTTTTTCGCTACCTAGCGTGGTTTTCGAGATCTTAGCCCCGTCAAAACGAAGGTGGATCAGGCCCCCGTCAATGCGCGTGTTAAGACGGAACTAATATATTATATATTATTATAAATTAAGATATATTTTTTCAATATCCAGCCAGATGTCATGTCAACAGAAGAAAGACAGGAAAATAGATTCACGTCATACTTATGATGATCTCCAGGAGAAATGGAGTCATTTCAGATGATAATGAGGCAAGAGTGATTTTAGATGTGAGCTTGATTATTTTGGGAACATCACAGTGCGGACTAGCACTGGGTGCTGATACTTTTTAATGAAAAGGCGAGGGTGACTGAAGATGAGAACATATCTTTTTTGTCAAGCGTGGAAACGCCACAGAGCAACTTGCCACCGGGTGCTGAACCACAGACAGGTTGAATATACGTCATTAATAACGCGTTTTCAACCTGGTTTAGATGAAACAGCTTCGCTCTTACAATTTATTTTGTTGTTTGTTCTTACACAATTATTAATGCTACAAATCTACATATATGAGAGGCAAAATGGTTTAAAGAGAAGCGATTCGCCACGGAATGATACACGCGTACCTACCTAGTTCGGCTACCGCAGAGATAAGAAGAGATACGAAAATATCTGGTCTATTGGTTAATATGTGAATCCATCAGCTTCTTTTTGATGATATTTGTATTACTGTTTTGTTTGCTGGTGCCTCTGCAACATTGACCTAAGCATTGTGCATTTGTGCATTTGCTACACCAATAGTTATTATTATATAACTTTGGATGGCTTCGTACATCACCACTTGCTCTACAAAGCCGTGTTACTTGTACTGCAACTCAATTTTGGCAGTCCAATATATAATTCTGACCAGAAAAGCTCATTGGAAAACAGCGTATTAATTGCTGTTTCGATTTTTTCACCGATGGACGTGTTTACCGATTCTCCCAAATGTCAGTGAGTGCCGTTTTTTCTGCTCCACACGGTTCTCTTGACACATCGGAAACAGTTGGGGCGGACGCTATGGGACCCCTCTGCTCTGTGTGCTAAGGGAGTATAACCGGTAGCACGCGCAGACAATCTCTGAAGGACACAGGGCCGATCCGCGTGGTTACAGCACGCCCACCTGCACCGGGGTCGGCTTCTGAGGCCGCAGCGCCTTCCTCTTCAGGTGTTGCAGGGGCGGTGGTCTTTGCTGCTGGCTCCCGTGTTTCTCCGTCCTCCACAACAGTATCGCCACGCCCGCTTTCTGAAACGGACGACCAGGTGTGTTTGAGTAAGTTTTTGGGTCATGTAGCAGGCACAAACTCAGGATTTTCGTTTGGGGGGGGCGGCTGACGAAGGAAGTGGTAGGCTGTTGGAAGGAGAGGCATGTTTTATCTGGGGTTGACAAGTTACTGGAAGGAACAAAATTTGCCGTATAGGTCATTTACCACGCAAAAATCCAGTATTTTTGTTGAGGGTGTGAAACGCATTGCAACTTTTTTAAGCTATCTTTCGCCATGGCGGAAAGTGTGTCCTGTAAGAATACACCCGAGTAAGAATTAAAAAAAGCGAATAGTTTATCGTTCCGGCCTTGGAGTTAGTTTTCGATGTAGTTGTAGCTAACCATATGACAACAGTGATGTAATAGACGTTGAAGGAGATGATAATAGACTGTCGCTGTCGGACGCACGATATAGATGATTTAAATTCCATAAAGTCGGACAAATATCTGCCAGACACCGAAACGTGCCAACAATGGCACTCGACGAAAAACGCATTTAGCTAGTTCTAAGACGAATTAAGATTAAAAACGAGACAAGATTCAGCTTATTCTAAGCCGAAACATAGGTGCGGCTGCGGGACACCCACCTGCATCTGGCTCCTCAGCCAGGGCTTCTCCGTCAGGGGTGGCCGGGATGGCGGTGGTATTCGCCTCTGGTTGGGATGTTTCTCTTTTCTCCACTACGATAGCACCGTCCCCTTGTTCTGCAACAGGACGATGGGGTGTTGTACTGAGCCAGGACGCAAGCGTCAGTGTAAGAATTGTATGCTTTGCTGAGCTCCTGTTTCGTGATAGGAAAAAACATGCCGGTTGAAATACCCGTCACTTTAGGATGGATAACATTTTATTTGATAACCGCGCCCATGTAATAGAGTTTTCGATGAATCGATTTCAGGCTTCAAAACAAATATTGCACATACCTTCAGATGCCGGCGGCGAATTCCCATCGAAGTCTTTAGCTAATTGTCCCGAAACCGACGCCAGGACCAGAACTAGTGAAATCACAGCGATCCGCATTTTAGCAGATGTTCTGTGGCCCTAGCTAAAAGCCGCTGTAGTAAGCTGTAGCAAAGTATCAATGGCGATCACCGGTCGGGAGGGGTCAGGTGGCGTCGCTCGGAGGAACAGCCGGCGCGGCCGACCCTGACCAAACCTCCAGCATGACGGTGGACAGGGTGGGCCGGCTGGGTCGCCGGGGTGACAGTGTAACGGGTGGCCGCTGCCCCGGCCACGGCACGTAACGATCGGCCGACCGGCGCGTGTTGATCCGTCACGCGGTAACGCCGAAGCAAGTAGCTGCGCCGTGAAATGAGCCCCGACGGCGCGATCACGTGACGACGAGCCGCCACGGTGTGGCAATGCCAGAGGCTCCTCTGCGACGGAGGGGAAGCGGAATGATCACTGAGGTCATTGCAAATGAATGTGTGGCACCAGTCTCGCATTGAATCGGTGCTATTGATGGCAAATAGGAATTGGAAGTACATTAATTCAGTTCCGGAAAAAACTTCACTTATCTTTTTGATGTTGATCATATTCTGTTTTAGTTTGCTTAATGATATTTTATAACTTTGAACTTGTATTGTATGCCAAAATTTACAAGTTCATGCTCGGTCCCTAGACACGCCGTATCCCACAGAAGGCTCAGTGTTAATATTTGCTTATTTACCTTGTAAATCTATTAGTTTTTGTCTTGATCGAGACTACCGCAAGTGGAATTTTTCAATATTTGGATTCCTGGGCTGTTTTGTTTTCCAGACTTTTATAGACGTAACCATGAGCTAAACTTTATTCGTGCAAGACTCCCAAGATAAATGTTTGTCGTGTCCCGCGCACTATTTTGTCAGTGTTGTATTCCTAAACTCGTTCGGGTTAAAGCATGTTTACGTACTGCCAAATGAGATTTTCCAAATGCATTTGCCTTGTTCATAAAATTATCCCCGGTAGAGTGGACTCCGCTCCCCCTGCTTGGGAGCTTCCCACTGCATGTGCCCCAGCAAAGAACCAGGGGGCACCTCACCATTTCTTGCACGTGCCGGTGCCTCGAGTTGAGACGGTGAAAAGAGACTTGTTTCGCCGGGCGGTGCTTGCTTTTAACGCACACGTCGGTCGCTGCCCCGAGGCGGATCCTTTTAATTCGCCACATGCTAGTTTTAAGTCTAGTGTAATTAGATACATTAAAGATCATCCTTTTAAAATCGTCCGTATGCTTTAGAATTATATTAGTCGAATGAACTGCTTAAATTGCTTTAAGTCATACTTTTACCGTTTTGAATGTGTTTTACCTTATATTTTTAGTCATTGGGTCCCTTTACCACCAATAGGAGATATGTCATTGTAAATGCTCATCTAGCGTTTTATTTTATGTCCATGACTTCAGCTGTAATTGGGCCAGATATCTGTTGCTGATCTAAGTGAATAAATACAAATACAAATACAATACTGCTATCAGAGTGTTATTTGTCTGTTTTTATGCGTAGAGAAATAACGTGTGAGAAACAGGCGCCTTGTATTCCACGGACCCCAGATTTATCTTAATTTTTCCTAATAAAGCTCTGTTTTTTCTCGATTTTGGGCTTTGCTCCGGCCTAGAAAAGGAACTTTTTACACTCACAGACCTTACTCACATACCTTCGTAAGAGTTCGTTACCTCGAGCAAATGGAATTATGGCGCACCATTTGAAAAGCAGTTTGAGTTTATGTTCAGCTTGTACGAGTCCAATCCCTGATTGAAATTGTTCACCCTCCCCCTCCTGACCGCCTTTGATACCAGTTACTTGTGTGGAAGCTGTTATTTTGTATAACGATTTTCTGTTTTTCCAGACTTACATGTGCTCTGAAACCTTTAATCGTTGCACTACTGGAGATAAGCGGTGGCTGTAAAGAGCAAGTTAGATCCTCATTTTTAAAACACGTCAATCCATTTTAGGCGTTAGTTAATGCATCTCGTTGTAGTACGGATTTTACGTAGTTTGTCACCGTAGTAAGTTGCGATGCAACCTAAACATTTTTGGGAACGCTGAAGAGCACGATTTACTGGAGAATTCATTTTCGGAAGAAACGACTCGATGATGCGGGATCGCAGGTTTGGACAATTCTCTTTGCACTCTACCGTGCTAGAAATAAAGCATGCAGTTCGCTACAATGGTCGGGATCGATCACAGACACCATGTATTATTTCAGCAGTTGAGCCGCCCCCACAGGAGGTATGGCCGGATATATCACACGCCACGCATTGTGCGGTTTTAGGGTCCTTCCCGCACCGTCTTGCTTCTGTTCGGTTTGTTCCAGCAGCACTGTGATGTTTTTCTCAATATGATTCCGTCGAGTTTTTCACATCCGTATTCAGTGTTCTATGCTTTTCTTGGTTATATGTGTTGAGGCTTGTCGATGACCTCGGGGGCCGTTTCTGAACCAATTTCTCCAGAAGAGAACTCGAATAAAACCCGAGTGCGACTTACAGTCAGCAGCATTCATTCGCCGCCCTTGCTGCTGAACCGGGCTAGTGATTACTTGAATCGGTGCTTTGTGAAACTTTATCCCACCAGATCACAACAGGGGTAGATCCCAATGGGAGGGGGGCGGCGAAGGGCTCAATCACTCGGCCGTTTAAGTTCGTGAGCCACTTCCTATAGTCAGGCTCTCCGCTAGGACACTAGGGCAGCGAAACGCATTCAGAAATAAACCAGGCACTGCGGGCGAATTTTCAGGTGATTCAAGCGGAAGTGCTCTGTCTACTGGCGTCCTCCACTGTTTGACGCCCGTTCACAGCCGCTGAACAGCCGGCTATTTGGCTGGCCGCCTTCAGATTATGACCCCTCCCCCGAACTCGACTCCTTTCCTTAAGGCTTGAAACATTTGTCATGACAAAAATTCCCAAAAATCGCGTCAGAGTCCTTCCTTATACCCAAAAGCCCCCCCCAGGTAGTATATCCCTCTCGGGGAATTTGAAGTCCATCAGCAGGAGAATTTCTCTTCGGTCATCCCTCCCATTAAAAGGTTTAATCTTCGCCCACAAATATCAATTCTAGTTCAAATTCTTGGCCGGATTTCCAAAAAAGAATCATCCAATCAGGTTTCGTAAATATATTTGAGAACATTTCACATCTGAAATAACATCATACCCAATACATCAATCAATGGAGACAACTGTTTATGACAGGATGGAGTTACTTAACTATCATTCGATGTTTAGCTAAGGCGTATCAACCTGGAAAGCAAAAATAGCATCTAGTGCATTCGTTGTCGGAAGAAATATCTGGACGGAATGTGCACAATTGGTAGTACGCAGTTATGTACGTACTTGCGTGATCACCTTGGGGGTATAATGAGCATTGAACAGTACTGACAAACAAGGAGCATTGATACATATGAAACATGCGACCAGAATCATTTCTATACAAAATAAACCTGCCTTACAAGCTTTGGCTAGTTTTTTGGGCAAGCCAACTCACTGTGAATAACGTTGCTCAAATGTCATCCACACATTTCGGTTTCAAAGGCAAGTCAACGTATCAGGTCCACATAGTCCTGTGCCGACAAACGATCCAAAGTAACAATTTTAGCATGATTGTCATGCTCAGATTACTTTTCAGTGTTCCGCATTTTCAGGGAGTTTGTGCCCTAGGTACTTCTAATACTATATTTCTTTTTTTCTGCCGCTGCCAAAGGGAAATACGTTCAATGAAATACACGCCGTAAATAAACATAATAATCAAAATTATTTGTTTATAAAGGCACAAAAAACATTAGAGTAAATCGCTCGGCTAGTTTTGTAGGCATAGACAATATGTTCAGAATCCCACGGCCTAGAGTGCGCCTCGCATTTCACGGATACGTTACCCAAGTGGATATATGAGTGTGTTGGCGGATGGAATTGACACAAAATTGATTGGATTGACAAGAGAGGTGGACAGGATCGACAAGAGAATTTCCAGTTTCGGATCTGGAGTCACATTTTTGTTTAATTAGTCAGATTTGTTTGGATTTTGACGACATTTGTATTTGGAATACGGATAATTATTGTCGGGAAAACTTTGAGTACGGATCGGGTTGGGAGTGAATTGTCTTAAACATGACGCACTCTACCAGGGACATCCCAAATTTCTATTGATATAAATGTAAAATAAGGGCTGAAAAACTACATGACAGTTCATCACAAAAAAGTATAGGTATTCATTCAATAATAATGGTTTGATAACTGAAATTACAGCCCATGACGTCGTGACTTTGGATAGGATTGCAAATGGTAGCAGGTCAATAAAAACAAGCTAAAATTGTTGTAATTCATTCTGATTATGCTAGCGTACAGTAATCATGAGCCCACAAACATTGCATTCACTAAGACAAGCAATTGCACGGGAATCGTCGGGCATCAAAACGTCGCAGCAGCCGTGAATCTGCCTTCCCTCCAAACATACACTTTGCCCTACACAACACATCACATAAACGCAACCATACGAGTCACACATACATACATCCACACGCAGTATGTCAATGTTCTCACTCCACAACTGGCGCGGATCCCTCACAGGAATCACCACAACCTCCCAAAAACAACTATCCCGAGCAGCGGGACGCGGCCCGCCGTGCCGCCGGCCGCGTCAGCCACTGCTCCGGCGGACGCCGGCCTCAGGCCTGCCCCCTCAGCAGGTCCAGGCTCTGTGCGAAGTTGTGCAGCACCAGGTGCCACAGCGCCGGGTCGTCCAGGTAGGCCGGGTGGCTGCCGCCCGGGATGACCGCTACCGTTGAGGTGGGGATGGGTGATAGCGCCCGCAACGAGGAGGCGCCCAGACCGGTGTCCTTGGAGCCGTACACGATGGCAGTCGGCACCTGGCGCGGGTGGACACGCTGACGTCACTCATTCTGACACAGAGCCGCCCAATTGAACATAGGTGCCTGAATTTTCGCTATGGCTAATTTATACGAAATAAGGTTCGATGGAGAATAAATGTTGGCATTAAAATTTTTGCGCAATTGAACCGATGGAGATGCACGACATGCACTTTCTCTTGGTATCGCTATATTATTGCATCCACTGGTCATTTCGACGGAGATCTAAATTTTGGAAAATATTTCAGCTCTACAGAAGCCCAGGCCGTTTTCAAGTTACATTTACCGGCGTGGAAACTCCTATGAACCGAAGTGGCAGGTGAAATCAGCTCATTTACGACTGGATATTCCTGGGCGCGGGTAACTCGTTACACACGTAAATCTACCTCTCGGGTGTTCGAGTTGGCAACACTTCCGTAATACTCTCAGTACGCGTGACACGAGAAAACTGAGTTGTCAAGCCAGCCATTCCCCATGGTGTTGAGAGTCAACTCAGCCCAGGGTGCTCCTCAATGTCCCCCAAAACATTTTCACAGAGGCACTTCTCAGAGGCAAACAACGTCGTAAGCCATCTAAGCCAGCAACTGTAAGCCATCTAAAAAAAATAATACAAGATCATTTAGAGCTACAAAAAAAAACACGGAGCCCGCCTCGAAAGCAGCAGCTGGATGGTTCAGCAGGCGGTTTGGCACGCAGCCCGACGCACCTTGATTGTGCGGGCCACGTTGGGAGAGAGGCTCTCGGTGCCGACAGGTGCCACCGGCACGTATCCGGCTAACCAGTCCGGCTGCCGCTTCAGCAGCGGGATGGAGTAGGCGCCCGAGGCCGACGGAGAGACCAGCAGCACGGGCCCGCTCAGCTGCAGCGCCTCCTTCACCGCCGTCAGAAACTGGGCCCGGTCGGCGCCGGCATCCAGGCTGCCACGCGACTTGGACTTGGAGAAGCCTGTCGGGCGCACAAGCGGGTCACCGAGGGCCGGCGGGACCGGTCTGAAAGGCCTTGGGCAGGGAATAAGACACGGGCTGAACATTGCCCGTAGATAGTATAAATCCAACTTGGGTTTGGGTGGTGCAGTCGTTAAACGTCACGTCGGCTGCTATCACTCTGTACAGTTCTGTAGGGCGCGGCGGGTTGAAGCCTGCACGGGGCAGGGTTGAACGCCATGCACTAGCTACAGCCTGGCCTACGCCCCTTCCTCTCAGAGTCCATGTGACCTGATGTGTTGCAAGGCTCAAAAAAAAAAAAAAAAATAGAACGAACAAAACATACGGCTTTAGAAAAAATAACTTTCCGACATGAAATAACACGGAAGGTGTAATATTAAACATTTAATTTGCAAACTTTTCCAGATGACCATTAAAACCTGGACCGATGCAACAACCGATTTAAACAGGACAGGCGTGCCGGCGCAGTCGTTGACGTACCAGGCAGGTCGATGGCGACCGCCTGGTATCCGAGCGCCGCCAGGGTGCGTAGTGTGCGGATCTCTCGCCAGGTGGCAGACGAGAAGGCGGCGCCGTGCAGCAGCAGGAAGGTGAGGCCGCCGGCCGACGCCGACTTCGGCAGGGCGTACGCGTAGTGTACTTGAACACCCTGCAAACGTTGGCGTGCGATCAGCGCCAGATGGCTAGATCACGCCAAATTATACAGCGGTCGTGTAGAAAAGTATTCGCGTTTGTAGAGAAAAAAGACGTGCCTGATGAAGGAGTTGCTGAGTGATAGGACATTGCTTACCAGTTGTAGCATATAGTTTTCATAAGTATACTGGCTCAATGCGAGTGCAAATGGACAAGAAGCACAGTACCTCCCACCCCATCCCTTAGGCCAGCGATGGGAAAAAGCGTTAAAAAACTTAACAGGCTTTAACTTTTCTCCAATTCCCTAACCTAGCACAGTCCCTTCTCACCCCCATCTCATAAGCAAAAGATGGGTAAAAACGTAATAAGAACTTTTAAAGGTCTCAACTTTTATGTCATCCTCCAACCTGCACATCAAGATTCGAAGATGTACGTCGAAGCACAGGGTGGGCTGGGATGCCAGCAACCCTCCAGCCTCTCAACGTTCTTGGTCTCTTACTGCTGATAAAGTGTGTGTCATTCTTCCCACTACTTCACGTTATATCTCTGAATTCTTCCGAGCCGTCTCGAACGTTTTTCACCAACCAGAGCTTCTGACAGAAGTCCACTTCGGCCGATCGCTCTGTCTTCAGCCATCCAATATAACGTTTGAGGCGGTTTCTGAACTTATCGCCGTTTAGCAGACGCTTCAGTTTTCCAGAACACGTACTATCTATGCGAAATTTTACACATTCCGAATGTTGTTGCTGTCAGGGGTATTTCCCTGATCGCCTTGTACTGTTTCTGATACATCTTCCGCACTTCTAATAGCGTATTTTCCAAGGCCCTCCTACCCCTTATTTCATTTGCGAGACATACACTCAAAGCGGTACATTTTTGTAGGGCGTTTCCGATCACGAATTTACAAATTCCTTTCAACTGGAATATCACTCACAGCTGCCCTAAACATTCCTATCCGAGGACCCCTTTTGAGCGTACGAATTTTCCCTTTCCTTTTGTATTTTCCTCGAAGGAAGCTCCATGTCCTTATGGAGCATTTTGTCGATGGTGCCCACGGCTAGTGAATTCAGGGATACGCCCGTCGTTAGAGGCGTAATCCAACGAACTGTGCCGTGGAATCAGCGGGACCTTAGGCTTGCAGGCACCCTCCAGCTTTCACCAGAGCCCTATCCAGGCCTGATGCACCTCCGCCTTTGGTCAGCACCCCAGATCGCGCTGCTCCTGACTCGGAATCCTCCACTTGTTCATGCGTTCACGGACGTCAATGGCAGCCTTGTCTTCGTTCTTCCGCTCCGTGAGTTTCTGTGTACACCAACAACTTGCTTTGCCCGTCAAACGCGCATTGAATGTTCGTGTTACCAGCAGTGTCGCCTTTCCAAGCTTTTGGCACTCCCACACAGTAGTAACAGCTGGCGTGAATCGCTCAGGAGAGGGGTTCTTTCCCTCTCAGAGGGTGCGATTGGGTGCTCCTCCAATCAGCAGCGGTTTCAATGACAACCCCAAAGCCGATAAACCACCTAATATTTCCATTGTCCCAGATTTTACCGATCACAGAGAAAAGGGAAAACATTCACCCCTACCGACCTCATCCTTCCGGGTGGTCACGTGGTATGAAGTGACCTTGGGAACGTGACGCACTGCTCGAGCCCGGCTGCGCAAGCAACTTTTTCTTGGTTGGAAATTTTAAAACCTACAAGTGACTTTCGTACTGGCGATTATAGCCGTAAAATTTCCTTCATTGACCAGTTTGAAACGTGAAATGTTTCAGAATATCAAGAAAAACAGCTAAAAACAAAGAGGTAAGTCTCGCCTTGGGGCCTAACAACAGCCTCTTTTTAACCCTATTTGGCAGGGGGCTAATATTGCCCCCTTCAGGTTTTTCGAGATATCTCGAAACGGCTTGCATAGAACTTAAACCCGACTCTAAAACTAGTACAGGCAGGTTTTCGAAATTTTCAAGATTATATATTTACCAGGGGCGGAGCTATGGCTGGGTTTTGGGGAGGTTCTATCCAAAACCAAGTATTATCGTATGCGATGGGTTTTTGTAAAAGGAAGCCGTCTCGCGATCCGATACCAGTTATATGGTTTTATTATATCATTTTTATGTGAGATGATAGTGCATTCACAATTGTCACTATTTGTATCATCAGGGCGGTTACAGCAGTTCAAAATGGGGATGTTACAAGAAGGACAAACGTTGTAAGTGAGGACGCTTACAGCCGTGGCAGGGCAATACAATTGGGTATATGAAAATTCAAAATAGTTATAACCCAATTCAGATTACCAGAGGCGTGTCCAGTCACTACACATTTTCAAAATGTATATTCCCAGCCAGTATCACCGCCGCGACTCAATATCGTTGTATATGAAAATGTGTTCCGATCACCCCACCCCCACGGCGAGTCCTGATCCGCCTATGTCACCTTCCCAGAGCGCCAGGAGTAAAATTATCAGAAATTAAATTTCAACAGTCGAGGGACTAATATACAGCAACCATTCGCATATTGTTGGTATGTATTTTACCCCACTGTTTACCACTGCATCCGCCCCGATGAGTTTTTCACTTTTTCTCATTTATTTATGTGTCAAAGATGCCAAGCAGTATATGACGGCTTAATCCGCGTAACAAAACTTTTAGGTTGTATATATTTCCCCTCATAGTCCGGTCCGAACGCCATGAATTTCGAATTTTCTAAAGTATATGAAAATTTTGGGTCAATTATTGTAAGTCGAACTAGTTTGGAAAATCGTACAACAGAGACAAGGGTTAGGAAAATCTAAATACACAAAAATTGTATATTTGCACGACCCTCCAAAAAATAAAATTTAAATTTCTTTTTAAAATAAAGTTTAGCAGCAGAGGATATGGCACTAATTTCAAATCGGCCGGTAGATTACGAGATCTAGGGGTATGCCCCCCGCCGGAAGGGCGCCGACGGAAGGGTTAAGCTAAACACGTTTCATTCGTATTCCTATTCATTTGTGACATAAAATAAACGAGCACAACCTGGCGCAAAACATTAAAGGGAATGCGGCACCTTGGTTGAATCCTGGAATTTAGTGAAATTAGGCGTACTTTTAGCCAAAAATAATGAAACCACTCATGATTTCTCTGAAAAATGTTCAATAAGCTCAATATTTTGTTTTTAAAATTATTCCTCTAGGAAAATAAATAAATATCTGCCTGTGGATGATGTCATGATCTGGCAACCACTACCATACTTGAAACGCTTCAAGGGCTTCGATTGGTTGATGCTCATCGTGACGTCAGCATATGTCGTCACACCAGCAGCTCAAAACAATGGCCGCCCGGCGAGGGGCTGATGAGGGGGCTGGTATCAGGTAGGTTTTAGGTTTTTCTACGGAAATATCGAGTTCCAAGACAAATGATATATGGAGTACCGGGTTTTTCGACTTGCTTTACAACTTGGCTATCTCAATTAAAATCACGTTATGAAGGTGCCACATTCCCTTTAATAGATCATGACAGGCGAATATGGAGATTTCTTACCTTAGCAAAGAAAAACTAATCAATAAGAAATATTGTGCTTTTAGTATTTTTTTAACAGAAATAAGGCCAAATTCACTATTTTCAACAACAAAAATCCTCCAAAACTACTTCGGTCTGAAATTGCACCAATTCGCTACATTCCCTTTAAATTGGGGGTTTCATGTTCAGGTTTTCATGAAGCACCAGCATTGGGTACATATTTTGCTAGCAAGCAAGAACAGTCTCAGCGGTCACAGGAGATGACAGTGCGAACTACCTAACACGTCACTATTATTTGCTGTAGAGAATAATCCAGTGTTCAACAAGGGAAGTGCAGAATAAAGGCTTTAAAGACAGTTTTCCGCGCCAGCGCCTCCAATACCAGGTATGATATATATATTTTTATTATATCAGTGGTACCCTGCGCCGGCTGGGCTCTCCTCCATACCGACCTGCACTGAGACATCGCCGGTGTCGACCTCTATACTGTCCGGGCGCACATCAGGCAGCTGGCCTGCGGTGAGGTCGATGGTGGCGCTCCTAGCGGCGCCGGCGCGCGACTCCACGCGGCCTGCGGCGGCGTCGTTGACGCCCGACATGATGATGGGTGACTTTTTTCCGGCGGCAAGCAGGCGCTCGTACAGGCTGTTGCCCTTCACAATCTTGCGGGGCGGAAATGAGAACTGAGCCTGCCGAGACAACCGTTCCGGGTGAGAGCCGATCGTACCGCACCTTCCTGGGTTTTTCTGTCGGTTATCGTTGACGTATCGACAGAGTGTATGAGGTTATCCACACTTTAACATTTTCTCCTAACTTTCGTGTGTGTTTTAATGATAATAAGACGAAGATTTGTAAGAGCCATAATACTCCAAGAACATTGCAATTTCCCGTAAACTCCGCCTTAGATGTGACTGTTCCTACATCCATAAGAGGCAAGCCAAGTTAATAGATCAGGTTTTTAATAATAATGATAATAACCAGGAGCGAGCATGAGCAGAACCAATGACCAGAGGTGTCATCAAGGAAGCTGGTGTGGAAAATTCAACGGCTGTCACAAATACAAACAAAGTTAATTTGTTTTCAAGCATTTATAGTTGATAGTTGCTTACAGCAATTTCTCCCATGATAGCAAGTACCTTAAACTAAACAAACTGGAAAATTTAAATTAGGGAAATAATGCAAATACTTAATGCGGCGGCAACTTTATCACATTGACAATGCTGACGCTGCTTCGCAGGTCAAAAATGGCTAAAGTCGTAATGAAATCCTTGCATGACTTACAACATAGTGAAATTGGCGGATCAAAGGGGGGCGAAAAAGGCATTCCCCCTACGAAAAAGCTCGGTGCAAAACTATGTTTTTGTCCCGGCCCCCTCCAAAGCTGTTCACCTTCTTTTTGCCCCGACTCGTTTTTAATTTAAAAACAAAGTTTTGATGCTTCAAATCTTAACTTCAAACAGACCCAGTCAACTTCAGTGTAAACATTGGACCTCGGAGACCAAAAACAAGCATCTCGTGGCCAATCCTTTCATCCCGTGCCTTTTTTTATTTATAGACTTTTGTATTTACCCCCAAAACCTACCAAGCAGTTAAATTATGGCAAAATGTCTCACTACGTGTTGTGTTTTTTTTCTTTTCACCTTTGCCTTCCCCCAAATCTACCGGACAGATCCGCCACTGCGTAAGTAACAGCAGACTGTAGCAGATAACATCAGCCATAATCCTGTCAGTGCTTGCATATTTAATTATATTTTTTCACGGAAAGTAAAGTTGAAATTTTGCAGCTAAGTCTTCGGGTTGTCTAAATATTGCATTTTCTAAAGGGTAAGGTTGATACAAAGGCTTCAAATTGACGAAGAAATAAACATTTTAAAATCGCAGCTTTAGGTTGTACCTAAATCTTCCCTCTAACGTTAGGTTTTTAGTCATACTGACCAGATGTGAATTCAAAGAAGACTTCCAACAGCTGGGTGTATTCCACCGTTTTTATTTTGGCTTCTCTCCATTTGCTTGTGTTTTGCAGCCAAAGAGGTGCAGAATAAAAATCGACGATTTTCAGAGCTGGCAGATGCCTCACAGAGCGTTGCTCTCATTCTCATCGGGTAGACGTATCATGATTGTTTGAATCGCTGATACCTATGACCAATCATCAAGTTTCAGAAATACACACCCCAGTTTGGCTGCAAAGTTTCCGCTGTTTTTGTAGTTTTTCGCAAAAAAATTACGGAGCTCAAAGTTTTGCCTCTTCTTCAAAATAGCACAGACACGAGTGACGAATTCGACGCTGCACTCCGTGGTAAAGGTCGCTCCGCTTCGACCCATAGTATTGGCGCAACTGGCGAAAAACTGAAATCTAGGATCATAAGCCCTACTCTAAAGAAGCTGTCTCCGCTGAAAGTGCGTGCCCACGCGATTTGCTATGCCCACCGTACAGTCAACATTCATGAAAGCATTTCAGAACGACATTGACGGTACGGCACGTGACTGGGATTTCGTGGCATCGCTTGATATTTCACGCAAGTTTTATATTTTATCCATATTTCGTTATTGGAGGGTGTGTATGTGCGCTCAGGGGCGGACGCAGGAGCGCAGTTTGAGGGGACCAACTCGGGAGAAGTAATAAAAACAGTATTTTCTAAGAAAAGCAGCCAAAATGTCATTGTTTTGGGGCGCCCATGACCCCCCCTCTGCGTCCGCCAGTGCGTGTGCACGTGGGGCGTGGCCTTAGTGCTGATAGGTAGTAGGCACGATAAATTTTGGTAGTTGAAATACACACCAAAATTCTAGGAGCTAGCAGTTTGGTTGAAAAATCGAAAAGTTCTAAGCACTTGCGCACGTGGCGTTGGATGTTGCTGAAATGTATAGTTGAGGTCCTCCTTTAAATGTTCTTATTTCCTGGTGCAAAAGTTCCCTTGTGCATACGCTAAGAGCCAAATCCACCACAGGGTGAGGTAAAGATGGAACAATCTCACACAAAAATTGTGAGTCACTTTCATGCCTGCGACTAGCAAAATAATTATGACTGCACTCTAAAAGAATCAAATCATACAGACACTGCATTGTGAGCGATTGTACAGTGGTTCATCGTTAGAAAAGGAAGCAGCCATGCTGGTGCGCCTTTCATTTGATGTAAGGCAAAAATGACAACCAAACCATTGGTGGACGCTCACGTGGCAAGTGCTCCCGGTTTTCCTCGGCAGAACGCGGGCGGGTTGGCGATCACGCGCCTGATACGCCCCACAGCGCACCCAGCGCATCCACAGCGGCTCCACACCACATGTAGTGCCGGGCTCGACTGCGCAGTAGCGCCGCCACTGCCCTCCAGCGGCAGTTGCGGTCACTACACGACGCCTGTTTGTTGACTGGTGCTTACCATCGGCGGCGCCAGGCGCTGAGAAAAACGTCGCGGCGACCGCAGCAGAGGCGTTCGCGCAAGTGTGTGTTTAAGCCACCGATGCTCTGTAGACTTACGCCGACTGAATACAAAGTGAGTCACCTGATGCCTACGTGACATGGATTACGAATTGGCATCGACCAATCGACTGCAAGAAGCTGATGCTTTATGCCGGGTGCTCACATGAGTACGTAATAAGGCAATAACATGGGCGCTATATGACCACGAAGGTTGGCGCGCCCTTAAGGTCAAATAATCAATAAATACGAACTAACGCGGACTGATTACAGAGGAGTGACCATGGAGGACAGTTGCTGCGAAAGCTGGTGCAACAGACACTCGAGGCCTTCGCTCCTCTGATCAGAAAAACAAACCGGGGTTTAATTGAGCGAACTTCGTGTCGGATCCGACCAAACGTAATGCCAGTTTGAGGGGAGGGGGGCTCACAATCTTCCAACATGTTCTCGGCGTTCGGACCGGAATGCATCGCCGCTGTCGAACGGCCGCAAAATGCGGTGGGACATTGCGATGAGCTGGTGACATTCAAGTCTTACAGCAATACCAGCTCATTGGGCTACCCAGATGCATGATTTCAAAATATCCAAATGTCTGGTGCTTCTCACGTCTCTGTCGACGGAGCAACTAACTTTGAAGGATGGAGCGATTTGGACAGCATGTGTTTTTGTTTGCTGCACTCTGTCGCAGCACTCCAAAATATCGATCCACCTGCCCGGCTGCTGTCAGAACAAATTTGCAAACAACCAGATTGAAATGTCCCGGTTGGAGTTAACCAATGTGCAGGCATCCTCATAAAAATGTGGGATTGTGCAAGGTTGACTTCTGATGAAGCCTTTGTTGGCATACTCTGATGTCCACTTCAGCGTTACCTATTTGTAAAGGAAAGCGGCACAGTACCGGAATGGACCCAAGATCCCCATACGAAACCGTGTGACAGACAGGTATGATCTGGGACCGTTAACTTAGGTAGGCAATTGAATCTGCTGTTTGGAAATTGTGATGAAAGCTTGTTCTTGGTCATGTTACGCAACTTATCAATTTCGCAAAGCACATGTCAAAATGTATAGAATAGAACTGTCCATTTTGGTAAATTCAAGGATAAGCACGTCACTGTCTTATGTAAGCAATTTATTTTATTAACTAGAATCCGAAACAGTCAGCCTTGGCCAGATTTTACAACAAAACAAATTACAGGGCCACCGGAAAGCAATGTTTGGATAAAGAGCAGGAAAACAGACAGGCAAAACAAGAGACAACGGCCTCTGGAGAATAAGACCTTATTACTGGGATATTCCAGTTTTGCGACTTCACACTATAGAGACAAGCAGTGGCCTCGGCTTACAGTTCGCCAAAAGAGCCGATAGCAAGAAGACCCAGTTACCTGTGGGGTATCCATACATCTATGTAGGAAGAAGGCTGACCGAACATATTGGAGAGGCTTAATGCCCCCATCCCAACCCACACCACTATAAAGGCACATCTTAGGGTTGGCAGAGCATAGCAAGCCGTAACCAACCACAGACATATTTATAAACAATACGCAATTAAAACAAAACCTTAAAACGTGTCGGCATATAATTATGCTCAAGATTCATTTTTTATATTTTCATCGTGCATCACATGTTCATTTAATTGTTTCGGTATAGAATACCGACTGATGCCTATCTACGGCCTGCAAAAAGTTGAACGTGACCGTTAATTGAGTCCGGTATGTATTTTGCTTACCTAATCACCCAAAGTTCCTTTAACGAAAATAGCGTATGGTATAACTATTCCTCATATAAAACTCATGCTACATGAAAACTTCGACATGACAATGTCAAAAGCAATATTCTACGTGAGATGACAGCTCCATTATTTCCAGGTTCAAACACCGTGTCTAATGATGTATCAAGATTACAGTGACGCTTGCGTCGCGAGGACGACCGCGTGACGCCAGCGTGACGCCAGTTCCGCTGTGACGTAATCGTGTGATGCGCCTGACGCATCGCCACCTAACCCAGACTGAATTGAACTCGTCACGAGCTAGTGGCCCCGTGCTCACCGTGGAACCTCGGAATAATGACAGCCCGCCGCCGCAGCAGCGGCACCAGGACCGGAAACACAACAAAGCGGCGGTTCAATGAACGCCGGATGCAATGACCCAAGTTCCCACTACACACCGACCCCTAAATGAACGCTGCGGGCCCCATACGGAGCTCATGAGCGAGCTCTCCAGAGGGTACTCGTACCTGGGGGGCTGTCGCGTGGGAATGAGCGTGCGAATGACCGCCAACTGTACGTCCACGGTCGACCACCTGCGGCTTTGTTTCAGAGCTGCGAGGTCAGCTCCTCCAGTTTCAATTCTAAGCTTATTCGGTGCATTGGGGACTTTTGAAGTTTATTTTTTATTTCGCTAAGGCGGCTGATCCCTGCGCCTAAATGTATGGGCTTATTTCAAACTTGCTGCCGCTGTTTGGTTATCGAAAATACTGTTACTCAACACTGAGCAAATCTATTCATCCATTTCTGGCAAATTAAAGCATAATTAAAGCATGTGGAGTGAAACAGTGGCGAATCCAGTGGGTGTGGGAGCACGAGTCACTCTCCCCATCGAGCGTCAGCACCAGTGCTACGGAACGTGAGGATTTCAGGGAGGGGGACAATCTTTCATACCATTTACTTCCAGTCAACACCATAGAGTTAGTATGGAATTTCTCACTTAAGGGAATGGTAGTTCAACCCCCCTCCAGTGGCGATGTCAGGGAGCAATACCTAATCATTCAACGATATCAGTTTAGCTACATTATAGCGTTGGCTATTCAAACTCTCCAGCGACTGTTCTCGCCGGAGGATACATATGTCGGCAATCGGATTTTTGGAGCACGATTTTACGCCATGGTTGTTTATCGTGCCTCGAAATATTAGCGTGCGGATTAATGATAATTGTGGGGGCTTATCGACGCACTAACTGCCAGGGTCATATGGCGCCGCCAACTTTTCCCTGTAGGAAGGGTTTCTCGGGAGCCAGCTTGCCCCTTGTTCAGGGAATCTGCCGAGCCTTGAACCCGGGTTGGCTGCGTGGAAGCCAGCTGCGCTGACCACTCCCCTTACGGAATAGGGTGAGCACAAGCATATAATGGCATGGATGCTTTAATCTCAATTCTACTGATGCAAAGCGCTGGAGGTACACGTTGGACTTGGTTAATGTTTATATAACCATTTAGAGTCTTTTGGACAACTTATGACCAAGGGTGCGGGTTTTTTAATGATTAGGGGTGCCCAAATTTGAAACAATGTCGGCAACTAGCAAATTTATAAGAACAGTTTAATACAAACGGTTGTTTAGCCTCCCAAGGACCATGTGAAACTGTATAAAATAAATCTCTAAAGTCCTTGAAATGAAAAGGCGCTAGAAATTGAAGGCTATTTCAATACTACCTTGAGGTTTCATAGTGGGTGGTCGGGTATCCCTCAGTATATAATCCGCGCCCTGGTGGGGTCTGGAGTTGACGTTATCGGTTTCGGCCCGCAGAGCCTGGATCTAGCACAAATAAACAATCATCTTCCGACCTTGAATATCTAATAATGTCGCGCGAATGCTCAGTTTCTATATTTTTGACAAGAGAACGTGCATTATTTTTTCCGATGACCGGCATCACCGCACTCTGACGAATCTCCGGTTTCGATGAAAGATGAGGCCTAGTTAGAAAAGGCCATTCGAGCATCAACGAAAAATGCAAAGAAAACAGATGTGACTTAGACACTCTTCAGCATCAACGCACTCATAGCTGCATCTCATAGCAAACCATTATCTTCAAAGAAAAGACGGTGAAACGTGGACCACAGCAAAGCCAGGTGATAATGGGTGCGCAGAGGGTGAAGGTCACCTGACCGTTGGTTGTCCTCTCTCCAGCACAAGAACAAAAGAACTGGATGTCCTCCGGTGCCAGCAGGGAGGACGGCGCACTGCGGGTCAGCGGGAGAGGGGGCAGGGGGGCGGGTTGTAGGTGGGTGGCGCTGGAGGTCAGCGCCAGTTGCATCACGCCAGCAAGGCTGGGTGAGCAGGCCCGCTGACCCAAGCGCTGCACACGGGAGCGGGCGCGGGCGCGGCGACCTGGTCCGCCAAGGCTGCCGGAGAGCCGGCGGCGGAGGCCAGGCGGACCCACCTGCGCCTGCTCAGCTGACACCGGCCATCGGGGTCAAGTTCAGCGCGCGCCAGCCAGCCAGCCATGGCGTCGTCGGCGCACTGGGAACCGGGTCAGTGCACCGGTGGCAGCGGCACTGGGGCCGTGCCTGGGCCAGCTACAGGCCGACAAACCAACGGCTTCTGCTCTGAGGCTGCTCCATCGGACGATATTTGAGAGAACTCAACTGCGGAGGCAAAATCTGCTCGATCGGGGAAAGTTGAAACACAAAAGCGGAGCGCCTGTCGGCCACAAGGAGGCCCGGGAGAGGATGTAATGATTGAGCAGGTAGTTCAGGTCATCTGCCGAGCCGGAGCTGGAGCCTGGGGTCAACGGCCCACATGAAGCAGCGCCGCTTTAACGGTATTCCGCCGCCGACTGCTGCACAATGACCACGCCGTGTTCCCGCGTCGGCGCGGTGTCCGAGGCAGCGCGCTCAGCCGCGAATCCTGCCCGGCCAGCATGCAAATGCTGAGCGGACTGCGGAGGAGGTCCCCGATGGACCCCGCGCCGTTCCGACCGTCACTCGGGAGTTAGAAAGCCGCGCAGCTTATTTTGTGTGTGGCAACAGCAGCTCCAGGGCAGAGGTGAGAAACGAGCGGCCCGTTGACCCAATGCGAAGCCCAGCAATAGGTTCTGAAATCCTGCCGAAAGATTGTCTCGTTTGAGGACGAAATTTGGCCAACTTTTTGCCTTTTATCGGACCCAAATCCCCACAGCTCAAAAACTACCCTACCTCTTTCTCTGCGATGCCATTCGAAAATGGCGACCACCTGGCTCCTTTTTAATACCAGCTTCAGATGTCCACCTCAGACCCGTCTTCAAAGCTCATCCCGCCGTAACCGGCGACGGAACAGGCCTTCAGAATTATCTTCAATTTCCACCTCTCCGCCAGGGCCAGCCTGCAGCCCCCAGCGGGCGGCCACATCAACCAGCGCTGCACACCAGCGCGATCTCAGCGCCGGCCGCACCAGCGCTGGAGGCCAGGGTTGCGGCACACCCCAGTTGCGAGAGTGGCATCACGGTGGGTTTTACAGCAGTCTCTCCGTCACTTCCTTACGCTGCGTAACCAGAATCAGCTGAGTAGAGAGGCGCCTAACCGAGTACGTTTTTGTCCTTCGCCAGGGCGTTGGCTGTGGTTGCGCAATTTCTATAAATTATCAGCTAAAACATTAGAAGCAACTTGTAAGACAAAAAGTGCCAAAACGAATTGTTTAAAGAAGATGAGGTCACGTTTCTGGCGTGGAAGTCAAAGAATAAAACATGAGAACTACAAAATTGACAACCCCGAGTCATGTAACAGGGGAGTCGGACCAGTCCGCAAATTTTGCCTCACGGCAGATCTGTGAGCGGTGGTATTTGGTATGACATTATCCGATCTGTTACAATCAAACTTTTGTAAAATAAAATGCAACGCAAAAACGCACAAATCCATAAATCTGTCATCTACCCTACCCCTAGACCATCCACGTGAAGGGGATCTGGCACTTCGTGAGTTTTGGACTGAGCTATCAGGCGCGTACAGCAAACAAAAAACCCGTGGTGGCATTTTCGCTTGTCTCGAAACACACCTTTCACGGAGCGGCAGCGCTTTATGAGCGTGTTTACTCCTATTGGAGGCACTGCTCTCACACTTCTGCCCTGTCCTTTACAAGCCTAGCGGCTGCGCGCAGCTGTTGGTTGGTAACTGCTGCCGGCGTGGGGCCGCCAGGGACGGAATTCGTGCTTAAAACACCTTTTTATGAACAAATGGTGAGTTCGAGGGCGAAATAAATGTTATAACGGGCTTTTTCGGTATGCTCTGCCGCTTGGATATTTCAGCTGAATCACATTATAAAGGCGCCATATTCGTTCGAGACCGAAAAAATAGGCAAAACTGCTCGGCGGGAAACAATCCAGTTTACCACTGTGATTTGTAATGTCCTACCACTCGAAATTTACAGGATCAAATGCTAGTCCAAAATACTTAAAGGTAGAGGGGCAGCTTGGTGCGATTTTAGCTGGAGTGATTTTAGGGACATTTTAATTGAAAATTGTTAATTCAGCATTATTTCGGCAAAAAAATGTTTAATTTGATACAGTGGCGTAGCCAAGGGGGTTCTAGGGGCCCAGCGACCCCCTTCTTCGGGCCGGTTTTAAGCACTGCAAAGGATTTTTTCGGATCAGGGTGCCCCAGAGTCAGTCTCAGGGGCCCCTGAGATTCGTTCTCAGGGGCCCTGAGTCGGTCTCAGGACCCCCGCCCCCGAGTTTGTCTCAGGGGGTCCCGAGAGACCGTCACAGGCCCCCCGAAATTCAGTTTCAGGGCGCCTCTGAGAGTCGCTCTCAAGGGACCCCCGAGATTCGGTCTCAGGGGCTCCTGAAAACTAATCGCGGGAGACCCAAGTTATTATCAGGTGCCTCATCAGTTTTGGTCTAAGGGAACCTCATCTCAGGGGGCTCGAAAGCTAATCTGGGTCCCGAGAGTTAGTCTTATGGGTGGCACAGAGTGCTGGCCTCAGAGGCCCCTGAGAGGAAATATTGGGAGTCCTCGAGAGTTAGCCTAAGGTTGTGCCCCCCCGAGTTTTGTCTAAAAAGTCAGTCCCGGGGAGAGGCCAAAACTTAGTCTCAGAGGGCCCCCCGGGAGTTAGTCTCAGGGGCATCTGAGAGCTAATATTGGGGCTCTGAGAGCAATTCTCAGAAATGCTCCCGAGTTTTGATTTAACGGGCCCGAGAGTCCGTCTCAGGGGCCCCGAGTTAACTTTAGACCCCTGAGTGCTAATCTAGGACCTCCGAGTTCGTCTCAGGAGCGCCAAAGACTCAGTCTCAGAGATACTTCCACCCTCCGAGGGTTAGTCTCAGTTGGGCGCCCCAGAGATAGTATCAGAGGGCTATCGGGAGTAAAATTCGCAGAGGAGACTGTAAATTATTCGTGCTCAAAACGACTGACCCAACAGCTTCCAGATCACAGTTGGTAAGGCTGATCAGTCTGATAACCAGGTGAATTAAGGTAGAATCAGGTTTAACATTATGCACGCAGCAACATTACATTTTCCAGAATGTGTATAAAGGAATGTGCCATATCATAGCCACACTGACATAGATCTATGGGCCAGCTTTAATATTTGGTGACCGAAATTCACCAACTCCTACTATGATCGAGAAATATCAAACTGTAAAGAAAATAAGATCAAAAAACTTTAAAAAGGCACATCAAATATATGTGGAAATGTAAGGTTAAATACGATACAAAAAATGTAGGAGATGGACCCCGGTTACTTAGGGGCCCCCAGACGGTTGTCGGATCCTCCTTAGCTAATCCTGGCTAACGCCACGGATCCTGTCCTGATCTAATCCTGGCTGATCTAATCCTGGCTACGCCACTGATTAGATAAGTAAATTAATCAGGCATTAATCAGGCACGTCCCTCCCCGTGCACACCAAGATCCCGGCCTCGAGTAGTCCCATCAAAGTCAGCCCAGCCCTGAATCCGACCATTGGCTATCCAGCGCCGTGAACCGGGTGGAACCATCTCGCGAATAAGCAGCCTTGAAGAGAGCTTCAACAGGTGCATTCGTTGCATTCAGCACAGCAGGGCGACCTGGCACAGTGCACCGTCGTGCCAGGGGTGAATGGTGGGGGGGGGGCAGAGTGTCGGTGGTTCACAGGTCTCCCAACCGAGGGGACCACAAAACCTGCGGCACATCGCACACTGTTCGAGAGTCGATATGGGTGTTTCTAAGGCCAGCCATGATGCCTCCCTGTGGGTCTGCAGAATAGGGGGCCTTGATATGACCCCATGAGACAGCTCCCCTCCCTCGGCCCCAGTCCCCTTGGCTGTGTCTCACTGTGAACCAGCTGTCCAGGCCCTAAAAGGAGGGCATGCGTTTCAGTAGAGTAGCGGTTTGGCGGCACGGACCACCACTCATTTGTGGCGTCACTGTGGGCCTGGCGAGACGTATGACTGCGGCATAACTGGCGCGCGAACTCCACGCCATGTAGGTCGCCTTTGCTGGCGCTCGACGGCTCGACATGGAAGGTCAGGTCATGCCCAGTGCATACTTTCGATCGATCACGCTAGGCCGGGCAGGCTTGTCAAGACAGCTGGTTGGGCAATACACCTGTGCTTGACAGACCCCACTCCCCAGCGATCCGCCGCCGGCGGTGCTCGCTGAGAGGAGGCTATTCCGTGGAAGAGCATTTCTTTGGGCACCGGAATCCGTTCAGAAATATTTAAAGGATCTGTATTGTTCAATGAAAAATACATTATCCAAATACCGCGAAACGCATCGGATCTAGACAATGCAGTTTCAGCGGATGCGTGGCTCAATGGATAAAGAACGTCTGTCTCCTGATCCAAAGGTTCCGGGTTCAATCCCGGCTAGTTTTCTAAACAAGTGTTATCCGATCCCACAAAAAACTGTCCAATATTTGTCTTTATGTCTCATTCATACGGATTTGTGCGAACGCGAGGTCAAAACTGGAACACGTGACTTCTGCTGACGGCCCTAGGCGTTATCATTTAACAACCCCAACCGTTGTCAGTTTACGACCCTAGCCGTTGTTAGTTAGCCCCGATCACGAAGCTCAATAGAATCTATTATCCAAAAAGTGAATATTAGTGCTGAATGGTAAACGAATAGACACGGATTCCATAAAATATATGCATTGCCGCACGACAGCTGCATTACAGTGCGTGCCGTTAACACGCGCCCCGCTGGGATCCCTTGCATGACGCGCCCCGCAGGGGGCGTTTTTCGCCCCCCTCCCCTCCGTATCTCGTTCCCCACGAAAGCTAAAGGAAAATTACGGGCAGCGTTCGAAAGCTCTTGACAAGACGAAGAGATTTTATACTTATATTTTTATGTCAGGTCAATATTGAGGTCAGCATAGGTCAAAGAAGGCTCCATAGACTTACAACAGTGCAATGTACGTTTCCCTCTCTAGATCTTTCCTCGGGGAAGCTAGAGCAAATATTTATGCATCATTGAATGGCTCTCATTGCGGCAAATCGAATGATGTATAATATGACCTTTCTAGGTCAAATAGTCAAAATGACCTGACCTCGACCTAGGTCAGGGTCACAAAGTGGCCTGGCATGGTCATGGTGGATATCAATTGACTCCCCGTGACAATATAAGCACAATGCAAGCAAAATGGGAGCTTTATCTCAATTCAGTGGGAAGTTATTGGCAAAATAATCACTCTCTGCTCCCGTGACCTGATATGACCTTTGGGAGGTCAGATGCTCAAAAACTCAATTTTATGGTCAAGATCCTGGTAAGAATAGACGTTTTGAGGATTTTCAGCTTTATCTATCCAGTATAGGGCGGCTGTCCTATATAAGTCTTACTTTTCTTTCAGCCGTGCCATTCGTCATGCGGAGGTTCCGAACAATACCACCAGCCTATAGTAACCGGGCATTCCCTCCCACGGCGAGCACTCCACGAAAAGCGACGTGTCAATTACCAGACTGCAAAGACGAGATGAGACTTCAGCCCACCAGACTAACCAGGGTTATATCATCTATGCTGGCGGTACAGAGTGTAGCGGAAAGCCTATACTTGCCTGAGGTAAGCGAGTCCCGAACGCTCAACAAACATAGAGATACCTGCTGTTTGGTGTTCGCTTGCACTTCGTCGCGGATGGGTGTCATTGGTATCCGCTCTGTGGACAGGTAGGTGTGTACCAGGTGTGCTATGCAAAATACGTCTGTACGGCCCCAACCACCTCTGAATCCATTTTAATGCACGCCATCGGACACTTCAACATCTTGAGATCATTGTGGGTGGCATCTGCAGCCGATGGGTAGCTTAGTCATGCCTCCAACACTTCCACTTAGAAGAAGCAGACGAAAACTACAAAGCTTTTGGGCTTCTATGATGTATCACAGTTGCTGGCATACAGAGCTAGAAGCTGTGAGCTGTGAAGCTGTGAAGAGTTGAAAAAGAGCTATGATCATTACCTTTAGAATTGTCCTTTTACTGTAATGATTAGAACGAAAGATTACGTAAAGTAAATGCACTGACTAGCTTCGTGTAGATTTTAGTACTATTACTAAATTTAGTAATCAGAGTTGTGCGTTTCAGAATTTTCTTGAGTCGACTCAACTCAACTCAAGTGCTGAGAGTGGTTGACTCAACTCAGACTCAACTCATGATCAAGAGTTCAGTGAGTCGACTCAACTCCAACTCAAGGCTAAATTCATCCAACTCAACTCTGACTCAACTCATGACTCAACTCAACTCAAGCTTCGACTCATTTGCAAAATGAAATAAATAAATTATAAATATATAAACATAAAAATAAAAAAGAAATCAATAAACCAGCAAAAAATCAAGCTGTTCAGAAAGTCTGACACAAAACAGAAGATAAATGGAAACAAAATTAATGAATTGGCATTCAAACATTCGTTAACGATTACCCAGCAACCATGAATAACTTTTTAATTCTTCCAGACTGTCACTGCCCAAAAAAAGCTACCACATGTTACAATTGTCTCTAAAAGGAGCATTGCACATTAAACCAGGCAAATTGAATGGAAATGAACCAAAAAGCGCTAAGGTTACACCAACACAGGAAAAAAATTGAGCCTCCATATACTGTCAAAAAAGTTTCAAGCTAAAAAACATAATATAAACCCTTTTTATTTGTAGGGATGGTATAGGTATTGCTTTTTCTGTTAAAGAACAAGGCTAGGTATTTTTGAAAAATTAAAAATTAACATGCCAAGAGTTTTATCACAATTTAAGCAATAATTACTGGAGTGCCTAGTTGCAATTGCTAATTATAAGAATTACAGCAAACCCTAGGAAAAAGTATACCATATATGACAAAGGAGAATAGCAATGAAAATTCTATCAACGTTGATGTGTTGGATTTAAATATATTCATATTTTAAACCCAATTCAATTTTCAGCTTCAGTCAGAACCTCTAATACAATACACACCTATTGCTCTTCAAGCAAAATTGGAGAACGATTTCATAGAAAATTGCTAATGTATTATAGCTATCCAAATAAAACACAGATGCCAAACAAGGGTCTCTGATCAGACAAAAACAGTAGCAGGAAATAATTCCTCCGATTTTTGCGATAAAGACATCTCAACATTTTTGTCGAATCAAAGGTTCAATTTTTTCAATGTTAATAGCAGTATCTGCTATTAATAGGCAAAATGAAAAGAGCGGCGGCATACAGCGCATTTAGGACAAAAGAATAAATGTAGCACGTAGGTATATAAATATTTGCATTACTTCATGAACTATCACGTGATAATAACTCTTTTGCCTTGAGGCTAGTTAAGCTTGAACCCATACTCGGCTGAATTTGTTCTTCAAAGACAGTAATGGCGTACAATATTCTCAGAAAACCACGGTGGTTGACCCCCAGGGTACTTTAACTACGGGTACAACCAAGTTTCCTACTAAATATAGTCCTCCCCTGATGACGTCACCACCCTTTCCTACTAAGTTCTAGGAGATTCTACTAAGTTTTTGGAAGGATCAGCTGGAACATACCAAGTTTGGGCGTATTTGGCAGCAATCTAGTATAAATCGAAAGCAACTTGTTTCACCCATTTGACAGTAACCTTGATCTCAACGGCGAGTGGCGTATTTTACGTAAATCGTATGAAAAAATCATAATACTTCAAAGAATTTGTTGAAAAGGCATGCATTTATTTGATCAACTCAGACCTACTTCAATGTATGCAGCCGTGAACAGCAGTGGCGGATCTAGCCGGTCGGTTTGGGAGGGGCAAACAAAGTCGAAAAGCAAAAAAAAATACGTCGCGCAACGCAAAATTGCGATAAAATATGACTTCCCGGTACGGGTGTTTGAGCAAGAAGCAAAAAAGTCACGGGCTGAAAAATATGAGCTCAAGATCCTTTTTCCAATCCAAGGCCTGATATTTTCACTGAACTTAACTGGTTCCGTTAGAAATTGAGAGTTCAAGCACCAAAATGTTGCCTATAAACTTAAAATGAGTCGGGAAAAAAGGAGGTCGATCGCTTTGGGGGCAAAAACATAGTTTTGCCCCGAGCTTTCCGTTTGGGGGCAATTGCCTTTTGCCCCCTGGATCTGCCACTGGTGAACAGTGATTTTGACAAATATACAGACACAGATAAATCAGCAACAACGCCAACAACATGCAAATACCTCGAACAACATGCAAATACCTATAAGCAATTTCTAGCTTCTCAGTCGCTAATTTGGATATCTTCGTCACGTAAATTCAAATTATCAGCACCCACACACTGATCATGTGACTGCTTAGTAAAAAATGCAGAAGCGTCGAGAAGGATGAAGCCATGTAGCACACGTGACCATTCGAATACCTGAAGCTTGATGTTACGAAAACCCGCTGAAATTTTTAATCATACCCATCTGCATGGATTAAGAGAAGTGCCATAACACTAACGTCCAAATATTACCTGCAAACTCGTTATAATCCATCCGCTTTTATTAATAGCGGAGATAAATAAGTTTACTTTCGTTTAAATCACCGGTGTTTATTGTCTTCTGCTGCAGGTGCCATCAACAGCCAATCAAAGGTCAGCTATCAACAGCCAATCAAAATCGAGATCAGTCTTACTGCAAACAGTTGTTAGTGCTGAAGCTGCCATTATTTTGACACGCTCTAGAAAATTTTAAAATAATATTCTTCGCTGGAGTTTTCGCAAAACGTCTGATGGTTTCACAAATAAGAATCTTTCAGCTTTCTGTTCAACCATATAAATATGGTTGATACAGTTCTAAAATACGTTATTTAGAGCCTCGAAAAAGTGTAATTTTTCCAATGCCCTGCATAGTAACTGTTGTGCCTCTCCAGCCCTGATGACGTAATGCTGCTAAACAACTTGAACGGGGTCTGGTTGACTCCTATTTATAGATAACAGAAAACAACCACCACTCACGACAACAATCAGCGACGACGACGCGTGTTGTTGGAGTGTTTAAAGTGAAGAATTGATATTAAATCTTGAAGATTAGAAGTTTTTGAGAGATTTGAAATGTATTTTGTAGTCCGTTCCACCACTTCAAAGCCAGTGATAGGAACCTGTTTAATTTGTTGAGTGTATGTATTATTTGTGACTAGGGATTCCTTCAGACCGGATGGGCCTTTGAAATAAGCAATTGAACCATATAATTATTGGTTTATTGAAACAAATTGAAACTTTGATTTAAAAAATTGAAACACTGGGGGAAATTTTTAAAGGAGGTTAAAGGAGGCTTGCAAAAGGCAGGCAAATTCAACACTTACTTGACATCATGTTTACCTGTTGAGCCAACTTTTTTGTCAACTCATTTGACTCGCTGTCTTCACAACTCAACTCAACTCATTGATGTATTGTGAACCGACCCAACTCAACTCAACTCACGTGTCTAATTTTTTCGACTCAACTCAACTCAGAGTCGAATGAGTCGGAATTTGAGTTAAACTCCGACTCTGACTCGCGAGTCGCACAACTCTGGTAGTAATAGTAAATAACTTACCAGTTTCGGTCTTAGACCGTGGTCACAATTCACGCATATTAATTCAAATTTCAAGATAGAGTAAATTAACCTTACATAATTCTAAAACTAAAAATTTCGCACCTAAAACCAGCCTTCTACAACACCAGTGATACTTTTTTAAATGTTGTCCCCAAGTTGTTGCCAAGTTCAGCTTTTTCACCCATGAACGACAAAGTGCAAGCGAACGCCAAGCATTCCATCGCTCAGTGTCTGTTCAGCGTACAGAAGGACTCGTTTGCTTCAGGAAAATATAGGCTTTCCCCTCTACTCTGCAATGCTAGCATAGAGGATTCAACCCTGGTTAGGTTGGTGGGCAGGCTGTTTCATCTCGTCATTGACAGTCTGATAATCGACACGTCGCTTTTCGTGGAGTGCTCGCCGTGAGAGGGAATGCCCGGCTACGATAGGCTGGTGGTCTTTGTTCGAAACCTCCGCATGACGAATGGCACGGCTGAAAGGGAAATAAGGCTGATCGAGGATTCCATCGGCTGCCTCACTAGGAGCGAGGAGGGCCGACAGCACCTCTTCATAAGTTGTAAAACAGCTTTGTACACTGGTTCTGGACATTGGGAAATCGGTTCTGACCAAGGACTGCGAAGTCTAGTGTAGTTGGCGAGGGATCCAGCAGAAGGATGATTGCAATTGATTTTATATTCGTTTGCCCTATTGAACCATGCTTACCTGTCTCCACGCTGTGAAGATGTTTACAAATAAAAAATAAGTCGTCTAAAAGAGGGTCATTTACGTCTTAACCCTCGCCCCCGTGGGGGAAGTTTGAACACCCCCTCTGGGTTTTGCGGCGGCACTAAAAAACATCGGTGCGAAGCGCCGCCATACTTGACACGCCTTATCCTTGATAGATTCCGCAACTTTGCTCAACATTTTAAGGTCGGGTCATCTCAGGTCAGTTCACAAGTGCAGGTCAAGTGACCTCACCTCCAAAAATGATTAAGGTGGCATAAAGAAGAAATGGGTTAATCTATCGGATTGAAACTCATATCCCATAATGGGCCCACCGACATCTCCAAAATATGTTCATATAATTGTATATCGATGACCTAAGGGCAGGTACGAGCCATGACCTCTCCTTTGGAAATATATGGGAAAATGGTTTAGCTGAATAAATAAGTACTTAACCGATTGCGGTAAAGCGTTTATTTTGACGAAATTAGGTTTGCCTGGTCCTTGCAGTTCTAATGATAGGCATTTTGACACACTTTGACATTGGCCTGACCTCAGATCAGGTCAAATAATATATTTGACCTGATTTTATCCAGGAAGGTCTGATTATAATCATATGATTCGGCTTGTCGCGTGAATTTCAATGGTCTAGATTATTTTGCTTTATACTTACTAGTTCAGATGTAATAAATGAAAACTTACATTTATATGCTATCCCAGGGGCGTAGCCAAGGGGGGGGCGGGGGCGGCAGGGACAGCCGTCCCCCTCCCTTTCCCTGAGGACACGATTCTGTAACAGGCAGGGCGCTTTTTACCCATCAGGGCCCTTTTGGCGCTGTCCCAGGGGCCTTTTTGGGGCGCCCCCCGGAGCGAAATCCTGGCTACGCCCCAGTGCTACCCCTATGGTGACATGCTTGACTTCTAGCGACCTTAAATGGAACCTGACCAAAAAATGGATCAAACTTTTTCTCTAGACATTAGGATGGGATATCTAACACCACTTACCGTGTTTTGCTATATAGCGTGATTTTAGAGATCTTAGGGGGGCGGGTATCCCCGTCAAAGCGAAGGTGGCTCGGACTCCCGTCAATGCGCGTGTTAAAAAACTTCTAAAATTGAACAGTCATTTTTCGCGAATTAAAGTAGTCGTAGGTATATGATGACCTATTTATTTTAGTTTCAACTCCCGCCCAACTGCTATCGAATCCCCCAAACCTCATCCAGGTAATAGGGTGTTTCAATCCTACTACTGTCTTCTGTCTACCATCTACTGCCCCCGATAATACCGGTATTCTGTCTTCGAGTTATAACTTAAATCTTTAATTTTTCATTTCGTGGAATTATATAACTCGGCCAAGGCCGTTATAATTGAAAGCAGTGACAGATGGCGATTTTTATCTCTGATTCAGACAGACACTTCCTGCCCTATGCGGCTTAAAAATGACATGCGTCGCAACGAGCAATGAAGCGGACAAAATGCAACGACAACACGACGGAAAACCAAAACTGACATGTTTCATATTGCTAAATATTGTCCCGCATATGTCTGCGGAGAATGCAAATTATTGTATCATGTAGCCAAGAATAATGATAAAGCACCGGTACAAAACTAACTTCGAGAAATTGGAACCTAATGACGTCCATGAATTATTTAAGCACTAAAAGACAAAATTGCACAAAATTGCACAAAGATTGCCGACCCACCAATAGAATGAACCAATATGGCTGACCCACCGATAGGATGAACAAAGATGGCCGACCCAACGACAGGATGGACAAAGATGGCCGACCCATCGACAGAATGGACAAAGATGGCCGACCCAACGACAGGATGGACAAAGATGGCCGACCCATCGACAGAATGGACAAAGATGGCCGACCCACCGACAGGATGGACAAAGATGGCCGACCCACCGACACGCACCAGCAGTGCGTTCCCAGAATGGACGGAAGAGCGCAATACGAATGTTAACGGGCCAGGCTGTTCCCGTTTCTCGAAACGTGGAGAAAGCTGCTTAATCCCGCCAAGCTTCTGCCGAGCATTTACCAGTTCTACCCGTTCCAACGATTTGTTTGTACAATGTAAAGGACTGCAAACCGATAAAATCATAAACTGCGGACTTGGATGTAAAACTCTGTTTTCTTGCATTGAAACTGGGCTGCTGTTTTTCTACAATTGCAATTAGGCTGCCTTTGTATCGCGAGGATAGAATAATTCGCCTCTGGCTGGTGGGGATGGAATGGAGATCTCACTGCTCTAATGGGTCATTAATTTAGCATTGCATTGCTGAGGTGCAGTGTAGCCCAGCCCTTGCCCCTGGAGTTTTGGTCTGGGTAAGTTTTCACAGCGTTGATTTAAAAAAAGCTACTCAAGAAGAGTTGTAGCGTGTACACTGAAGACATTTCTCTCTGACCGTGAAATAGCGTCGGGTTCCCTTTCGAAAGTCGTGACAATCGATGGCCGAGATCACGGTGAAGGACCGAGCCCTTGTTTCCGTCCAGGTGGAACTGGGTGAAGGTAGGCCCCAAGGCTGTGTGTCACACCAATACTCGCCACGTACTACAATACAGACCGCACGACTCGGTTAGAAGCTGCAGGGTCTACCGTGGTAAGATTACCTTACATTCAAAAACACCATAAAAAAGCGCGAGCCATAGGCGAAGCAATGCGTGAAGCGAGGGACCACGGCACACTGACTTTTATGTCAGTCCATGGTTGAAATTAGCTAGACTTATTCCAGTCAGATCGTTTATGTTCGAGGAGCGAGGATCGGACCACATACTAATCCGGTCAAACGTTTGGTAGAGGGAAGGGCAGACTTTGGCTCCACATGCAGCCTCTCCTTGTGTGCAATGTGTCATTACATTCAAAATCAGTATGGCCAGGGCTCATTGATACATTACCCGCAACCTAGCCAATATTGATCACCCATAACTATCTTTAGGGGCCAAGCCAGATTATCCCTTTCTCCTTCTTGGTGAGGGGGCGCAGTAGTGGAGTGTTCAGCGTAGCTGGCTTCCATTCAGCCGACCCGGGTTCAAGCCCCGGCTGCTTCCCTGAACAAGGAGCAAGCTAGTTCCAGAGAAACCCTTCCAACAGGGAGAGAGTTGGCGACGCCATATGGCCCTGGCAGTTGATGCGTCGATAAGGCCCACAAATATTATCCTTCTTGGTGAAAATCACTCTAGGCCATCAAACGTAAGCAAGCTAAAGCGTTACTTGCAGGAGCTCATTCTGTGCATCCAAACAACAGTCCCTGAACAAGGAGCAAGCTGGCTCCCGAGAAACCCTTCCAACAGGGAAAGAGTTGGCGACGCCATATGACCCTGGCAGTTGGTGCGTCGATAAGCCCCAAAAATTATTATTATCATCCAAACAGCAAACACTAAATAATGCACTCACACAAGAAATACCACACTCTGTTCATCACTGAAAGCTGCACGGAAGTTTGAGCGGGATAACGCGCGTCCGGCTGTCCCTGACAGCCGTAGAACGGGAGAAGAACCCTTTGTCGCCTTCTCCGCGAGGAAGGAGTGCCAGTCAAGGCAGAGGAGCGTGAGGGAAGGCCAAACCAGGCAGCATTGACCCAGTAACCCATGATTCAAGAATGGTGACGGCCCGGGAGGCTTGGGGTTCGACAGATGATGGATGGACGGCACACGGGGATCCGGCAGTAGAACATATTACCATATGCCGAGCAATGAAAATGCATTGGCACGTGGAGTGCGGTAATCATCGCTGGAGTGCGGTAATTTCCGTTTACCGCACGGCGCCGATTAGCCAATCACTGAGGGCTGTGTCATTTTCTTATAAGCATTCGTCAAATTTCCAAAACAATGACGGTGAATTGAATTGTTAAAAATGTTCTCACTAGCAAAAGCTATTTTAATTACTGAAGGATATTTATTGAATCTCGTAAATACTGGACCATCTTCCGGTAGACTTAGATCGAAGAAAGGATTCCCGCAGTGATTCATTTTTTTACGCAAATTACGACTCCAGTACAATACAACAATGAATTAACGTGTGTGAACTAATGTGTGAACAACAAACGGCTATGGTAAATACATTACCGAAACTCTGCTGTGTATGAATTTTTGGGTCTCGTTGTTTTCAAAGTTACCGCACTCGCTACGCTCGTGCCGTAACTTCTGAAAACAACTAGACCAAAAAATTCATATACCAGCACCGTTCGGTAATTTATAATACCAGCGAGTTCGATTCATGTAGCATGAATTTAACGTCGTCGGGTAAGCTTGTGCTAAATTTCCATATATAACTTGAGAACTTGATTGTTGGAGGGCGTAGGTGGGACTTACGATATAACGAGTCCGGCGAATGTCTCTTCAAATCTATCCATCAACTTCGAAATCTTGCGAAGCGCCATGCCTCTTTTTTTGGTAAACTACTCATCTTGAAGACAATATGCTAACTATTTGTGCTATGACTGAGCCTAAATGCTTGCACGAGTAGGTATGTATTATCAGAAATCAGAATTCTACCAATATCAGTCCATACATGCATATAAAGCCTCACTCCTAGCAACTGTGAAGACAAAATTCAATTCGTGTTGAATCATCCAGTTTAATCCTCCTCCCCTTCGCATCAATGCAATGCGTACTGAACAGCATTAATCCTTGCAACGTACTACACATTATCTGAAAATGTTTCAGATAACATTTTTACCCTTCTCTGCAACTTGCTCCAACGTACTATCAAGGACAATCAGACACGGGCGGTGAATCTGCAACCAGAGTACCACTTTCTGCTCCAGTGACGTTTGACTGCACATTGCACAATCGGCTATGTAAATCACCCGCTGCACCAGCCATCGTAAACATTGTGATTCCAGCTTCTCCAAGCCGCCCCCGCGTGCAGTAGTTGACAGGCCGACATTAATAATCTCAGCCCAACATCAATAATCTCAGAGCAACACCAACAATATCAGCCCTTGTCCCTGAGTGTTTCACTTACTCCTTTTCCCTCACCAGAGGGGACGTTTGAACACCTCTATTTTTTATTAGCTTAGGGTCTACACAGTTAGGAATAAGATATATGAACCCATTACACAGCTCTTAGAACGAGAATTCAGTGTATTGTCAGTCCTATTTAGGTCAGCTCAATAGCGATGTCATTAAAGGCCAAATAATTTATCAATAGGATGCAATGCCAATTTAAGAACCTCAGCAATGGATTTTGACTAAACACATTTAGAATTTATTTAGCCAGCAATAATCCTCTTCATCGCAATCCGAAAGAAATGTGCGATTTCGCTACGTCGAAGGGATGCTGACCTGATCCAGCGCCAGCTCAAGGCCAATAATTGATATCGTAAGGACACAACACATGTCGCTGGACTAAGGGCAATCTAAACACGATCAAAACTATCTAAATCAAAAACTTTGGAAGATGATTTCAGTGCACCGGCGTTTTTGGCTATGCCATAAAAATGCATGCAAGTTTACGGATTTAGGCATGGTAATGTGACTCCAGATACCCTCTCCCTATATACCTCAAGTCAATTTTTTTTCATTCTTAGGAAATCCCTCAACACACCAGCTTAACACATTCTGTGAAGAACTGAGGTTTACCGCTGAAAAAGAGACATACCAGTTTTTTCTATCCATCTACCGCTTTGGAATCTATGATTTAGCCTCAATATTTCTTGGCAATGCCAGTATTGACTGCAGTCAAGTGAATATTCTCAGAATGCACAGAAATTGTTTTGGAAACAATGCTGGACGTGGTGCATCCGGGATCCGTGTGAAATATTCCCGCCGCTGCGCGCCCCTGTCTCAGTGCGACCGAGCACAACCTTGGTTCGCGTGCCGCGGGAATGGTGGGACGTGCTCCAACTACCCGAGCAAACACGACGGCGGCGGAAGCAACTGCATGACACAGCACATCAAACACATCATGGGGTCTGGTGAGCGAGGTCTTGCGTAAATGTGACGGAAACGGTTGAAATACTATTGGGTGTTCACCGCTTACAAAGTATGCCACGACGACCGTATGCGAGGAAGAGCCTTTTTGGCTAGCGGTCTGTTGGATGATGTGCGAGATTTTCTCGCCGCCTTCATGGTGAGACGACCCGACCCTGAGCTCGGGGCAGGGGCCTGTTGCCAGGCGGGGCCAGTGGAAAAAACGAGGGCTCAACACTTTACAGGTGGCAGGCCTGCTGTGACGATGTGATGGTGGGGCAGATTAACTGGACCACTGGCCATCCCCAAAAACTGGTGCAATGATCAGTAGTCATAAATCAATCAAAATTTGCAGCTCTGAGTAAAGTTGCCAAATTGGCATAAGCAATCGTAACGTAGAGGAGTGCTTGAACACCCCCCCGTCAGGTGTTTTCCGGATTGGGGTAGAACGGCCACTCAGTAATTTCACACGAGCTTGTGAAATGCATAATTCTTGCAGCTCTGGTCATATAAATTTGAATCCCTTAGCAGCCCACTCTGGCACCGAATGTAATAACGGTGCTATGGCGTATTATCGTGTCGATTTCCCAAGCGGGGTCATTTCTGAGACTGTCCCATTATTAACACAATAAAATACTAAACGCATGAAATACTTTCTATTTTGAATTCTTTACACTATATTGTTCTTTATATATATCATTCGTCGCATAAATTTGACTGTTGAATCTGGTACTACAGACTGGATGAAATACTATGTGTTTTTTCTACAACTTCCTTCCAGAAATGAAATATCACTGCAACAAAAAATATATCATGCTCAAGGCTTAACGAACTCGATGGCTCTACATCGGAATATTCTTACATTGTTGGAGCAGCTGGGTCATCGCTTAGAAGAAGCCAGTTCCATTCTTCAACCTCGACTTAAGGGCAAGCAGCTCGTCCGACGGATGGATATTGGGGACGGCCTACCTTGGACGTGTGCAGCGCCGAGTAGACGACCATAACCATCAGCATGCCTCCTGCCCAGCCCAGCAGCAGCATGCTTCCGCGTGATCTCGCCATCGTCTGTCACAGAGGTGCGCGCTGTTACTGAGCCGACAGAAACTAGCGTTCCGCCGCCACCGCCGCCGACACTCTCAGTCAGACAGCTTCCTCACCTGGCCGCCAGGCGGCCGCGGCCGCAGCAGCGACCTCACAGTAACACTCCGTCGCTCATTGCTTTCAGGCCTGCATTTTTCCAGCGCGACTCGAACACAAAGTTCTCGCATGGTTCTTTTCTGCAGGTCATATTCGTGATAACAGCATCGAATGCAACTGCACCACGTGCAAAGGCGGAGGCGAGGCCGTTGCGACAGCAAAATTCATTTGTGTCCAGTGGATGCTGGCCAATAAATAGCCGAAGGGTTGGCCAAGCAAGCATGTGAGGGCAGATCACAAAGACAGCCGAACAAAAACGGGCTTATCGGACCAAACCGGTGTATTCACTCCATTACAGGGTATGTACTGACAATGTTGAGGATTTTTGAGATACAAATGCATCGTTACGCCATTGCAGAACTGAAATCTTTCAAAAATCAGTCTGCATTTTCTTAGCCTTATCATTGGAAACTTTTAGACAGTTTATTCAAATAAGCCCATGGCAAGCGAACAAAAGTGCTGATTGAGGTACAAAACATCCTCGGAAACTTATTTGGGACGTTGTCGGACGCAGCACAGTTACATTGCGCGACCTTTCCACCAGGGTAAATTTGGGAACTGATTGGCACTAGTCGAACAGGGTCTTCTGTAACTTCATATAAAAGATGATAGCACTAGCAGCAGACGTCAAGTGCCAACTTAAAACTAGCTCCAAATTCAATCCGTTCGATAAAATATTTCCCGGTGCAAAATATCGACTGATAGCTAAAGGATTTAACACCCGCCCCGGTGGGCCTCCGAACCACCTTCGGCCTGTTGGAGGATGTTCAAACACCCCCCCTCGAACTCGGCTCCTATGCAGGATAAAGAAAAACGCGAACGCTGGTGGGTAGCTCATACACATTCAGGAAGAAACGACATCGGCCACTTTTTCGCTCAGGAAAATATTGAGGTCATGACAGGTCAAAGAAGGTGGTATGTTAAGAACAAGTTTCTGGGCTCTAGTGGCCGACAAAGTTAAGTTAGAATCATCTTTAGGATCAATTCGTTTCCTCTCGTTACGGCGAATCGAATGATGTATAATATGACCACACTAGGTCAAAACATTAAAACATTAAACACAAACAAAACATTAAACCGACTTGACCTAAGGCCAGGCCTAGGTCACCATCCGGCCTAGCGTGGTCAATATGCAAATAAATATACTGTTAATAATATTTCAAATGCAATAGTATCAAAATAAAAGCTTTATAGCTATTTCTTGCAAAGTTATTGACCCAAGTCTGAAAGCCTTCTTAAGTAGCCCCAGATGACCTATCAGAGGTCACAGGTCAAAAGTTGCAGCATGAACCCGGAAAGAGGCCCAGAATACTATGATTTGGAGAATATGAAGGTATTCTCAGCTGTATCTACATAAATACAGCCCAATTCCTGTTTTCCCTATGCATTTCCAATGGAGAGGTCATGATCTTTAACCGACCCTAGGTCATCGATATAGAAAATACCAGAATACATTTTGAAGCACTCGGTGGACTCATTATGTAATAGTTTTAATTGGATAGATCAACCCTGTTCATAATTAAGCTATCTTAAAATTTTTTGGAGGTGAGGTCACTTGACTTGCACTGGTGACCTGACCTGAGATGACCCAACCTTAAAAATTTGGTGAACATTTTTCAGAATTAACCAAGGATAAGGGGAGGAAAGTACGGCGGCGCTTCGCACCGTCATTTTTTCGTTCGCCCCCACTGGGGCAAGGTTTCAGGGTGGCAACAAAAGGGCCAGTGCTCCCTTCTTTTTGTAAGTAACAAAACGATGGAAGCACTGACCTAGGGGCACTGACGGAAACCTATTAGAGATGAGAATCAGTGCAAACAGGAATGTTGGTATAGTCACAGAAAATAGTTATTTTGAAACCGTATCAAAGCATTGAGGCCGTGGCCTCGTGCTTCCATTAACCCTGAAGTAGCTCATTACTGCTAGCCGAAGTAAAGCGGGCCAGAAGCACCAATTCCATAACCGGTTGCCCTCGTAGGTGCCGGTGGAGGCACTTTGACACCGTGTTGGCTCCAGCCAGGGACGTGACTATACAAGGTCACCCAAGTGGGTATCCCCACTGTACCATATTGCATAATGCACCCTCGGCTTTACGGGGTTAACATTCATAAAGGTTCTTGGCAGCGCGATACGAGGCAACTCGAAATATTGCACTTGATGACGCATGACTCTCGGTGTCTGGTAGTTCACGATTATGGAGCGCCTGGCCTTCCGAATTCTACCAGCAGGGGCTGGACATGCGCCAGTGCGCTTTCAATACCGAATGTCTCTAATCGCTGAGGCAGATGGGCGGGGCTGTGGTCAGAAAGAGTCGGCGGCTTCACTGAGCTTGAGGTGATGTGTTTCACTTCAGGAAATACGACATGTGTATGCAAGTGGAAGTAAAAGGTGGAAATCCACTTATTACACCATCAACTCCCAATTCGATCGGAATTTGCACCCACCGTTCGAGTGAAAGCATTAGGGCCTGGCGTCATACATATGTTATCGCCTATCTACCCTCGGCATGGTGCGGAGAAGCACTGGCCCTCACTTTTACGACAGTAAGCACAGCCGTTGCGTGATGGTAGCAAACTATCTCGGCTTTAAAGCCATTCGTGCAGATTGCAGCTTCCGCGTTTCCTGGAGGAATGTTAATGGCTACATCCCGGACTATTTTTTATGGTTAATTAAATCATTTACACATTAAAAACCATTCAAATTTAGGAAAAAACTACACCTGCACATATGGTTCATATATTACTAGCATGTATGCTAATAATATACGAACCATAATATATAAGGAAACTGATGATGCTTCCAATAATATTAATTTGTTTACACCATTCCATTTCAGCAGAGAACCCTTAGGAGCCTCACAAGAATATCTGTTCTGCTTCTAAATGGAAGGTAGATATGTCAAGGTGAAAGCAACAAAATCCGTGGTAATTTTGAAGCCTACAACGAAACGGAAAAATGTACCATTGGCGTCGGAAATGGGAGGACGCATCCTAACACTCTTCATAGTGTTCCACTTTCAGTCAAACTGGTAAAAACGTCAAAACTTTCCACGAAGGAAGATGCAGAACATTGAAGGGACCTCAAAGCCGAAGAGATGACGGTTTTATAGGGCAATTTTCTGTCAGAGAGAAAATAAAGTTGCGCTGGCGTCACCCATGCCGCCTTACCTTGCCCGGTGGTGGCGTCAGTGCTCATAGGCGGATCCAGGGGGCAAGTGGGGGCACTGTCTCATTCTCCATCGACCCTCCGGCACACCCTGAAATGGCCTGAAATGGAAAGTTTGCTGGCGCCCCCTGAAATTTCTCTTCCCACCTCCCCCAGGATACAAGTATCGGCGACCCGCGATATGATTTCGTGACCACCTGCCAGGTTTTGGCGCCACCTGGCCCCCTTTGACCATGTGCCTCTCCTTCGATCGGAAATCCTGGATCCGCCTATGCCACTGACTTTTTTCGAATAATAAGCAGTGAACAATACACGCAATGTTTCTCGAATGAATGTAACGTTATACGGTGGTTTGGAGACGGCGATAAAAGAAATTCGACCAGAATGTGAACGGTACCTTTTCGATACACAGCACCGAAACGGTGCGCCTGATGAGGCCCAAGTTTCCAGCGATGATATGCCGATACGGTGGAACAAAGATGAAGTGACTACAGCGCCGACCAGCTGTTTAGGCAGTTCTGCTCATTCTTCAGGGTCGGACCAGAGAAGCAAAGGTTGTCAACACCCAGAGGCCGAACGCCGTCGAACACAGCTTTGAAACTAAGTGACAGTGTACACATCCAGTGACGTACCGAGAGGGGCGGATCGGGGTCATGTCCCCTTCCAAATTTTTGGCTACACCTCTGTGCGCATCACACCAGAGCGCCGGCCTTTGTCCGTCACGGCCGTGGGACTGGCACAGGCGCACCGGCAGGCACGTGCATCTGTTTCCAAATATCCGGGTAGCAACAGTACTATCGCAACAATTATCAGACTTGGTGTGCTGGTAGATCTGGCAGAGTCTCGCCTCTTGTAACCCAACATGTCGAAATAGGAAAATCGAGAAAGGCAGACCTCGCCGAGATCTGCCTTTGATCGCGTATTTTATGGTCTAATGTTTTAGCAATGGTGATTGACAGGAACATTTTGTTCTGCAATTGCGTGTTTAGTTGCATAATTGTGGGACTGGGTTCATTGGGGAGCGGGGGGGGAAATAAACTAATCTCTTCAGTGGGATAATCCAGAAATATAATTTATGAAACTCTTTTAACCCATTAAAATAAAAAAAAAAAAAAAATAATTTTTTAAATTTTTTTTTTTTTTTTTTTTTCGATTTTTTATTTTTATATTTTTATTATTTTATTTTTATTATTTTATTTTTTAATTGTATTATTTTTTATTTTAAAATCCACTTAAATTTTGAATAATTTTTTATATTTTTATTTTTTTTTTTTTTTTTTATTATCCTCTTTTTTTTGGGGGGTGGGGGGGGGGCCCCCCGGGTGGGGGGGGGGGCGGGCCCCGGGGGGGGGGGGGTTAACGACAGATACAGCGTCTCAGATACAAATAGATCCGAACGCGGTTCTGTGTGTCGCATCAAGCGGTCTGATGGCCTGTGTTTAAAAAAATAATGCGTATGTTTTTACCACCTACCCTGGCTTAGATCATGACGGCTCATAGAAAATATCAACTAAAATGTATTGCCCAAATTTTCAGTGGAGCCCACGTGGATAAATAATATTTACGAAACAGCGGGAAGGGTCCACATCATAGTTTGTCCCGCTCGATAAAAGCTATCTGGCCCTAGCTTAAAATGGTCAGAAGACTCATAATAGTAAATTTTTTTTATATATATGATAACAATAATATCACCATAACAGTTATATTAACACATGTATTCCACACAATTCTACGGTTATGTTAATTCTAAAACCCCACCATGGTTTCGTTAACTTCAGGACCACGTCTTCAGGCAAAAGAAAACACACATTTAACAATAACTTCAAGACGACGAATCCCAATAGTAGAGGTAGGCACCGAAACCAAATTCTTGAATCCGCTACCACCACTTGACTAACTGGCTAACTGCTACCGCAACCGCTACTAGCGCTACTTTTCAAAATCACGGAACCACTACCCGCTACTCCGCTACCGCTACTTTCATAATGAAACGCTATTGAAGCGCTGCTGGAAAGTTTTCGTTGTGGTTGAAGTAAGGTACTTTTAATCGAAAAATCATCTTTATTTTAAATCGAGTGCCTTTTATCCATGTCGGTAGTCAATTTTACACTTGTGGAAAGTTTATTTAAGGTAGTTTAGATTCTCTGCTGAGCCGAATAAATCTGCTGCACCGGAGGCGCAGTGAACCGTCGATCTCATGCTCTTCTGGCACAGATATCACCACTCTTCTAATCCGATTTTTAACAGGAGTGTGCCGCAAAAATTGTTTCCGAGTGCAACGAGTTCCGCAAAAAATCGTTGTGAACCTCTGTTGTAGGGAACCCTTAAACAAAAACCAAGCGAATGCAGCCAAATATTATGAGCATACAGACACGTCTATTTCATTCAATTCAGGGTTCATGCATGCATCTGCAAATCAATGCAGTATTTTATTTTTCAGGATGTAATCGGAACCCAGTTTTGAGTCTTCTTCAAGTCTATGCATAAAAGAACATAATATAATTATTTGGATACCAGCCTTCTTTAATGGATGTCGGATGTCGCTTTAACGGAGTCTGGTACCAGACTGTATTGGATTGGCTGACCGGGTCGGCCCACGCGTGACCTCTGGTGGGAGATCAGTGTACCACAGGTAGCGCTTCGAAATTTTTGAAGTCCGCTACCCGCTAATCCGCTACTTTTTGTGAAAGAGAGCGCTACCGCTCCTACGCTACCATTGAGAGTCCGCAAGTAACGAAGTAGCGCAGTAGTGGTCTTAAGTAGCGCACCGCCCGGCTCTGCCCAAAAGTGATAATAATTATAGTTTTTAGATGCAGCAGCTCCGTTGGTCATTGGCACCCATGCCTCTAAATGGTTCTTCCGACTGGGATATGCTCTAGCTGACTGGTCGGAATACAATTCCTTCACTATCACTCTCTACTTTTTTTAATGTTGTTATTTTAGAAGTATGTTGCCTAGATAAATGCTCATTGTCCGGACAAATGAAAAATTGAAATTGCCTAGAGGGCTAGGGAGCGGATTTCTATCTCTGGATGTGGGGTGCCCAATCACCTAGGATTTTTTTTCATATTGGGCAATGCAGCTCGGTTCCATGTCATTAAATGGAATGTGGCACCTTTATAACGTGATTTTAAATGAGATAATTTGTCTTGAAACTCACAACTTCCGTGGAGAAAAGCTAAAAATCTACCGGAAATGTACCCCAAATGTACCCCAGCCAGGCGGCCAGTTTTCAGCAGCTGTTGGTGTGAGGACAGCGCTGACGTCACGAAGAGTAATCAGCCGATTGAAGCCCTTGCCTATTGAATATGGCAGTACTTGCCAGATCATGACGTCACCAACAGGCAGATGTTTATTTTTCACCCTAGAGGAGCATTTAAAAAATAAAAATATTGGGCTCATTATGCGATTTTTCAGAGAAATAATGGACGTTGTCATTGTTTTCGGCTAAAAATACCCCAATTACACTACATTCCTGGATTTGACCAAGGTACCACATTCCCTTTAAGGGGCTGTAAACAGCGTTTATACTACAATGGCTCACTTAACACTGTCGTAATTTACAAGCTTCCTATTTGGGCACCCCCACAGGTTTTCGAAAATGCACGTTAGTATGGTGGCTCAATTAAAGGGAGTGTCCCACTTTTATAATGGGTTTTGAACTGAGATAGCAGTTTTGTAGAGCGTGTTGAGAAACCACTGTTGACATATTTAATTTCACCCAAAGCTCTCGATATACAATTTCCGCCAGCTTTAAAATTCAAAGTAAAGGGGCTTATTGGCTTATTTCAAACCCTGAAGGAATACCTTCCATATGGAAGCAGTAATCTGACTGATCGTAAGCCCTGATCCTCACCCACTCGCTGAAAATACCATGCTATCGAGTGAACCAGCATGCAACTGCCTGTGGGCCGAAAGCCTCGGGCAAGTTAGCGTCCAGTTAATCTGCATTTGGGCCAAATTGCGCCCAATGGCTGCAGCAGTGCAACACACATCACATTGCTCCTCCCCGGACTTTTCAGAACAAGTATTAACTGTTTTTGTCAAAATGGAGATCTGAAATTTGTTTATTTACATCCAGAAATGTGCATTATCGTTCGACCACTCAATAAACACGGCTGCCGTAACAAAATCTGACGTTCAGTTTTTGCACCAGTACTTCTTGTGTTGGACACAACTGTGTCATGCGGAAACGCTGTGAATGGGCTTTTACAGCCAGTCTATGCTCAGGCTTTGGGATATCACTGGTTATTAAAACTGCCATTTTGATGACGTCACTTATTGTTAGAAAGAGGAGATATTTCTGTTTTTAGCGAATAGAAGTGGGGAAAAATGCTGTTTTCTGATTTTCAGACCTGTCTTGTTCTTAAAGTGTTCTTTGTAGAATTTCGACAAAGTGGTCCATTCCGTTTAAGAGTGCTCTCCATAGAAGAAAAAAACCATTGCCTATGACTTTTGGGTTTCACCATAGTTACGCCACAGTATTCGCGGTAAGGTGTCAGAAATGTGAAATGCGCTAAAACAACAACAACGTTTTAAGTCCCGAATTAGGGTTTGTGCCTTTTCACCATCTAACACGGAACAAAGAAGCACATGCTTCCCTCTTCTGGTACCTATATTATCTGGTTATACTTCAACAGCGTTTTCTATTAGTCCTCACTCTCTATAACTGGTCCGATGGTTATGTTTTAATTTTAAGTACGTCTCTCTCCCCGTTCCCTTGGTTATCTTTGGGCCGGGCCCCACTCCTCTTCACTCAGCAGAAACCCATCTCGCGACGCTCCTGACTTCAGCGAACTCAGCTGCCAGCAAGCCAGTGCTGACTCTGCCGCCGCCGTCTCGCCTATACCAAAGAGCAGCCTCAGATGGTAGAGCAGATGGTCAAGCGAATAGAGGGCAAAGTATGGCTAGGAACGTTTGAAAAATACCATTTAATACGTCCCCTGGTTCGTAGTTTAAGGTCTATCATTCTCATGGAGAAATAATTTCCGCTGAATTTCCCGCCATACAAGTGAACGTGCCTACACCAATCAGCGGCCGCCATCCGCTGGCTGCCGTTTGCCCGCGAGTCACAGAGATTAGAGAGGTCACGCACGCTGGTCACCGCTGACGCCGAGTTCAAACCTCGGTGGGGAGGGATGCGTAGTGGATAATAAAATCCACATGCGTGATGTCGAGAATGGTGGCCGTTCTGCCTGCTGTTGGACTGAGGGAGGACGACAGGTGTAGGAGACATTATGTGCACGTGGGCGGATGTATGGGTTAGGTGTTTGTGTAGTGTGCGGTGTCGATATCACTGGAAAAATTCAGTATGAGTTCATTAAATAAGTTCGGTATGTTAATATGCTTGGCGGGAAAAATTGCAGACACCGATCTCGAGTCCTTAGCATTTTTCGGCATCAGGGTACATGATGCAGCATTCCAAGACATTTTTAAACTGACACACACTTATTGGTGATACAACACAAACGGTGCACACATATGACGGAAAGTGGGGCGGGCTGATACACTTTTCAGTGAAGCGGCCAGAACTCCACACATTTCTCCCGCAGCATTTATCAATTCATATGAATACAAGCGCGGGGGTCATTCAATTGCCTGTGAATCTACGACTGACTTTTTCTTTTCCTTTCACCATCTCGGCCTTCACGAGCTGGCATGTGCAAGCATATTAACTCTATCAACTTTCCCCAACGGCGGGGTAATTCGATACAACGTGTGAGACAGCTTGGTACAGCGCAATATCTGCTTTAGTAAGTGTTTGACGTCCTTTTCGTGAGCCAGAACTAATAATTTAATTTTTCTTAGTCTCTGTAAAAACTTTTTCAAAGATCACTATTGGTCAATGATTGGCTAAACATTCACCGGTAGCAACCCGTTAACAACTCCAATGCAGACGCAGTTCACGAAAATGTGAAGGTATATACTTGACTGATACAACAGCTTGGCTGTGACGAATGACCTAAGGTACATTTATTTTAAGAATAAGAAGACATTGGAAGCTGTGTCTATAGAAATATACCCATTTTTGGTACTTTCCTATTTCCCCTCACGTTTCCAGCGGAGAGGTCATGATCCATACCTGACATTAGTTAATCGATATAAAATTCCGTTACCATAACTTCCGGCACGCGGTGGGCATACCATGTGATATGAATGCCAAACGAATAGATTGAACCTATCCTCACGAACGACACTTGAAACCAGTTTGGAGACGGTGCCGGGCCCAAGATGGCCCAAATCTGATATTTTGGGACGAGTTACACATCGATCCAGGAAACGTGCGACGACTACAGCAGCACCCCATCTAAAAGCCCAACAGTCACAGTCTGACCTTGACCGCCGGCGCGGGCGGACGCATTTGACCTTGCCTCCGGCGCGGCCAATGTGCGGGTGACCGTCCGGCACTGGTGGCCGGGGTGTGTGGGGCCTTGTGAGAGCACAGAATGCAGAGAGTGGGAAACAGTGATTTGTGATAAGGATGCAGCGAGAACACTGTTTCCTCGGGAAAGTGACGTGAAAACGTGACTGGTGAAAAAGTGATACTAGAAAATGTGACTGTGACACAGATTCAGTTTTCAGTGATGCCTAGACAGTGCCGGGGGAGGAAGTGTCACGAGAGAGAGAGAGAGAGAGAGAGAGAGAGAGAGAGAGAGAGAGAGAGAGAGAGAGAGAGAGAGAGAGAGAGAAAGAAAGAGAGAGAGAGAAAGAGAGAGAGAAAGAGAGAGAGAGAGAGAGAGAGAGAGAGAGAGAGAGAGAGAGAGAGAGAGAGAGAGAGAGAGAGAAAGAGAGAGAGAAAGAGAGAGAGAGAGAGAGAGAGAGAGGCATACACTAACTGCTACAACAGCTTGGCTGTGACGAATGACCTAAGGTACAGTTATTTTGAGAACAAGAGAGAGTTTAGTGACCGAGATCGTGGATGCTTACGATAAAAGCAGAGATGGGAAATCACCGAAGAGTAAAACATCGCCTGGGAAAACAGCAAAGAAAGACTCTCGCCTGAAATATTTCCGTGTATAAGGGACACTATAGAAAACTCGGTGCAACGTGCCATTCAAAAACATCTACCTATCTCGTCTGACCGAATCCTGGGAATGAAAAATCGGATCTCAGAAACAATATAAATAGAGGTTTTGGAAGGGAAACTTTTCAACTACGCAAAAACCATCGACGGTCTTGAGAAATCTCTCAAAGCAAGGAAGCAGGAGCTGGGCATGCTTGCTAACCAGGTAGAAGATATGGAGCGCCACCAAAGGGACTCAACCTCATCCTATCGAGCAAGAGCTTTGGCACCCGTCTAACCGGGGAGGACATCCGAGCGGGGTCAGTGCGCGTGTTAAACGCCAGCCTGCCCCACGTCTGCCTTTCCCCACCGGATATGGCGGCGGCGCACAGACTTGGCCGCGAGAATACTGTGGTTGTAGCGTTCCACGACCGAAACCTCCGTAACCAAATATAAAATACCACGACCGAAACCTCCGTAACCAAATATACCAAGAGAGGCGCCAGCTTCGAAAGACAGCAGTGCCGGTGGGTCAGCGGTTATACATTTCTGAATCGCTGACCAGGTTGAACCGTGAGCTGCATGGCCAGCTCCTGGCGATGAAGAGCGAGAAACTCGGCTAGACCATCTTCACAACAACGGGACCCCCGGCTATAAAATCACAGGAAAATAAGTTCTAGTGCATGCAACAAGTGTGCGTCAGATCCAGCAGCTCTGGCGGCAGGTTGGGGCGCAACAGCGCCCGTTCACAAACAAAGAAGCGCCCGCGGCGCTGGACTCATCAGCCGTCCACAGCATGGGGCGTCCCGGCGCCTGATTCGTCCTTCTGCTCGAGCTGGGGGACCACCAGCCTCCGGCGGTTTTCCGTCGGGGACGTCTGATACCAGCGTCGCATCGGGACCAGGCCCGAGCCGAGAAGCCATCGGCAAACGTTGGTCGGCTGGGCTGTCGGGAGCATCGTCGGCCGCTGCAACGCCCACGACGGAGGCGGCGGCGGCCTGGGGCCCTGCAGCAGCGGGCGGCGGCGCGGCACCACCAACGTCAACAAGCGGATGAGTACCCCAGTGATGTTATTATCTCCGACAGTTTTCTGCGTTTTTTTTGTTTTTGTGTTCCATATAAGGCTGGGGGAGGGGTTGAGTCCCAGTCAGAGAACATGTCCATTGGTGTGATTTTTCCTCGGCCAATTCGCGCTCATCATACGTAAACAGCGGGAGCGGTGATGTCGTCAGCTGTCAGCATACAGCTGCTGTTATGCCAAAACCCAATCTGAGATCGGGGTTTCAAGACATTTCTACAACAGCGCACCACACAGGCACCATCCACGTGATTGTTTTTATTTAGCTATGATTTCGGGATTCTCGCGTAAATTGATAGCTGAAGTATTACTTTATTCAAGTAGGTATCAACATGCGCCCCGCTGGGGGGCACAAAATTCGCCCCCCCACCTGGTTTTCCCCAGATCACAAAATGAACAGACGCAGAACAACAAAGCTCACAGTACCTCATCCCTGATCAATTTTACGCATCTGACCAATTTTTTGAGGTCAGGTCATGTCAGGTCAAGGCACTATCAAAGGTCAAGCGACCCGACCTTAAAACCTAAAATCACGAGTTTGAAGCGGCGCCCAAGAGCAGGGCATTTTTTAAGGAAAAGTCAGTGGGGGGGGGGCATTTCTTGTGCTGACTAATATAGTGTCTTCAGGGGATCCAGGGGCGGACGCAGACCCGAGTTTTGGGGGCAAACCCATGTCTGCCTCTCCTCCTGGAGGAGGGGGGGTGGGACGTGCATTTTGGGTGCTCGACAGACCTGGTATAAGCTACCTCTCCGAGTACATAATTGCTCTCCTGGGAGAGGGATGGGGGAGCGAATATCTTTTGCAGGACAGACCTAGTGTAAGCACCTTTTTCAAAAAAAGTATCCGGACTTTGGGGGCCCAAAGATAGTTTAGCCCCACTCCAGTGCTTTGGAGGGGCCATGGTCAGAATGCCTCCCCCCTGTGTCCGCCAATGAGGGGATCAAGATCCCATTTTGAGGGATTGAATAAAACTTTGACGCGTTAGTGTTGAAGATAGTTTCTTAATTTTTGGGTTATTCCAAGTCTAAGAGATTATAGATGCTACCCAGGGCTGCCAGGTTTTTTCGACGGGAAAGGTCAAACCGAGTTGAAAAAGGGCCAAAGAGGGGCAAAATGTTATTTCCACTAAAATAGCAAATAAACACCACAAGAGCCAGATTTGAGGCTAAAATAACCACTTGCGATAGTCATCAACCCGCAGAAAAACGACTTGTATCAGTGCACTGCGGGGCGGGGCGGGACAAAAGTCGCATGTTGATCAATTTTTGACTTTGATGATATTAGTGAAAGTGGCCATTTCTGATAACTGCAATACCCCTGGCATGCATAACAGCTACTTTTTATGTATTTTCGATAGTTTTTTCTAAGTTGTTGCACTTTGAATCAGCCCCCGCCTGTGACCGTGTTTTCTTCCAGGTGAAATGTAGATAAAACATTTGTTTGTAATAGCGACGTCATTGGACGACACAAACGATGTCAACAGTGTCGATGATACACTTGGACCAAGAGAGCGTTCTGGCAAATATTGGGGAACCTGTCTCTTCTTTCCGTGGTAAGGGGGGCAATTCTTTAAGGATAGGTGTAAGTGCTGTTGGCCCTTAGTGGATTTGGTGCTTTGAATAGCTTCAGTTGGCACCTCTACGTGCTGAGGTTTGAGGTGTGGCATCTGAATGTGTCAGACATAGCCGGCGGCGTCTATGTTCCATGTATATGGTGATTAGGAAATAGGTGAGCAGGAATCTGACGGATAGCGACGTGTTTATTTGATTATATTATTAAAGCATAATTCGCACTAGGCTTTTGCACCTCTGTTTAGTTTTGTCTCCTCTCGGCGGGCGAGCTGAAGCGCCCTGAGCTGGCGCGCGGTGGTCGCGACCTCTTTTGGGTCGAGACGGTACAGGCGAGCGGTTGTTGGTTGTGACGGAGATCTGGTGAGTGAACTTAAGCTATGTCTCAAGGTTATTCTATGGCTTCTAACGTTAATGTCATCGATTCATACCTACAATTCGCAACGTGTTTGATAGTCTAAAGGTAGCTTCATTTACATTGTGTTATATACTTTATAGGTATACTTTAAAGGATAGTTCAGGCGGCTTATTAACCTTTGTCTGTGCCCGTCTATTGTAGGAGTTACGGGTTGCGTGTGCATCGGTCATCGGCGGGCGGCGACGGCCAGTGACGTTCGCGCCCTTTCGGTTGCAGTCGCCGGTCGTGTTGGAGGGCTCATTTGTCGGTACGTGTGTTAAGGTGCTGTCTTTGGATGTTTCAGCTCTAGGTTTGGATTATGTGCGGCAGGATCATTTCTTTGTGCCATTTGAGATCAAGTCTTGGATTGACTTCATGATGGTTGCCGCTTGTGCCTAACGACATTCATCCGTACAGAAACGGCGAAAATATACCGTCACGTTGAGACACGGCCTCTTTCGGAGAGTGGGAGCGACGCGGCGACTACAATAGGTATGTACAGAAACACATGGGAAACCGAAAAATAGGATTTCAATTTGATTTTTGGACAAGATTCAATCCGATTCAAAATCTGGCTAGCATGGTGTTATAGCATGATCTTTCTGCTATCCTGCGGTTTCAAAATATTCTGCGTCCAGCTGCGTTTTTGCTATATTCTATACTTATTCCGAACCTTGTGTTTCACCTTTTTCAGAGATTTTCACACGCTTTGACCTCTTGGATGGCCTCCTAAACACCTCTCATTGCAAGAGTATTCGAACCGTGCGCCCAGAAGATGTTTTAAAAATATTTATCTGACTTTAGGTTTATATCTGCTGCGATGCAGTCCCTTTAAAAATTAAAAACTTCAGGACAAATTTACGGAAACGTTGGGAAGGAGTATCCCGTTCAAAGGCACGCATGGTTTCCAGTCAGGCTGTGTGGCTCTTGAGCCTGTTAAACCTCGAGAGTGTCTCCCCTCACCGACCATCACCATCTGAGACGCCAAATTTTCTTGGCCGTTGAAGTCGCCTCTGCACGCTCCAAGAATTGGCGCTTACTACCGCTACGTCGAATGCCCACCATCGAGCTAAATACAAATAGATGTCCTGCAGCCCACTCAAGTAGACATCATCAATGAAGTAGTCGTCATGGTTCGCCACCAGCTCCAGCTGATTTTCTCGACGAGATGGCGGACATGTTTGTGGCCCTGATATATCATCCCTGGACCCAGATGACGCCAACTCTTCCCAAAATCCTCCTTCATCGGCAAGCCATTATTGAAGCAGCTCCTATGCTCATCGGAGTCACGACTGAAGAGCCCCTGGAAGCACGGACGAAACATGTTTGGTACCCACACAAACACAACTGCAGGAAGACCGCACAAGCTGCTATTCTCAATATCTTACGTTGTCTTCAGGTCATGTAAGATCCCGTGGTTGCCCCACTCAGAAAATGAAGGCGGACGAGGACGAAGCCATCACCGATGTGCCTCCGATTTGCACGCTCAGGAGCTCCGCCAGACGCTTCGGACGAGGACTAAAAGGATGGTGTACCACGGTGAACGATTGATGATGAGGATGATGCTGATGATGCTGATGATGCATATGATGATGATGATGATGATGATGATGATGATGATGGTGATGATGGTGATGGTGTTGATGGTGCTTTCATGGGAAAATTTGTATGCAACATCATCAGTGTCTTTTTGCAACAGGTTTGAAGTGTATTACTTGCTGAAGTATCTATCTATTTATATTGCATTCACTCACGCCTACCCGAATATATTGCCAAACTGTCTTTGTTTTGATGAACTTTTATGTGTATAGCTTCCTATAAGTGAAAATGGTATAAAAGCATTAGGTGACGGTCTTTGGATCATTTCCCAAATAATTTTGGGTGGCCCCAGACTTTTGTCCTGAAAAACTGTAATCCGGTGGCACAGTGCACTGTTTAAAACTAATTGTTGACAGTTTGACATTGACTTGATGGCAATATTTTTAGCTCGACTACCCATCTAATAGAAAGTCAGGGGTGCCCTTCCAACCCCGCGTGGCCATCAAATGAATTTATCCACATAACCATAATATTAAAAAATGGGAGGAAACCGGAAATTTGTACAATCAGCCGCTGCGGAAGGCAAAGAGGAGCCCAAATTCGGAAAGTTTTTGGTACTAACGTGGAAAGTTTGCTGTCAGCGTCAGGTTGAAGTTTGGCTAGCCCCCTCACTTGTTTGCCGGTGGCGACGCTTATGCATGCTACCACCACAATAATAAATAAAAAGGCTAAGCACTTCATACCGCCACACCAGCAACCAGTCTTACGCACTTTGACTACACCGTGTCCCGTCTAATCCACGAACGAGAAGCGCTGACAACTGACTGCGTGTGAAATCATCATGCAATGTCACGGTACTGGCTGGGATGTGGGCTTCCGGTCGGATAGAACAGGATGATTGATTGGTTGTAGGCCAGCGTTCATCTCCAGCGTTGTGATTTGTTGATGCTGAGGCTGTTTTGCCGGGATTTCCCGTAACTACGCGCTTTGTTTCTTCTTCGCACGATGGAGCAGACAGCCACGGGCGTAATTTTTTAACCGAATCTTTGTGGATTGCCAATTTTGGACCAGCAATAGAATTAACTTATAATCATCGGGTGAGGTTTTGTCTTATTTTCGTTAGGTAAGTCTGCATTTGGTAAATTTTAAGTCATCGGTCTATTTCACTGGGGGGCCAATTTCCGGGCACTGGGGGGGCGATTTCGGCCGACTGGGGGGCAAATGCCCCCCAGTTAACATGTTAAAAAATGGCCTGCCTAAGAGACATCAGCCAACCGATCAGTTTCAAACTTTCACAATATGATGATGTCCGTAATTCTTATTTAGCTTTCCTGGGAAGTGAGATACCGAGGGGGGGCAAAATACGCCCAACCAGCGGGGCGCGTCATGCCAGGGACCCCAGCGAGGCGCGCATTAACTATTTACTTTATACAATATTTCACGTGCGGCAGTTGTACGGTTAGTTGTTAGTTGTGGCTGCTTCGCGTATGGTGTTTAGCATCTGTTCATTTTTGTTTTGTAAATTTGTAATTCGGTGGTGCACACTGTACAGCGAGGGTCTCGAACTACCCAGCACCGCAAAATACTTAAAGGCAATGTGGCACCTTCATACCGTGATTTTGACTGAGATAGCCAAGTTGTAAAGCAAGTCGGAAAACCCAGTAATCAATATATCATTTGTCTAGGAACTCGAGATTTCCGTAGATAAAAAGCTAAAACCTACCTGAAATGTACCCCTCATGTACCCTTAGTAGCAGGCCACAGTTGTCATGGCTGTTGGTGTGACGACATATGCTGACGTCACGGTGAGAATCAGCCAATCGAAGCCCTTGAATCGTATTGAATAGTGGTTGCCAGATCATGACATCATCCACAGGCAGATATTTCTTCCTTTCAGTAGAGGAGCATTTTAAAAGTAAAAATATTGAGCTTATTATACATTTTTCAGAGAAATCATGGACGCTTCCATTGTTTTCGGCTAAAAGTATCCCTAAAAACACTAATAAATTCCAGGATTCGACCAAGGTGCCATATTCCCTTTAAGTTTATTTTCTAAGATACCGGCGAAGCGGACAAATTTCCTCGATTTCGGAGCCTTTTTAATTTCATTGTTTCAAAGCTCGTCATCTTTGTGATATCTGATGCGTGTAATGTAAAACTATTTGCCACGCCTTTTGACGGCCCCCACCACTGGCTACGCCAGGCCTCCAGGTTTCGTTGCTACTGTCTTCGTTTTCGCGTGTTTTTGTTTGATTGTGTGTGGATCAGGAGCCTTCTCTAATGTGTTTGCGATGTTTCCTTGCATCACCTTTGGGGTGACATTGTTGACGCTCCACTAAACAGCAGCCCACATTCATGCACCTTTCACTTTCAACACGGTAGAGGGTACCAAGTGCAGTCACTAAGCGCAGAGCCGGTAACATCCAGAACCATTGTAGCACAAATACTGCTTAAATCCCCACAACACAGACTCTGATGAGCGCAAAACATGAATCAATATTAAACGTGGTGTCGATTAATGTAAACGGGCTCCGTTCTCAAATTTTTCATGGTACCTCTAGGCGACGGAAAATATTTACATGGCTGAAGCAGCTACGCTTTGACATTATCTTATTGTAAGAAACGCACTCTTCACAAGCAGAAGAAAAGAGCTGGATAAACGAAGGGAGAGGACTGGGCTGTTTCGATCACGGTGATAATCTCTCAAGAGGTATCAGTATTTTGATAAGATCAAATTCAAGGATACACATGGGAAACGTATTTGGGGATAAGGAAGAGCTGCAGCACAACGGGAAGAACATCACTTTGGGAAATTACTACGGACCAAACAACGCCAACCCTCGTGCTATTGAAGAATTCCTCTCAAATATTGATGAATACCAAATCCCGAAAACAACAATAGGATATTTCAACTTTTATCTAGATATTGAAGAGGACAGAGAAAGCATTGCGAAAAGAATTGCAAATAATAACAAATGCAGGGATGTTTTGACACGATTATTGTTCGACAAACATAGGGGAGACTGGGGTCAAATGTAGGGAGGGGAGATCGGGACGGGGAGAAGTAGGACAGAGCCGTTTTCTCCGCCAGCTGCCGGTTTCTCGATTATTTTTGCTGGCCCCACTATTGTCGTACTGCTCGCACATCACCATGGTGATACTTCCCTTTTCGTCTGGCAGTGGTCACGATACGCGAGTGTCCGCAAAAACTTGTTTTATGTGGGTATGTTAAGTTGTTTGCGTGATTTTAGAACTGTGATGTGGCTGTTGTTGCGCTTTTGTATTTCTGTATACTATGCAGACGTAATGCCCTGAAATATATAACATTGGGATTGATAGAATTCAAGTGCAGGAAGACTTTGTTAAAAACAGCGACCTGGGGAGAAGTGGGACTCAGTGCCCAGTTCTCCCCGCAATGCCCACTTCCCCAAATGTAGATTATATGTAATGCGATTGATTACAGTCTCTAGAAGAAGGTTATTATGTAGTCACTACGAGCGTAGGATTTGTAAAGGTATCATATATTTTAAGGTATTGACTTTAATTATAGTTATTTATCCTCATAACACACATTAAAATCATATGGGCCCCTACCATTTCACGCTGCAATTTAAAATGCAACTAGCATTTCATTTTTATTAAGTTGACATTTAATACGCGCATTGACGGGGTCTGAGCCACCTTCGGATTGACGAGGGGGCGGTACCCGCCCCCAAGATCTCGAGAACCAGGTAGGTAGTAAAAACGGTAAACGGCGTTGGGTAGCCCATCCGCTTCTCCATCGAAAATATTTGAACCATTTTTGTCAGGTCACATTTAAGGTCACCAGAGGTCAAAACATGCCGTCACATGCCGTCATAGGGATAACATGTAAATTAAGTTTTTCGGTCATTACATCTGAACAAGTGAAGATAGAGCAAAACGACTTAAACTATATGAATCCTGCAGCAAGCCGAATCGAATGATATATTATGACCTTGCTAGGTCAAATCAAAGATGACCTGACCTGAGGTCAGGTCAGGGTCAAATTATATAAAATGCATATCATTAGAACTGCAAAGCCAAGGCGAGTCTCATGAAGCTAAAATAAACGCTCTATCACCATCTGTTACTGAGTTATTCAGTAAAAAACATATTTCCCATGTATTACCAATGGAGAGGTCATGCTTGTACCTGACCTTAGGTCATCGATAAAAAATAACGGAACATATTTTAGAAAACTTGTTGAGCCCATTATGTGATATGAGTTTCAATTGGATAAGTTCACCCTGCTCCGACTTATGCTATCTTAAACTTTTTTGAGGTCGGGTCACGACCTGTACTGGTGACCTGACCTGAGATGACCTATCCTTAAAATTTTCACAGAAGTTGCAAAAATGATGAGGAAAAGGTATACCAAGTACGGCGCGCTGCGCGCCGCCATTTTTATGCTGTCTTTGAAAAACCCGAGGGGCGGGTACCGCCCCCGTCAATGCGCGTGTTAATATTTTGTTATAACACTATGTGTCATGCTTTTGGATAGGTATTCTGAAGGTGGATACATGCGGACGTGCAATGGGCGGGACAGGCTGGGCATGTGTGTGCACGGATGCCATCCCTGGTCAAATTTCGTACGTTTGTGACCTGTATCGTGACTGAAGAGATGTTGGGCCGAATGGTCAGGTGAACTATGTTTCTCTGTGACCATATTACAAAGATGTGGAAATATGTCTCGTCTCCTGGCTCTGGTGGAATTTGACGTATTTTTCATATACCATGAACATGCAAAGCGTGTGTTGAATTTATGCTAACCCTCGCCCCACCGGGACATCGATGGCCTCTAAAATTTGCAAAATAACAGAAGAAACGACGTGAAGTAGTACCGCGGTTGGGATGTCTACCTCTAACCCCATCATTTTCCCACTATCTCTGAAGTTTTTACCCTAGGCCACACTAGGTCAGGTCACCAGACGTGGTCAACCAAGGTCACCTCACTTTAAAATTTGAGCTCAACAGTAGCTAAATTTTCAAGCCGATTGATTTGAAACTTTCTATACTTGATGACCCCTCCAGGGTCTACAACAATTATGTCCGGGATTCCTTATTTGGATACCTGAGGTCAGGTCACGAGGCGGGCTCTCCCATACAAAAAAATTAGAAAAGCTGTCATAAAAAATGATTGCGAATTCTCAGATTGCTCAGGAAAGCATTCTCCGACCACCCTTTCACGGATTCCAGGGGACATTTTTGTCTTTCACCTAACTGAGGAAACAAAAGGTCACCAAGGGTCAAACACAGTATTTTGACGATAAATTTTGACATAATCAAGCTAGAGCGCTAAATTAAATATCATTGTTTATGTATCAGCTTTGACTTTCATTTGCTATACGGTTAGCTCACTTTATGACCTTTTGCGATCTTAAGCCATGTTAGGTCAATAGGAGCCCTTGGAGGTGAAACATTTGTAGGTAGGTCATTTCGTTTTTCATTGCGGAGAAAGCTCTGACATTTTCCATCAAATTTGCCTGACCATATCTCAATAGCTCTAATGACATGAGAGATGTGCTCAGGTTTCTTAGGCATTGCATATTTTAGTGAAAATACCCTGTGGCCCAACTTGATATCTGGAGATCAAGCCATTGACCTGAGCATTAAAACATGTGACCTAAAACTATACTGAATTCTCACGAACTTTATAATGCATTTTGAAGATTTGTGCTAACAACCATATTTTCGGAGTTAAAGGGGCATCGATGCCCCTCACTGGTGGAGCATGGGCGGCCCTGGTACCCCGGTGGAGCGCGGGTAAATGCACTTAATATTATATCACACATCGATTCATGTCCTAATTCTCCACCGTATGTCTCACTTCTCCCCGCTGTGTGTCCCAGTTCTCCTGGGCCTGTCCCAACTCTCCACCTCAGGTGTTTTTATATTTCGTCATGTTGGTCAAATACCTTTGAGTATTGAAGTTGTGACATCACATAATGAAAGAGAATTGTCTGCTCTATCTAACGATACCATTTTTAATATTATAGAATCAGTCACTGATTTTCTGCAAATTTCTAAAATCAACCTTCAATTTCCGTTCCAGTTCTCCCCCTCTCCCTAACAAGGGGCAATTGTAACACTGGCCATATTGGCTAAACTAATCAATGGTTGGCGCTAGTGGCATGATCGGAAATGCGCAATCAGCTGCTGCCTTTGTTACCGAAGTTTCAACTCGGTGCAACGGGTAAGTCAGACGCTTTTGACAATTATGTGTTTTTGGGGGTGTTTGGTAAATTTTGAAATATCTAAAGATGATTAGTTTATTGATGGGTATGATAAGGTACAGCGGAAACAGTTTCAGTGCATAAAGAGTGTTCAATTAGCTACGAAATGAGCACAGAGTCTGTCGCCTAGGCCAGCTCGTTGAACAGCAATTTGGTTTAAAAAGTTGCGCGCTGTGATGGGGACAATTGTAACATTTCTCTTGGGGTCAAATGTAACAATGTTACAATTGACCCCTATGGCATTGCGACGTAATAAACTTGCTTCTACTGCACAAATAAAGCAGTAGCTAGGTTAGTGATTTTTATGATCAAGCGCGCACCCAGGATGTTCGTTTGGGGGGCTAACGAGGGGACGTCAGGCCAATGAAGGGGCGCACTTGTTCACCCAAAGGGGCCAATCTTCATATCCTGGGGGAGTGATGAACTTTTTGTTTCGCAGACCTAGTGTCAACTGTTTTTGGAAGGAGGCACTTGACACGTTGGGGGTGGGGGTGGGGAGCAGGTCTGGATCCAGGCCGACCGTTGGGGGCAAAGTGGCCTAAAATCGGGAAAAACATGGATTTTGAAGAAAATCGACACAAATCGAGCGATTTGGGGGGATTTGCCCTGTTTTCCCCTGGATAGTCCAGTGAGGAGAGGGAGGATGGAGTGCGGGCCTGCTGCCCCCTGGGTGCACTACTGTTTATGACTTGCTTTCCAATGATATGTTTGTTCGTAGGTTGGTAAATGTTTCGGAAAAGTGGCAATGTGGGCAGCCCTATAGAATATTTTTATATTGGAAAATTAACGATGATAATTGAGGTTTAAGGGCACGTCAGCTGTTCAGACTATATGTGCCCAGTTTGAAAAATTAACGAGATTTCAATCAAATAATAAATATATTTTTGTAGGCAGTCAGTCCAATAGCCAAGTGTGACAAAAATAATACGTTTTTGGTTCTAGAAAGGGTCATTCCTTTTCGGCAACAAGTTCAAGACTTACGGACCGGACTAATAAACAAATTTTTTACAGGAATTTTGATCTAAATCACCGGTATTCGTTTTTTTGTTCATCTATCCAAAAAAATTCCATGGGCTGTTTTCAAACAAATGTCTCGCACTTTCAGAGAATGCCTCGTTTTGCACCACGCACCACCGAACGCGGGACTCGACTGTAGACGGTCCATGAAGCTGAAGTGAAGGCCAAAATGCAGAAGTGTTTGCATTATGATTTTTATGGTACAAATAAATCGTCAAAATTCATACGGCTTTAACATGGTACAATTGACCCCCGGTGCTGTTCCAATTGCCCCTCACGTGGGGTCAATTTTAACAGCTGAAGTACATTTTTAGAAGTGAAATTTTGAAGCCTAATTATTTGTGTTTTGAAATCTTTCTACGTTTGTCAGATTGCAAAATCTTCAAAGTTGATGAAAATATAATTATAAGTGCTCTATCTCAAAGCACTATTTCTCCAGAACCAGAAATGTGAAATTTGTTACAATTGACCCCAGTCTCCCCTATGATTGACACATGGTATATGGGATCATATCTTATACGAAATGGAACCATATGGCATATCGACATATGGAAAAGGGAACCAAAAATATTCACGACATACCAAAACGCAAAAGACCCAGAAATATCTGCAACATATTTATAAACAAAACTAACAAGGTCGGCCAAAAGACGGTGACCACTGAAACCGATGATATGGTGCAAGAGGGGCAGAATTTCTTTGGAAATCTTTATCAGAGGCGCTCAGTAACGAGAAAAATAGAACACTTCATAGAAGGTCTCACTCGCCTAACACCTGCAGACAGAAAACATTGTGAAAGGCCGCTGGACATGGCGGAAATCTCGAAAGCAGTTTTTGCTACGAAAAAAAAGTATCACAGGTCCTTCCGGCTTCACCGGCGAATTTTCCAAATACTTCTGGCCCGGGCTAAAAGACATAGTCCTCACTGTGTGCAACGAGATTTTCCGGAATGGTAAAATTAACGAACATCTAAAAAGCAGTATAACAACGATGATTCCTAAAGAAGGAAAAGCTAATAAAAACTTGGAAAATATGCACCCCATCAGTCTGCTGAATGTTTTTTATAAACTAATTACGAAGTGTACCGCCAATTGGCTTGCAAACGTCATACAAATATAATAAACGAGATCAGACAGGTTTCATTACCACGCGCATTGACGGGGAGCGGGTACCCGCCCCCTCCCCTCGGGTTTTTCGGAGATAGCAGAAAAACGGCGGCGCGTACGCGCCGCCGTACTTGGCATGCCTTTTTCCTCATTATTTTTACAACTTCTGTGAAAATTTTAAGGTTAGGTCATCTCAGGTCAGGTCACCAGTACAGGTCAAGTGACCCGACCTCAAAAAAGTTTAAGATAGCATAAGTCGGAGCAGAGTGAACTTATCCGATTGAAACTCATATCACATAATGGCCCCACCGAGTTCTCTAAAATATGTTCCGGTATTTTTGATATCCATGACCTAAGGTCAGGTACGAGGCATGACCTCTCCATTGGAAATACATGGAAAAATTGTTTTTACGGAATAACTCAGTAACGGATGGCGATAACGCATTTATTTTAGCTGCATTAGACTCGCCTGGAATTTGCTGTTCTAATGATATGTATTTTATATAATTTGACCATGACCTGACCTCAGGTCAGGTCAAATCCTTGATTTGACCTAGCAAGGTCAAATTATATATCATTCGATTCGGCTTGCTGGGAGGATTCATGCAGTTCAAGTCGTTTTGCTCTATCTTTACTTGTTCAGACGTAATGGCCGAAAAACTGAATTTATGCTCTATCTTTACTTGTTCAGACGTAATGGCCGAAAAACTGAATTTACATGGTATCCCTATGACGGCATGTTTTGACCTCTCGTGATCTTAATTGTGACCTGACAAAAATGGTTCAAATGTTTTCGATGGAGAAGTGGATGGGCAGCCCAACGCCGTTTACCGTTTTTCGCTACCTACCGTGGTTCTCGAGATCTTAGGGGGGCGGGCACCCGCCCCCCCGTCAATGCGAAGGTGGCTCAGACCCCCGTCAATGCGCGTGTTTAAGGGCGTTATATAGGAGAAAACGTACGGCGTATTTTGTATATACTTCACTATTGCAACTCCAATGGACAGTTGGCACTGTTATTGACGTGCGACTTGAAAAACGCCTACGATTCCGTGGATTGAAGTTTTATGAAGCAATTAGTTTCCTACTTTAGATTTGGAAGTAACTTTAAAAGATGGATATGGGGCTTAACGACGCACCAACTGCCAGGGTCACACGGCTAAAAGATGGATCAATATCCTGTACAGTGAAGAAACAGATTCCCATGTAACTTCCTCGGTTCCAACCAGTGGAAAACTATCCAGGCCATACGAAATAGAACGAGGTCTCAGACAGGGGTTCCCTCTCAGCTGTTTATTGTTTTTGATTGCTTTGAATCAATTCTAGAGAGATGACGATGATGCAATGAAGTCTGTGGTAAAACGATAAACAACATAGAAATTAAGGTGTCGGCGTATGCTGATAGTCACTCTCGTTCTGGACGGCAATGCGCAGTCCCTTTCGAAGTGCTACAACAATATTTTTACGAATTCTAATAATTATCTGGACCCGGTTCAAACTACCGAAAAAACACAAGCACACTGGGTGGGAAGAAGAGCACGCAGTAAGAAGAACATTTGCACCGAGTTCGATATTCAATGGGCGAAGGACTCTATGGAGATATAAGGCATAAAAATATCAAATGATCCGAATACAGACATGGCTAGTATGAAAAATGAGAATAAGTTTGAACGCTTGAAAAGTCGGTGGACTCCATGGAACGGAAGGAATCTGACGCCTTTCGCAAGAATTCACCTTGTAAAATCAGAGATGCTGTCTCAACTTGTGTCGTTCCCGCACCTAATACAGATTTTGTCAGACGGATTGAAAGGGCGTTCAAATATAATATAATAACGTAGAATGAAATATGTCAAAGCAGTCTTATAAAAAAATTCATGGTAAAATCGAAGATTCCATAGAAAGGGCGTTCTACTGTTATGCTTGGGGGAGTAAAAGAGACAAAATCAAGCGAGCAAGTCTCAAATCGAAGTATAAGAACGGAGGCCTTCGGGTACCAGATCTAACAGCACAAACAAAAAGCCTGAAAACGGCATGGATAAAGAAGTATCCGGATAGTGAAAGCAAAGCTAAGTGGAAGACAGCTATGAAAAAATTTTCCTTCAACGATTATATCACCGTTTTCCACTGCAGCAGAAATTACAAACTACTTTGGGGATTGGTCAAAAGTCAATTTGGGTTAGAAGTCAGCCTAATGTAGGCTGAAATCAATCAATTGCAGGAAAACAACAGAACATGTCACTTAAGCCAGGTATTGTGGTGCAACAAAAATATAAATCTAGAGCAAAATCAGGCCCTGAAAAGAAAAGACATGGTTGCAAAAGGAGTAATTAAAGTCATAGATCTATTTAATCCGGCCCAGAAAATGTTTCTCTTTACGAATGAAATATTGTCTAAGTATAGGGTTCATCCAATGGAAGCTCTCACCTTATTGCGATCTATTTCTCACCACTAGAAACAAATAATCGATGATCGAGCAACTGTAGGTGAGGAAACTGATCGCTTTTAATGTCTGAAATTATTTCCGAAAACACCCAAATGGGCTTATAATATGTTAGTTGAACGTCAGCTGGAGCCAGAAATCGAAATATGTCATAAAAATGGCAGTTCTTATTGAAATATGAAGAGCCAATTCAATGGTATGAAGTTTACGAAAGATTCCATTATCCTACGGACGATATCAACTTAAAATGGCTGCAGTATCAGTGTATAATGTATAATGTATCAGTGCAGTATCATAAAAAGAATTCTGCCTACAAACCGATTTCAGTATATTTACGGTCTTTCAGAGAGCGAGAAGCGGAAACATGTGCTATGTATTCCGAGACAATTATGTACCAGTTTCGACACTGTTCCGCTGATCGAAATCTGCACAACGGAGTTTAAACTCTTCTGGGACCACAAACGCGCCTCTCCTGCCGAGATCTTCTCCTGGGTCTGGAACTAGGCAATAAGAAAGTACTCAAATAGCCAATACGATAATCATGCAGAGAGAACAATTTATATGACAACGCAGAATCAACCAAAGATACATTAACATCAAAATTTTCAGCGGCATCTTAGCGAATACATTGCAGCCGATAAATACATGTCAAAAGTAAGAGGAAGAGAAACACAATTTGATATGAGGTAGAAACAGATAAACACTAGATTGCAGCAAATAAAGTAATAATGAATGTGCCTGAATGCACGTCCACTTGGTCAACGCACACATAAAAACACAAACACAACGAAGGCAGGTCACAGGTTCAGCGGGCAGCTCCGCAGGGCAGGGTATCGTCAGAGATACGCAGAGGGCACCCCCGCTCCTGTACCACCAAGCTGCGCCGTGAGAGGGCGACTGTCCCGGGCGCGCGGGGCGCGTGGCAGACCTTGTGCATACATGTATGTGGTAACGCCGGAGTGACACTGCACGAACGTACACATGGCTTATGGAAAAGGCGAGTTTGAATGGGTGGAAAAAATGTTTATCATATCTTCATCTTGACGTGGAAATTTCACTCGGAAATTTCAGGGGGCTTGAACCCTCTAGCCCCCCCATTGTATCAGCCATTGTCAGAATATATTGAGAAAAAAATTAAAAAAACATTGAAGTCTTAAGCGCCCGATATTTTTTCCCGGGCTTTGGCAGGGTCGATACGTTGATAAATCACAGGAAAACACACATATTAGACATAGAATAAATATTGCGCAAATTCACTCCGATTATATATCCGGACACAGCCCTTCATCAAAATCTTCTTCCGGAAATCACAAATTCTCGGCAATAGTATGAGCCGCTACCTCGAATTGAGTTCCCTGCAAACGCCCGCCCTTTAGCAGGGGCGTCGCCATCGGGGGGCCGCCCCCGCACTCTTGGAAAGTGGGGATCCATTCCCCCGCTTTGGCCCAGATATACCATTAAAAATGCCGAATTTAAACGGACGTAGGGGGTAGGGTTTCACAACTGCCACCCCCCCCCACTTTGGCTCAGCCCCCTCCCCCACTCGGAAATCCCTGGTGACGCCCATGCTCTTTAAAATGAATTCTCAAAGAATTAGATGTGACCAGTGGCGGTGGAGGGCCCGGATGGGAGGGAGGGAGGTACCATGCACTTTTCCCATCTCTTTCCAGTCAATGTTATAAGGTTAGTGTTGAATTTCATAGTTTAAGGCGGCACTGTGCCCCGGTATCCCCTATTTCCGTCGCCTATGGTCGTGAAAACAATACTTTGAAGGAAAAATATCCGACTCAGATTCATATTATGCTGGACGAAATGGGCCAAAATATGCATCATTTTGAACACGATTATTTGTCAAGCTTGAAAGGAATATGGAAGTATCAGGGAAGATGCTTCGTCGTCATAAAATGATTTTTGAGGTGATTGTCCAGTTAATCCTTCGGTTTGTTCACTCAATCCAATTATTCATACATTGGAAATTGCTGGACGTTTCCCGAAATTACAGGAATACTCTACACCTCGAGGTGTATACACAATAGGCCGGAACGAATGAAGAAATTAGGACATTTACAGTTCAAGTACGTAATGGAAATAAATTATAAAAAGGGTAGAAAATATAAAATGATACAAATTTTTAGTTTCTATTGGCAAGTTTCGTAGAACATCCCGCGATATACCACTCGGAAAAAGAGTTTGGTTTCTCTCATTTGTTATCAAGAATTTTCACACGGTTTGAGGTCGACTTGTGGCTGTGACGTCACATCACCAGAGACGGGTTGAAGAGGAATGGATCTTTCCCACGTCTCCCCTGCCATCCACAGTTGCCACACAGCTCCAGGTTGCGCTGCCGCGCGGAGCAGCCGCCTAACCGGGAGCGTGACGTCACAGGCAGGGTCAGGTCGGGGCGCGGTGAAGAAACCACCGGCTCCAACCGGCCGCCAGGTGGCTCTCAGTGGTGGCGCTGAGATCGGCTCCGCACGGCAACCGGTCACAGGCCGCCGCCACACATCTGGCACTTACTTTCACTGTCAGGAGTCTCACAACCAACAGCATCGGAATTGTGTCACATCAATCGATGAATCAATACTTATTATTGCTGGTTTTGTGTCCCGGAATTTTGGACCCTACATATCGTGGGTCCCTTTCCTTTATTTTCCCAAACGAAAGAAGACAGGAACTTTGTGAGGTGCTTGTGGACGCGCGGAGCATTGAGGAGTAGCATGAACAACATTACTTGGGAGTCGCTGATAGTGTCATTAAAGCTAGGCGACAAGCTGTTACTTGGCCTTTTCTGTCCGAATCCGGCACGGGCTGCTTTGCAAAACGAGTGAATATGGAAATATTTAGCACTGTTCGCATTTACTTTTATGGCTGCCTCCTGAGTAAAAGGTCCCGGGTTCTAGTCCCTGCGGGTACTCTGAATAAGTATGACTTGATCCCCAAAAACTATCCCGACAGGGTGGAGTTGACGACAGAGTATAAAATAATCCTAAGTTTGATCAATAACCAATTCGAGGTCAATCGAATAGAGTTCGACGATTAGGTGATGTCCCAACGTTTGTTTTGTTTGCAACATCAATATTCTGATGGAGGGCTGTGCGGAAATATATGGTTACTGCCTGTTCCATTTTACACCCCAGATTCGAGAACAAAGGCCAAAATGACATGTAATAAACTTACAACCATGCTTCTCGGAATCATGGGGCATGCCTAACCTAACCTCCAAAGGCATGCACCACGGGTCTACCAACGCACCCAGCGCCCCCTGGAACCGCCCTGGCGCCCCCTGAAACGTCACTTCCCACCTCTAGCCCTCCAGGCTGCAAGTATTTCCGTCCCCACGATCCACCATATTCAACACCTTGAGAATTGGCGCTCCAGGCCCAACTGGCGCCCCCTCCGGAGCCAACTGGCGCCCCCTCCGGACACGGATGGCGACCCCTGGCCAAAGTGCCCCATTCTAATCGGAAATCTTGAATCCGCCAATGATTCGAGCTAATATAACTATCAAAATAATGAATCAAACGAAAAAGGTAACATCAATATGAGCTTCGACCCTGATCAAATCAAACGTAATGTTTTACTGAAAACCTTACATTACCTGTACCTACCGACGTATCGAAACTCCCCGACGCGTGGAAATGTGGACATTATTCCCACACGTTCCATTCTGCCGCCGGGAACAGGGGCCGCTGAAGGCTCGGTCTCCACTGTCAGGTGAATTCCGCCAAATCTGAACTCCATTATCAAATACTAGGACCAAGTCGCGCTGCGCACCGCCCATTTCTGGGCAGCTGGGTCCCTTCCAGAAGAGCTCGGTCCAATATTTGTAGTCGCAGTGTTTGTGCATTTCATATTTCCCCCAGAGTTTTCATTCTAAAGAAGCGTGACAAAACCTTGGCTATGCTTTTCGGCTATCAACCATACCATAACTTTAATTTACCAAACACAAAGTGAGAGCTTGGATCCTGCCCCCCCCTATTTAAAGCATACCCAGCAGCAATCAGATCGCACGCGGGCATGCTGCAGTCCGACCTTTACGGCGTCATCATGACCCGAGCGTGACATAGCGCCCCAGGCTATGCATCTAAAACCTGTTTCACCGAGTTGGCTGGCGGAGTTGTGAAGAAGTCTATAAAGAAACAAATCGACAGGTGCTGTTTTTACAGGTACGGAGACACGCCAAAGCAAAGTTTTGACGGAACATGTATTCAATGCGGAAGCACGTAGCATGCATTGCTCCATGTTGGATCGAAAAAAGGTAAGAACCTTAAGTTCCGACAACTGGACTTGTAGAACACACGGCCAAACAAAACTGGAAATGCAATGATAGAGCTGTCAAGAAGTTATCTAAATGACGAGATATGAAGAGATTGCTAATGTTTAACATGAGTGGGACGCATGGTAATCTTATCAAACCCTTTTCGTGAGGTGGTAAATTTCCCTGTCAGATGAATTTATTTGAACGGTTGCGTTCCCAGACGGGCCGGGTCATCTATAGTTCAGGCCAGTGGCATAGCCCAAGGGGTCGTGACTCTCTTTCGGCCATGCACAGGTAGGGTGCACGGACCCTTGACAGTCAAATGGAGTCACCTTGCCGCCGAAATCTGGACATGTTTTAAGCTTCTTCCCTGGTTGAGTTATTCTATATGCTTCGCTCCCAGCAGATTGCCTCAATAGACAAATTGCCTTCATGAATTCTTATACCCTCCAAGTGGGCCTCCGAGTCACCTTCGCCATGGTGGAGGTGTGCAAACACCCCTCTTCGAACTTGGCTCCTATGTGGGATAGCGAAAAAACGCGAATTCTGGTGGATAGCCCTTAAAAATCATGAAGAAACTATATCAGTCACTTTTTGGCTCAGGTCAATATTGAGGTCATGACAGGTCAAAGAAGGTTGCTTGTTAGAGTATAGTTTTTGGGCTCAAACGCGTGACATAATTTATTTAGAATCATTTTTAGGCACCATTCGCTTCCTCTCGTCACAGTGAATCGAATGATGTATAATATGACTATACTAGTTCAAAACACAAAAATGGCCCGACCTCAGGTCAGGTCAAGGTCACATTCCGATCTATCATAGTTAATATGCACATCGATCGACTCGCAATGACAATCCAAACGAAACGTTATCAAAATACAATTTCTATCGTCATTTTCTTGCAAAGTTATTGACCCAAGTCTGAAAACCTGCTTAAAGGGAATGTGGCAACTTTATTAATGTGATTTTAACTGATATAGCCAAGTTGTAAAGCATGCCGGAAAACCCGGCACTCAACATATCATTTGTCTTGGAATTCGAAATTTCCGTAGAGAAACGCTAAAACCTACCCAAAATGCAACCAGCCGCAGTTGTCAGCTGTTCGCGTGACGACGTGCTGACGTCACGGTGAGTGGTCAGCCTATTGAAGCCCTTTGAATATGGTAGTAATTACCAGATCATGACGTCATGCACAGGAAGATGTTTATTCCTTGCCCTAGAGGAGCATTTTAAATATCAAAATATTGAGCTCATTGTACTTTTTCCAGAAGAATCATGGACATTTTCTTGATTTTCGGCCAAAAATACCCCTAGTTACACTAAATTCCGGGCTTCGACCAAGGTGCCACATTCCCTTTAAGTAGCCCAAATGACCTCTCAGTAGTCACGGGTAAAAATTGCGACATGAGCGTAGAAAGGGGCCCAGGTTACTAAGATTTGGAGAATATGAGGCGGTTCTCAGCTGTATCTACACAAATATAGCCCAATTCCTGTTTTTCCCATGCATTTCAAATAGAGAAGTCATGATCTGTATCTGACTCTAGGTCATCGATATGCAGAAATACCGCACTATATTTCGTTGTACTCAGTGGGTTCATTATGTAATATAAGTTTAAAATCGATAGATTCACCCTTTTCTTATTTATGCCACCTTAAAAATTCTTTGAGGTGAGGTCATTTGACCTGCACTGGTGACCTGACCTAAGATGACCCAACCTTAAAATTTTGAGGAAAGTTTCGGAATTGATCAAGGATAAGGTGAGCGAGGCACGGCGGGGCTTCGCGCCGCCGTTTTTTCGTGCCGCCGGAAAACCCAAGGGGGAGTGCTCAAACACCTCACACCGGGGCGAGGGTTAATGGATGTGATGTTGCTAAACTCAAACTGCAACTGTTACTGGCGAACCTTTTTAAAAGTACAAAATCTCTAGCCACTACTTCACCAGAGCTACTTTTCATTATAGAACGCTTCTAAACCGCTGCCCCCAAAAATATTTTTATTGTTTTTCTTTAACACATTTCAAGCAAATATTTGCTCATTTGTACATTATATAACAATTGTCAATTTTCTTGTCATATATACAACCAGTTCACGAACAAAGCCATTCATTCAATATTCTTTTGTTTCTCTGACAAAGCCTAACATTTATATAATTCTCCATCTCCACCCATCATTTTTGGGTGGTCCTTAACAGGCTGTCGGTAGCTGTAGCGATGTTTAATCATCTTGAGCTTTCAATCTTATTCGAGCCTTTGACCGATTTTTAGAAAATCGATTTAGCTCTTCTAGGAGCCGAGTTACATCTTGGGTTTCTTGGCCTCATTTTGAGGGATAAAATCGTCTTGCACGGATTTAGAAATGACGTCATAACTCAAAACCCTGACCTGCCCCTGAGCCACTTTTCGGCCATACGCTGTAAAATTTATCACCTGGGGACTTATGGAAAGTGACGCGTCTCTCATTCAAACCAGCTCACAAAAAAATCACTCACGAAACACCGAGGAGATTCAATCGGATCCCCATCGGCGGTAAAAGGTTGAGAAGTGGCGTCTCCAGGCCCAAAATGGCGGCACTTCCGAACCAAGATGGCATCCCTCCCAGGACCAAAGTGCCCTGTACCACCGGAAATCCTGGATCCGCCTCAGCACAACCACCCACAACTCTCGTCTTTTAGCATATCAACCTAGACATCATTAGCCTTCAGAGATTCAAACCGGAGTCATTGGTGCCCGGCCGGAGTTGTATCGTAAATACTGCAGCCATGACGCTGATCAGAGAAGCACGACATTTCTCTGGATGCCTCACAGCATGTGTTTCTGCCCCACATGTGAATGCATGACCGTGTACTTTGATCGAATCCTATCCGTTCCATGACCAGCCTTGCATGTAGTTTTTTAGTTTTAGACCTCTTGGTCGATGGATGCGCTTGCGCTTGAACAGATGGTCCACCCCGATAGCCTGAGTAGATACCCCTGAAGGATTATGACACCATAATGCAGCTAATGTATGAAAGAGCAATACATGGATAGGAAATGTTTCCTCAGAAATATTCGGATATTTATACTGCGTTGAAGTATTTGTATTTGTACTGCCACATAAATTACATTTTAGGTGACATATACTACTTTGATAATTGGGCATGCTACATGTAACCAATATAAAATGACGGATATAGCTGTTTTTATTTTGTCTGCACCAGGCGGTAATGAGTATGCAGTGCGCAGTAACCAGAGCAGCAGGATTGGCGTTAGAGGTCAGCATAGAGAAAGATTCTAGAATCCATCCCGTTCCATCCCATTTCAGTCTGTCCCGTCCCATTCCGGCTCGGAAAATAGATATATTCAATTGCGGTCCCATACCATTCCTTTACTCTGCAGAATTAAAAAAACGCCCCGTTCCATCCCGGATCAAAGAAACCTGAACATTTCCGTCCCATCCCGTGCCAGTATCACCATTCCATGCAGACCTCTAATTGACGGCCACTCAATAAACACTCAGGGCCGAACCCAGCTAGGTCCGCACTGCCAATAAAAAGTCCAGAGCTGCTCAGAATAGGAAAACACGGGAAAATTTCCAGCATTAATCGAAAAAACCACGCTCTAACGCGCAGGCCAACGGCGTTGACGCCATTGCGAAACGTATACCTTGATGCGCTGCCAGAGTGTGGGCGAGGCTTCCGTGAGTGGTTCCGTGGCGACACCCATGTCTCGTGCCGAGAGCCCGTGCTAACCCAAACAGTGACACTCGCCACGACACCAGCTGCCAGACGACTGCTCACCGCCGGGGCAGCACCGGCTCCAGCACACCGACACACACGCCGGCGCACAGACAGATGCGCGCCCGGCGAAAGGCGGTTTCACCGTCGCCGGCGCTGCGGTACGCCCGGCACCGGCTCCACCGTCGGCGTCGGCCTTTGTAGCCGGGAATGCCCCGACGACAAGGCCCGACCGCCCGACCGTCGGCTTTTGTAGCCGGGAATGCCCGGACGACAGGGCCCGACCGCCAGCCTTTGTAGCCGGGAATGCCCCGACGACAAGGCCCGACCGCCCGACCGTCGGCCTTTGTAGCCGGGAATGCCCCGACGACAAGACCCGACCACCCGACCGTCGGCTTTTGTAGCCGGGAATGCCCCGACGGCAAGGCCCGACCCCCTGACCGTCGGCCTTTGTAGCCTGGAATGCCCCGATGACAAGGCCTGACCGCCCGACCGCCGGCCTTTGTAGCCGGGAATGCCTCGAGAACATAGCCCGACACATTATCTGTCAGTCAGCTGATCGGTGTGGGGTTTGATTGGTTTGGTCAAAATGCTAGTAAGCATAGTTTAATGGTGGGTCACACAAGGCCACACAATATATGTTGTAATTCGAATCAAGCATTAAATGCAAATACAAACAAAACATAGGTAAGACTAAAAGCAGCGCTGCTATATGGGCAAGCGTTTGGAGTCATTGGAAGCAGCTTGTGCACGTCAAGAAAACACAAAAAACCGCGGAAGGGCGAATGTTTTCCGGTTTGTGACGGATCACACTGGGATTATATATTTCTGAAAGTTATATAGTGAACATCGACAAACACACTCGCTTTGTTCTCGCCCAGATATAATCTACACATGCACCCAGAAGGCGGGACTGTGTTTGAACCTTGAAGGCGTAGCTTTGAAAGCTCGGGACCACCTGACCCACGCATCAGAGGTGGTCTGGAGTAATGTGTAACTGAATTAGTAACTGACCTCCAGGTCAGGAACGTGACCCTAAATCGGTGAAAGAGCCAGCATTTCTTCACATCGGCGGTTAACACTGAACACGTCGTGGTAGAGCTATCTGTGCTACCGGCCAAACCCTTCAGCGATACAGGTTTACAGCGTTTTCGGCCGGAACCGCTTCGGCACAAGAATCGATTTAGGCCACGTTTGCACCGCTTTCCGTACCTCAGCACGCACACAAACTTAATTTTCTACGAGGTAGAATTTTCCAATGCCTCAAACATCCTACTGGACAGCATCCCAACATCACAGTGAGTAGGCCTTCTCTCACGGACCAAAAGGGTCCTGTTGGAACGCTGCCTTGCTAATCCGAGTAATGACACTCTAGGATTACATACAATGATTTATTCCGTTGAAGTCAAGAAAACATTGAAGACACACTGAAAGCAAAAGGTGAAAGCGATTAGCTTAGTGCGTGCAAGCAGTAAACAAACAAGGCTTACTAGCATGCAAAGGAGCGGTAAACAAAATAAGCAAAAGCACATGCATCACTGGCATTGTACAGCGTTGGTGTAAGCGTGCGTTATCACATCATAACATCACCTCCCCCTCAAAACATTGGAAATGAAACATTACAATTCATAGTCTCTGAGATGAGCGGGAATCTTTCTATTCCGCGTCGGATATCGTCTACCCTCCGCTGGGAGGGGGTCAGGCTCATCTACAGCAGTCTCGACATCAGCATCACTCAGCTGTGACGGCCGACAAGGCCTGTGGCGTGGGACTTCGCTCTCGCACCACTGTGAGAAGGGCGGGACTGCTGCTGTACAGCGGGGTCGGGAACATTGTTGTCAGTACCGTTCGAGGTTACACGCGGTCCTGTCGGTACAAACACAGCATGAGGGGGCGTGGTCATTCACATACTTCTTACAACGATTCAGATGAACCACTTGGTCCTTCTTCTCTAGCTTTAGTAGAGCATTTGCGCCCTTGCGATCAATAACTAGGAATGGTCCGTCATACATGGGGTCAAGAGACGACTGTCGTACCTCTCTGCGGAGATAGACGTAGTCATCGGGTCGAGCATCGCTATCCTTCTTTCCTTGATCATACTCTTTTTTAGAAAGGGTACGAGCGTCGGCGGAGTTCTGCATGGCCATCTCGTACAAACCAGTGAGGTGGTTCTGGGTCTCCTCTACGTATGACTTCCGACTTACGGTACTTTCGGAAGTTAGTTCTGGCCTATCTAAGCTAACTCCCACTGGCGCGCGCAGTTTCATGCCAAACATGAGCTCATTCGGCTGGAACTTAGTTGAGTTGTTAGGGAGTGAGTTATATATGCTACGCACCTCGCTCAAAACCTCAGGCCAGCTTTCGCTATCCATCTTAAGCTGTTGCAGTTTGCACCTGATTAGCTGTTTTAGCGATTGGATCGTCCGTTCAGCTAGTCCATCACCCTCTGGGTGATATGGCGAGGAGCGTCTTTTCTCGATGCCTAGGGTGTCACACAGTTCTTTCATCGCCTGACCGTCCATATTAGGACCTTGGTCTGTGATGATACGTAGTGGAGGGCCATAGCGGTGGATCCACTCGGATTTCACGGCATTGCAGACTGTCGCTGCAGTCTGATCTCTCAGCGGGACAACCTCAGCGTATCGCGAAAATAGATCAACAATGACTAACACGTATCGGAAACCGTTACGAGACCAGGGAGGGTAGCTATGTCCATAGCAATAGTGTTGCGTGGGGAAGTGTCGCCAGTGTCATAATATTGCATGGTCTCTTTGGGACCAAATGAACGCTTGTTCTTTTGGCAGATCTCGCAAGCCACGCATAGTGTTTGGACGTAACGGTACATCCCCACCCAAAAGTATCTATCCTTGATACATTTGTAGGTCTTGTCCACTCCAGCATGGTGGACTGAGTGTTCCTTCTCAAAAACTACTCTTCTCATCAGACTGGGCACAACTATCTGTGACTTACGCATTAGTAAACCATTTCCGACTTTCATGCCACCATAGCCTTTGTAACGCCCCTTTGTTACTTTACCACGGGTGAGCCACTGACGGGTAGCATATTCTATATTCGTGTCCTCCCTCTGAGCTTTCCTGAGGTCATCAAGGAAAGTGTCAGGTGTCTCCACTGAATAAACGTGCCTTTCGAAATGTTCTACTTCATCGTTAGCGTCTTTGTCCACGTCAGACTCTAACCTGCTCAGAAAGTCTGGTGCTACGTGGTTTAGACCTTTACGGTACACAACCGTGTAATTCAAACATTCAAGTTCGGCGATCCACCGAGCGAATTTTCGGCGTGGATCTCTGCCTACGGAGCCAGGTCAGTGGGTTATGGTCACTGATGAGTACGACCTTGGGAGCAGCATTTACGTACACGCTCCACTTCCGCGTTGCAGATATGATGGCCCAACACTCGATCTCTGAGGCAGAGTAGCTGCGCTGGGTTGTGGTGAGACCGGACGAAAAGAACGCTAATGGTCTCAGTTTTCCGCAATCGTTTTCTTGAGAGAGTATGGCACCAACGCCAGAGCAGGACCCATCTACCTCTATGAAGAATGGTTTATTCCATTGGGGAAAGCCAGTACCAGGTCCGAGGTCAGAGCATTCTTCAGAGTCACAAGGCTTTTTCACACTCTTGTGTCCAGTGCCAGCTCACACCTGCCCTAGTCAGTGCATATAGGGGTGCGGAGATTTCGGCCATGCGTGGGATGAAAGGCCTGTAATAGTTGACCATGCCCAAAAATCTCTGGAGTTCTTTCTTGCACGTCGGTCTGGGACAGCGATCTATAGCTCGCAGGTTGTCAGGCAAGGGAGAGCAGCCTTTGGTCGAGACCTCGTGGCCCAAGAATGGGCCTTTACTGTACCCAAAATGACAATTGTCAGGCCTGAGCTGCATGTTGGCCATTTCTAGTTTGCTCAGGGTCTGTTCCAAGTCAGACAAGTGCTGATCGAAACTGCGGGAGAAACAGCAGATATCGTCTATGTAGGCGACTGCGTTTGGCACTCCTTTCAGTGCAGAGTCGATGACTCTTTGGTACGTACTTGACTATTGCAAAGTCCGAACGGCATGACATTCATCTCATACTGCCCTCTGGGCACTGAGAAAGCGGTTTTAGGCCGGTCAGAATTTTCCATACTAATACTCCAGTACGCACTGGCACAGTCCAGAAACGAGAACACCTCACTTCCATGCATTTTATCAAAGAGATCCTTTGCATTTGGTAGTGGGTAAGCATCCTTCTCAGTGACGTCATTCAACAGCCGATAGTCAATAACAAAACGGTGGGTCCCATCCCGTTTCTTTACCAGAATCACCCCACTACTCCATGGCGAATCTGAAGGTCTACATATTCCATTGGCTAACATCTCCTCAATTTGTGCATTAACCTCCTTTTCATTATCAGGGGACATCCGCCTCATCTTTTGTTTGATCGGCCTCGCACCGTTCGTTACTATTTTGAGTTCTCCTATGTTACAAATGGACGGGTTCTTGGGGATGGTAGCCCAGACAGATTTGTGTTGTAGAAGAATGTCATGCAGCCTCCGCCTGTAATCAGGACTTAGTGTAGGGTTGATATCAAACTCTAGATCGACAGGGCTTTGCTCGACCCGTGCTACCTCCACTCTTCCATCAAGCTTTCCACCGCTTAACATAACATTGGTATCATACCACCTATCCCCCAAGCGTATCTTCTGTCTATCCCAGTCAAACTCTAGTGATGAGAAATTGGACATGAAAGTCCTCCCCAGGATGACTGTGTCCTCGTACGAGTCAAGCACAGTGAACACATCAGGCACACAAATGCTGTCACCCAGGCCTACGCTGAGCTCAGCATGCCCAAAGATGGGCACCTGTACATTGCCTACTCCTAACACATGACTTTTGCTTGCTCTCTTAATGGTCTTCAACAAACCTAATCTTAGCATTGACCCTTTGTCTATCACACTGGGACCGGCACCGGAGTCTACCAGTGCACTGCAACTCTGGTCATTTAACTGCACACCAAGAATAACGGCACTATCTGTATTAGGCTTTGTCGAACTACTGATGTTCCTCATAGCACTTACTTTTGAGACGCTGCAGTTGAACAAAGAGTGACCTTTGTCACCACAACGCTGGCATCGCTTGTTTGGACAGGACTTCATGACGTGACTGCCTCCGCATATGTAGCACTTGCCCTTGAAACCAGATGTACCTTGACGTTGGCCGTGACGTTTCTTGCCGCTCGGGAGGTCCACTCGGGTGACTTGAGCGTCCTTGATAGACACACCTGTGTCAGGCTCACTGCAGGCTTGGGTTCCAAGCTGAACTGGATGTTGATCACTGGCTGCTCCATCGGTGATACCAGACAGGGTGCAACTCATCACTCGTGTGGTAGTTAAGCCTATGTCAGCTTCCGGGGCCTTGTATCCCAAGTCGAGAGGAAGACCTCTTTCCACTAGCCAAGTCCTCACGCTGACTAGGAAAATCCTAGCAGATGCATCAGTGACCTTATTGTCAGCTAACCAAGACTTGGCTTACCTTGTATTTTTCTTGGCAGCTGTGCACACATTATAGAGCAGACAAGATTAATGTCTGCATCAGCACGCTTTGCCTCCCTCTTCAAGGCATAGAAGAAATCATCAACCTGTTCCCCATACGACCAGTTGGCTCGGCACAGCTTCTGCATAGCAGCATATTTGTCGGTAGGGGGATCCAGAGTCCGCAAGCTCTCAAAGGCCTCATCCAAACCAGTTCCTGCACTGAGAAGTTCTCTCACTAACTCAACTTCAGCTAGTCTTCTGTTGATGTAGCCTGGAAGGAGACCCACTACAAACTTTTCACCTCCCTCATTCAACAAGTGGGGGCTACAGCTGCCCGGAAAGCCAGCTCCCACTCATCTATGCGATCGTCAGCCCTGAGAGGTGGGATAACCAGATTGGCTAGGCCCTGAGCACGAGGCACTCCAGGCTTGGAGTCTGTCAAGTTCATGTTTCTTGACTTATGTTGGAACGCTGCCTTGCTAATCCGAGTAATGACACTCTAGGATTACATGCAATGATTTATTCCGTTGAAGTCAAGAAAACATTGAAGACACACTGAAAGCAAAAGGTGAAAGCGATTAGCTTAGTGCGTGCAAGCAGTAAACAAACAAGGCTTACTAGCATGCAAATGAGCGGTAAACAAAACAAGCAAAAGCACATGCATCACTGGCATTGTTGGTGTAAGCGTGCGTTATCACATCATAACAGTCCTGTAAAATCAAAGGCGGATTCAAAGCGGGAGCCAACGGCGATATGATGTTCAGCGGGCTTATGATGCATAATGTTCAGCACGGAAAGCGCAGTTATAATTTTTCGATGAAAAAACATGAGGCGTATACCAGGCAAGGGCTTCTGCAGCCTGGGAGAGACTTTCAATTTCTCAGGGCGGGCAGGGTAACCAGGCGAAGGCCTCTGCAGCCTAGAAGACCTTCAATTTCTCAAAGCGGGGGCGGGGGCGTGCAGGGTAACCACGCGAGGGTCTGTGCAGCCTGGGAGCCCTTCAATTTATCAGGGCGGGCAGGGTAACCAGGCAAGGGCCTCTGCAGCTGAGAGACCTTCTATTTCTCAGAGCGGGGAAGGTAGCAGCGTTACCAGGCGAGAGCCTTCTGCTGGCTGGGAGAGACCTTCAATTTATCAGGACAGGGAAGGGGGCAGGGTTACCAGGCAAGGGCCTCTGCAGCTGAGAGACCTTCTATTTCTCAGGTCGAGCACGGTAACCAGGCGAGAGCCTTCTGCAGACTGGAAGACCTTCAATTTCTCAAAGCGGGGGGGCGTGCAGGGTAACCAAGCGAGGGTCTGTGCAGCCTGGGAGACCTTCAATTTCTCAGGGCGGGCAGGGTAACCAGGCGAGGGCCTCTGCAGCCTGGAAGACCTTCAATTTCTCAAAGCGGGGGGGGTGCAGGGTAACCAAGCGAGGGTCTGTGCGGCCTGGGAGACCTTCAATTTCTCAGCGCGGGCAGGGTAACAAGGCAAGGGCCTCTGCAGCTGAGAGACCTTCTATTTCTCAGAGCGGGGAAGGTAGCAGCGTTATCAGGCGAGAGCCTTCTGCTGGCTGGGAGAGACCTTCAATTGCTCAGGTCGAGCACGGTAACCAGGCGAGAGCCTTCTGCAGGCTGGGAGAGACCTTCAATTTCTCAGGGCGAGTAGTGTAACCAGGCGAGGGCCTCTGCAGCCTGGGAGAGACCTTCAATTCCTCAGGTCGAGCACGGTAACCAGGCGAGGGCCTCTGCAGCCTGGGAGAGACCTTCAATTCCTCAGGTCGAGCACGGTAACCAGGCGAGGGCCTCTGCAGCCTGGGAGAGACCTTCAATTTCTCAGGGCGGGCAGGGTAACCAGGCGAGGGCCTCTGCAGCCTGGAAGACCTTCAATTTCTCAAAGCGGGGGGGTGCAGGGTAACCAAGCGAGGGTCTGTGCGGCCTGGGAGACCTTCAATTTCTCAGCGCGGGCAGGGTAACAAGGCAAGGGCCTCTGCAGCTGAGAGACCTTCTATTTCTCAGAGCGGGGAAGGTAGCAGCGTTATCAGGCGAGAGCCTTCTGCTGGCTGGGAGAGACCTTCAATTCCTCAGGTCGAGCACGATAACCAGGCGAGAGCCTTCTGCTGGCTGGGAGAGACCTTCAATTCCTCAGGTCGAGCACGATAACCAGGCGAGAGCCTTCTGCTGGCTAGGAGAGACCTTCAATTGCTCAGGTCGAGCACGGTAACCAGGCGAGAGCCTTCTGCAGGCTGGGAGAGACCTTCAATTTCTCAGGGCGAGTAGTGTAACCAGGCGAGGGCCTCTGCAGCCTGGGAGAGACCTTCAATTTCTCAGGGCGAGTAGTGTAACCAGGCGAGGGCCTCTGCAGCCTGGGAGAGACCTTCCAATTTCTCAAGGCAAGCAGGATAACTAGGCGAGGGACTCTGCAGCCTGGAACAGACCTTCAATTCCTCAGGGCGGGTACGGTTACCAGGCGCAGATACAGAGGGTAGCGATGGGGAGCGCCCCATGTAAGCCCGCCTAGGGCGCGAGCCTCATCAAAGGATGCAAATTTTCAACTGCATTTGATTTTAATCATTTTCTCCGCAGTACACCACGTTTTTTAGATTTTTAATGTTTTTAAAATATGTAAGGATTGTTCTGGATTCGCTAATCCCCTAAACAGAATCATGCATCCGCGCCTGGCTACTCAAGCCGTGTCACTTGGCTACATTCCCGCATTTTATCGCGTGGGAGGACTTGCCGACCTTACATTAGCATTCTTCACATCAGACCTATCCTTCACATCATCTCACGAATGAAAAACCTAACGTTTAATAGTGTCCATCGCCACTATCATTGGGGCTTAAGGGGGTATCCAGACGTACAGCCAAATTATACCCTTTAAAATGTTTGACAATTTATAATGCCACAAAGATGCTTCCATTTCAAAGTTTTCGACGAAACTGCCCTTGATCAACATAGTCAGCGCCAGCGAACCATTAAGGGTAGTGTCTCGGTATACTTCAATTAGCGTGGGACATGCCGTGCGGCACAGGACAGCCACACGCGAGGCTTTGCGGTACAGCATGGCAGCACAGGGAACACCATTCGATCACAAAGATATCGATTACTGACATGTTCAAACTTGCATAGGGGCAGTGGCGGATACAAAACGAGGCTGGGGGCTCAAGCCCCACAAATTCAGAGCACCTTTAATTAATACATAGGCGGAGGCTGATCCGAGGCAATGGTGGGGGAGGCTCAAGCCCCTAGCCTCCCCTCCAAATGAAGTCCTGGATCCACCACTGCATTGGGGTGTATGTTTCAACATACGCCCCTGTGTGTAATGATACACCCCTTTGGCTCTAAGAGCTGGGTTGTAAAAATCAGGGGCGGGCATTGCATCGCTGGGGCGAGGCTTTTCGCAGCCTGAGGCGATTTCAAGGGGTGCGCGACAGAATACTGTGGATGCAAACAGACTGGGATGCAAACGTTAACATTGGGGAGTGCCTGCACCCCCATAAATATCCAAATTTGCACCTCTGACAAACTCTTGTAAATTTTAGTCCTCCATATAACAATGTGGCTCATCATGTGTTTAAAAAATGCTATAAATAAATTGCCAGTTATCATCCACATGAACTCAAAACAGTTCCATCGTAGTAACTAAAAGTAATGGAACCGAAAAGACATTGAACACATGGATAACAAAACACAAATACCAAAGACGACATACCTGAGATTAACACGCGCATTGACGGGGGTCTGAGCCACCTTCGCTTTGACGAGGGGGCGGGTACCCGCCCCCCTAAGATCTCGAGAACCACGGTAGGTAGCCAAAAACGGCAAAGGGCGTTGGGCTGTCCATTCACTTCTCCATCGAAAATATTTGAACCATTTTTTTGTCAGGTCACATTTAAGTTCACCAGAGGTCAAAACATGCCGTAATAGGGATAACATGTAAATTAAGTTTTCGGCCATTACATCTGAACAAATAAAGATAGAGCAAAACGACTTAAACTCTATGAATCCTCGCAGCAGGCCGAATCGAATGATATATAATATAACATTGCTAGGTCAAATCAAGGATTTGACCTGACCTGAGGTCAGGTCAGGGTCAAATTATATAAAATGCAAATCATTAGAACCGCAAAGCCAAGGCGAGTCTAATAGAGCTAAAATAAACGCTTTATCACTCTCTGTTCCTGAGTTATACAGTAAAAACCATTTTTCCCATGTATTTCCGATGGAGAGCTCATGCCTCGTACCTGACCTTAGGTCACCGCTATCAAAAATACCGGAACATATTTTAGAGAACTCGGTGGGTCCATTATGTGATGAGTTTCAATCGGATAAGTTCATCCTGCTCCGACTTATGCTATCTTAAACTTTTTTGAGGTCAGGTCACTTGACCTGTACTGGTGACCTGACCTGAGATGACCTAACTTTAAAATTTTTACAGAAGTTGTAAAAATGATGAAGGAAAAGGTATGCTAAATACGGCGGCGCTTGGCGCCGCCGTTTTTATTCTGTCTCCAAAAAACCCGAGGGGGGCGGGTACCCGCCCCCGTCAATGCGCGTGTTAACTTGTTCACAAGCTCGACAGATTTATTGACTGGACGACACTAACCAATGACTTGGTTGGCAGCATCTAAATAATTGTTGGTGAAAATCGCAGCCAAACGGAGTCAAACATAAAATTTGGAAATTTTTGTTTCTCAGTTTCATTGGAGCTGAACCAATGCCATTTGATGGCGGAGGTCATGATTTGGACCTGAGGCAGGGATACAAGCAGTGCTATTATCCATGGGTAAGAATGTGTTTTAAAGACTTATACTAAAGTATTCTGAGAAAAAGGATCCCCAGTACAGAACGGGCACATGCACAGTTTGCATAGGCATTGAACGTGCGCAGCATTAGAAGCCACGTGGAATATGCCAGCAATTCTTCTGTATGATTGAGGATTGAATTTCAACGCATTCCGATGTAGACGCTGAGCTGCTGCGCCCCTGAAGCTGTACCGGTACCACCACCCACTCCGTAGCTCCGGCGTGGCCGCCTGGCCCGCGTCACCAGCCTTTTCATCGCCGATGGTTGCGTGCAGGCTTTAGGGTCGGCGGCGAGAACGTCGGGCCTGCAGCCGTGACCGTGGTGGACGCGCTCGGCGCGCCGGGAGAATAGAGAGACAGCACCGGTGGGTCTGACGAAACCCAGCCAACGCATGGAAACTGCCAGAGAGGCTGCAGGGCTTGCGCCGCAACCCGCTGGGGAATCTTACCGAAACGGCGGAACAGCAGAACCCGGGGCAGGTGTGAGTGTGGCTTAAGTCAATCCATAACATCAATACCTTTCTTATTTTCATTTTTTCTTCCATCTTGATTCCCAGATGATCCTAGATGATCCACGTTTTATCAGAGCACCAAAGCAAATCGTTGACATCTGGACCACAGAGCCGTGTAATTGGAAGCAGGCAGTTAAGCTGGCTGAACCCGGAGCCAAGTGTCGTTCTTGCCTAACTGCCCCTTCCCCGATCGGGCACGGGTGCGACACCCACGCAGATGGCGGAACTGGTGGTGACGCCATCAGCGTGCCTGATGGGCTGGTGCTCCACTCTACCGGCACTGTCACTCTTCACCACACTCCGAAACTGGAGATCATCGGTGTTAGAAGGCTGCTGCAGCCAGTCATGCTTTATAGCACGCATTGTCAGTCGTTTGCACGATACGCGTAGCCAAGGACAAAAAGTGAGCGGGGGGGCAGCGTATCTTCAGCCTCCTGTTCACAAGAAAATGTATCCTATATGAAAAAACTCGGCAGATGTGGGGTCCTCGTTGCCTTCCTGACAGGAACTGGTTACAAGACTTCCTATTTTGTTTTCAATACGGTCGAAATCACGAAATTTTCCGATGAAAAGAGTTAAGCAGCTAAAGGGGTAGGCCTTCCCTGTCATTCCTCCCCTCCCCCCACCTTCCGATGCGTGTGGTTCGCACTCAGGGGTCTGGATTTCCAAAAATAATTGAGGGTGCCCAAATTTGAAGAAAAAAGTAAATGACCGCCATATAAAAGGAGAGAGTAGGGGAGGGTGGGGTGGGTTGTATCAGATTTTACTCCAGGTTCATTAATTTCGTAACTACTTGGGATGGCCCCGTGATTTCAATACCATCTCGTAGCTGCATCCTTTGGCTTCCTTTTGCCGATATATTTTTTTCTTAATCTTTACTGGTTTGTCTCCTACTGCCCGGCGAATGGACCTTTTCACTTGATACAACTTACCCCACCGGTTGGGTGAGTTGTATCACATGGTGGGTTAAGTTGTAACAGTGTGTCACGTTTTGGAGACTGTGCCTGCTACCGATCATGGCCGTGGGAACAACCTACAACGAATTTAGAATTTAATTATAAACTTAAATTGCATTTTATTGAACCTAACTATGGCCAATACAGTACGAAATTCATGGCGGCAAAAAGCGCAAACGAAACATCAACCGTCTAAGTGTAAAAGTGACCCGTTTGGAAAAAGGAAGCCAACACAATGCGTCGAAACAGGCAAATTCTTGACTAGGTACCAGCAGACTTAAGCCAGGGCTAAAGTCTGTTCGATCTGCAACTGTTCAATCTGAAAAGCTTAAACGTATTAGTTATGGACTTACTAAGTAATCATCTCACAATAGTTACGGGAAGGGTTGCATCAGGGATACGGATGAATTGCATGGACGTGGGAAATAGGAGGCGGGGGGCGAGTAGGCGTGTCCCTCGAATTTGTGAAGCGAAGGTGGGGATGTGGCCATAACTTCTCGGGACTTGTTAGACTTTAATTTTTGTTTTTGCTTTCATTCCATCAGCGCGGCCTGTCTTGTACTTATCCTGGCCCGCACTTTTTGCAGAAAATATATTTTTACCTATTTTTTCGTTGTGGCTACCTGTGATGATATAGTGTTTTTTTTGGAAAAAATGAATCTGTGGCGACATCCCTAATGAGCTGTATAGGCAGCGTGGGGTGCCTACCCATTTAAACGGGTCCTAAATAAGCTCAGGGGCCCAAAATTAGCCCAGGGGGCCAACATTCAACTCATGGGGTCTAGACACACTGAGGGGGCCCAAAGCAGCTCAGGAGGCCCATACAAACTAAGATGGCCAGACTAGCTGGGTGTCTCGACGAACTCATGGGGCCCAGATACGCACAACGGGCCCCATAAAAGCTGAAGGGGTCTATATCAGTTAAACGAACACGATACCAACCCAGGGGGACCCTTGCCAGCTCAGGGGAGACTAATCCAGCTAGGGGCCCTATGATCAAACCAGAAGCCCCTTAAGTAAATCCTATCACGAACCCTAGACCAGCTCATGGCTGCCGCAATAATTTCACCTACAGGGTTATTTTTAGCTTAGGGGGCCCAAAGCAGCGAAGGATCTAAGGCCAAGCCAGAAAGCTCCTGTGCAATACTCTTTCACGGTCCCAGAACAGCCCAGGGGGCAACCTGAAAACTCGCACTCAGATAGCTAACAATTAACTCAGAGGGCCCGGGATCTGTTGAGGGGGCCTACACAAATTAAGGGACCCCGAAAAGCTCAGAAGGCTCCAGTGGCGACACATTCAAGTTCAGTGTGAGGGCCTGGTTATCTAAAGCGGTCCCAGATCAACTGAGGGGACTCAATATCAGCTCAGAGCAGCCACCAAAAACTCAGAGGCCCAGGCCCGCAGAGGCTCTTCGGCCTCTGATGCTTAGGTTAGCGTCAATCGGAGATTTCAGTAGGGACTCAGCGTTAGTCAAAACAACTGTGATATGTGGAGGTGGTCGATACGGCACCTTAGCTTTCGCCATGACTTAAGTTCAACAAAGTTCAGTGTATTCATTGTTAATTGCGCTTATTGTAGCGCCAATCGGGGTTTCTGTAGGGACCCAGCGTTAGCCAAGACAACTATGATATGTGGATGTGGTCGTTACGACACCTCAGTTTTCTTCCAGATCGAAGTTAGCTGTATTCTTTGCTCATGGTGCTTCAGTTAGCATCAGTGGGGGCGTCCAGCTTCTTCTACCAATGTACCAGTCATTACGTTCTGGGCGAAACCTTGCCGGCCCGAAATATGTTTTATGGTAAACGTGAACATGTTTCACTGAAAGGTAGCTTTCATGAAAATAAACATTTACAAATACGTTTTTTAAACGCGTTTTTTCTTCGACACTGGCCGCCTATTGGGTGGTAAATTGGCGCCCCTCAGATTCCGCGCCCCCAGGTTCGGCGCCCCCCCTCAGAGCCTGCCCCTAACGAAATCCTAGATTCGCCACTGGACTTGTTAGACTTCAATTTTTGCCTTTGCTTTCATTCCATCAGCGTGGTCCGTCTTGCACTTATCCTGACCCGCACTGTTTGCATAAAAAATATTTTACCTAATTTCACGTTGTGGCTAGATGTGAAAATGTAGTGTTTTTGGCAAAAACGAGATCTGTGGCGACACCCCTAATGAGCTGCATGAACATTGGGGTGAGTTGTATCACTGTTACAACATACCCCACCTGGCCTTGATACAACATGTACCACCCTCTCACATTGGAAAAAACGTCCTCGTGCTCAACAACCAGTGGCCAGCTGAGAAAATCCTTCTCACGCACGAAGCCTTAGAATCTACCCTTACCACTGCTACAGCGATCCTTCCAATTCGTAATCATCTGAATGACAAAAACACACATTTCCTTACGACGAAATTTTACAGAATGACACCCCGAAAACACGTGTTCTGCACTCACCGCGAAACGCGCCAAGCCAAGCAGACGGCAGTATAAAGAAAGATGGCAGACCGCTTGCCGCATCATCTGGTCTTATCGGGAGCGCTATCTCTTGGATAGTTTTGGAAAAAATCGCTCTGATACAACTTGTCCATGATACAACTCTCCCCACTCTCCCCTATAATTTTATTTCTATTTTAGCCATCACACAGTCGTTTTGAAATCTAAAAATGATTGACAATAAAATTTAAAGGGAATTTTAACACTAAATGAATCTTTCATTGCAGGTGCCCAGGCATTCTCGAAGGGATATAAATTCACACCCTCATATGATAGGTACAGCTCATTAACCCGGCTCCACCTGGGCTCTTTTCATACACACCACCGCCTGGGGTGTGATGGGACCTCCTACGATCCCGGAAACCGGAGCTGACACGGAAAAACTAAAACGGCGTTAGAAGCACCTTGCCCTCTTCTACTCTGAATCCCAGTTTGAAGCCAGGGCTAAAAAGGCTCCGTCCTACCGTCCTCACCGGCGACCCACAAAACCTTTTTGTTACTTGTCGGGGCGACCAAATCAAGCTCTGCTGGAAGATGAATACTCAGATGGCACCTGTCAGAACGGATTGGTTCAAAAACATTGGCCTTTGCCTTTTGATCTCGTCTGTTGCACCCATCTTTCATTTATTAATTTATCGTACCTCTGTTTTGGGTACCAAAAGCACCATGCTTCAGACCTGGTACATACGTCACCATTCTGCTCTGCCACCTGTGGTACGCTGCCATACCCCGTTTATGGCTACGCTCAGGGCGGCCAAATCACGTGACATCAAAACAATTTCAGGCCAGCTGATGAAAAATCTGCCGATTCAGGAGATACCCGAAATAGCATGTGTTATAAAAACGACAGGGGCAATGGAGCCCAAAATCGAGAAAACATATGGTTTTTTAAAAAAATCGAGCGGTAAAGCGGTGGCAATGGAGGGCTGGGGGAAGGGGGAATTGTCCCGTTTTCCGCCGCGGGCCACATTAGGCCAAGGGCGAATGCAGTCCGACGGTTTGGGGGGGCAACGGGAAAAGAATCGTGAAACATATGGTTTTTAAAGAAATTCGGTAAAAAAGGAAAAAATCGGGGGCTTTGGGTGGCGAATGCCCCATTGCCCCCCTGGATCCGCCAGTGCCTTAGGGCAACAGAGGGGTAGAGGGGCGGGGGCAACAGAGGGTGGGGAGCAAATGCTTTTTTCGTCCCCCTGGACAACGGGTCTAAGCAGTGGCGATACAAGGAAGCTAGGGAGGCTCAAGCCCCTTCCACGGGCGGATTCAGAACCGCCGATCGTGAAGGGGGGCACCAGGGCCGGATCAATCCCGAAGATTTGGGGCAACGGAGCCCACAATCGTGAAAAAATATGATTTTTTTTAAAGAAAATCAAGGGGCAAAGCGGTGGCAACGGAGGGTGGGGGGTGCCCCGTTTATCTCCCCGGGGAGCCACTTGGCCCTGGGGGCGCCAAATCCTTTCGCGGGCGTCGATTTTTGCATCCTAGGGGGTGGGTAGGAAGCGAAAGTTTTGTCTTGGGTTCCGAAAAATCCTGGCATTTCTCGGAGGTCTCCAACACGGCCAATATTTGATATTTGTGACCTCGTTTGACCTTGAATATATTGACCAAGGTCAATGAAACTTGGTAAAAATGTAGCACAGCTCGGCCACCACTAACCCTTAAACGCACGTTTTTTTAACTTTCTTGGTTTCCGAGACCTTAGGGGGCCTACCAGCCCCCTCCGGTGCGCGTAAGTTTCAGACTCCCTCCAGTGCGCATGTTCAACTTTTCCCATACTTCTGTCACTGTTTCTGAGGACGAAGCAAATATCACGTGCCTTGAACGCCTTGAAATATGCGAACTGTGTCGTTCAGTACAGTTGAAATTCAATGAAAGAATACTTTTCAAAAACATTGTATTTACTGAGTGGAGGCTACGAGGAGTTCTCATTCAGCACGCAGCACAACATACAGCAAACCGCATACTCTACTTCATTCGTCAACGGCTTCTGATGCAAAACTAGCGATCCCTTGAACTGCAGCTACATGCCATCAAAACTATCCAAAAATTTAACGCAACAATTCCGAGAATTTAAAGTCTGAAAAGACAAATAACAGAGCATCGTCCATGCAACTGAGCACAGCGAATACATGGAAGCAGACCACATTACCATTACGGGAGTACAAGACCCACGGACTCTTGAAGTCATGAGAAGTAATAACATCCGTAACATAATCACATAATTGGTCTTCATGAGCCATATCCCTTCTGTAAGCCCAATTCCACATAATAGTCATCCACAGAGTTAAGCAAGATTAAATAACAGCTCGATCAGCACCAAGCACACGCCCAGATAATGAATTCATCCCTCCTTTCTCAGGCAAAACACCTGTACCACTTGTGTCCTCTAGTGCCCAGTCAACTCCGGCACTCCGCAAACACCTCTGCGTACATCTCCGCTGAAGACATGAGGAAATCAGTGCCCAGTCAACTCCGACACCCCGCAAACACCTCTGCGTACATCTCCGCTGAAAACATGAGGAAATCAGTGCCCAGTCAACTCCGACACCCCGCAAACACCTCTGCGTACATCACCACTGAAGACATGAGGAAACCAGTGCCCAGTGAACTCCGGCAGTCCGCAAACACATATATGTACACCACAGCCGAAGACATGAGGAAACTAGTGCCCAGAGAACTCCGAAACTCCACAAACATATATATGTACACCCCCGTTCAGCACCAGGCTGAAGGCTTCGGGCGTACAGCAGCCTGCGCGGGTTCCCGGCGCCGCTCCTCTGCCTCACTGGAGTGTGCTGAACAGGAACATCCTCAGGTACCCTGCAATAGACATTGTTAAGTGAGAAATTAATCCTTTGGGGGGATCTATATCATCTGAATCGTCGTGATAACTGGTGTATGTTCTGGAAGTGGTGTCTGAAGAATTGTTTACGTAAGATTTTTTAAAAGAAACTATGGTCTAAAAGCAAAATTCGTAAAGCCAAGTTCAATCGGAGACACTCAAACCCCCTCCCACTCCCAGTCTCAGACTCAGTTTCATCCCAATAGCTACCAGACTTCCAGTCAGTGGCAGAATAGTCTGTGGGCTAATTTTTATGACTTGGAAGCAAAAGCTTAAATCCATTGACATAAATTGATACTAATACACGACACTACAGTAAAACGAGCATAAGCAAAGCAATGCAATCGGGGCGGGCCCCTAAAGCTCACAAGTATGCCCCAATCTGGACAAGCTGGGCGAGCACGCCCCGTCTCGTGGCGACACGGTGAAGACCTCCGGGAACACAGGGAGGCAACGCAACCCTGTCCCGCCACTCGCGTGGATAGTTAAGCTGCTATTAGCGGGAAGGGGGAGGGGCGCCCCAGGACTCAGCGGTTTGCCCAAACTTAACCATCGATGGCCGATCGCGGAAATAAAAATGACGGAATATTAATTCAGAATTAAATAAATATTCCGTGACTGCGGAATCGCGGTCGCAGACCATCAATTTTCGATCGCAGAATAGCGATCGCGGACATAAGCACTGTTAATAATAAATATATTTATATATATTTTAGGCCATTGAATATTTCAGAAATGGGATTCAACTTGAAAAGGCACAGAACATAAACATGATATACAAAAGGATGTTGAATAATATTTTCAGTGGTTGACTTACTTCAAAATGTCCCAGGGTGGTTTTGATTGGAACAGCAGCCTTTCTCAGGATAGTGCGGCCGGACTTCCTGATGAGGTCGCTGGGCATGAAGTGCTGGGAGCACACTCTGGCCCGCTCACTTCCAATCGACGCTCCTAGGCCCTGGCATTCTGAGACCCATGCCTGCAACCTGCCAGAAGATGGAATATGCATGTACTAACCATAATAAGACAAATAATTTTCTGTATGACTCATCCCAAAATATCTGCCCAAGAACAATATAGCAATCTTCTTGTTGCATCCCTAACTGCATTTCACATTTAACCTTTTTGGGATCTTAATTAATCTATGTAAGATCAATTCAATTAAAAACAAAAAGTTCTGCACACAATTAGATGAGGCCAAAAATACAACATGCTAACTACTCTCCTGCAGCAGCAGAGAACACTTGTAGGGTGATCTCAATGAGCATTGATGGCCATATAAAAAGTTAATTAATCCTTTGCCCAAATTCAATCCAACCAGTGAAAAAAGCATATTTCTTACAAACACAGTAAATTTTATGTAGCGTACATTTGCTAAAATGCCAAAAGTTTGCCAGCAATTTATCCTAAACATCAACTGGCGAACCAGAAGACATTTGGCTTGAAACTACCAGCGCTGTTCATCACAGAATTTTAGTCAGCAGTTCCACAATACCACATTCACAGACAACAGACAACTGGAGTGTCTTTTCACTAAGGTTCCCTCCATCTTTCGCTGTTCCCCTCTACCCTGATGGTCACTCTGGCATCAGGGAACCAACCAGGTAAGTAGACCAGGTAAGTAATATTTGTGACTTCTACATCATAACACAGATTTCCCCTATGTTATTTCAATGGGAGAGGTCATCTCATGAGGTGACGCTAGGTCAGCAAATCTGAAAATCCTGTATATACATTTTCTAAACCATAGAAGGGCCATCAACTGTAGGAATTTCGGTTGCTGACCATCCAATTTTCAATCGCGGAATAACGATCGCAGACCACCTATTTTTATTGTGTGAACAGCACTGGAAACTACTAGCCTCCTTGCCTAGTACCTATTGGCCAAATTATTGTCATTGAAAAAGTTGGAACTACTTATACCCTAATATTAAAGTGAAAAAAATTCTTGAAAACACTGCTAACCGAGCTGGTTCCTTTGAAATCCTGAAGAGCACTATATCGCTTCCCTCGTCTTTCCTGCTGCAGCACCCTGGTAGGCAGCAGTTGACATATTTTTCCCAGGAAGACTTCATCATAGGATAGGAAAAACAGAATTTAGGCACGAAATGAACAGTATATCACCACAGACACACGCATAAACTCACACATGAAGTCAAACGACACAGTAATCAAAGCAACGATAAAGAGAGAAACTGAACTGCCTTCAATGCGCCAGTTTGTATGCGAAAAAGCTCCTATTCCTTCAACACGTGAGCCAGCTTTGTGCCAGCTCCATAGACAAAGCACTATTGTGCCAGCACAATATTTGACCTGGATTTAAGCTATAGAAATTTCTCAAACTTGTTTTTTGTCTATCAAATATGACAATGTAATTCAAAAAATATTATTTTCTCCCTTTAATCTTTCAAAGATGTCTTTTTTGTCCTAAGACGATCAGCAATCAGCTGTAAAAAATGAAACAGGCCTCCAAGCCTGAGCAACAGAGCTTTGGTTTACCTTCTTTCTATTACCTTGGCTACGCTGGTTGTCCGGGAGTCATCGGCGCAGATCTGTAGTCGACAACCAAATCGTACACAAATAACGTAACATTGCTCAACAGAATAACACAGTGCTGCCACCTACACGGAGACGCTAACACTACGTTCTGAGCTCTGCCGACAGGTCTGGTTGTCTGGCGTCCGACGCCCGGCTGCCTATTGCGACTGCTGTTGGCGGCTGCTGGAGTTCCTGTGACCACCTGCTCCGAGCGCTGTTGCTGGTACCAGCCCTGCCTATCGCTGTTTCCACAGCTGACCTGTAAATATTATCTCTATCGGACTAGGTGGTGTTGGTTTCTAGGATTCCGGCCACCTAGTACCCCTTTTCCTCAGTCCCGCCCCGCATCTTTCTCAACTATCATTTCTCTCTTCGGCCTGAAACCCGAGCGGTGGTTAGCCTGGGTGACCTCACTTGTTGAACCTCTGGTTCTTGGGTGAGGGGCTTTGACTGGACCTATCGGTCCTTCATTGCCAAAATCCCTAAACGTACGGCCAGTAGACTGTCTTTCACCCTCGCTAATTAGCAGTGAGGTCCCACATATACCCTCCACGGGCTGCGTCTATGCAAAGGTGTCACGGCACCTGCCCATAAAACACTACCTTAAAATAACGTAGGTCCCAGTTAGGACCCTTTCGAGGCTAATAGCCACCTAGGTCCCTGATAGGTCCTGAAGAGGCCCCCTGCCTCCCCTCCGATTAGTGATAGGTCCTGAAGAGGCCCCCTGCCTCCCCTCCGCTCAGTAACCTTCTAGTGGCTGTAACAGCCCACTGTAATTAGGAAATTTCAGCCGATACTCCAGATAGGATAAAATCCCACACCACGCTGTATATAGGTTAACTTCCCATTAGTTAAAGCTCTCTGGCCTAGCCTTCCAATTCACCAGCCTTACACAAGAGCCAGTCAGTTAGCGTCTCCTCAAAATTCTCTACTGCACAAGCACTCACCCTCCCTGCCTCATTCTCTGGCTCCGCCGTCATTTAAGCTAGCCGGGCCGCGTGGGGAAAACCGCCCGACGCTCTGACGTCACGCACACGCTCTGACGTCACACACACGCTCTGACGCCACAGCCTCCAGAACTTTCTCACGCTACGCAGAAAGCGCGCGCAGCCATAAAACTGAAAACTAAACTCGAGCGGTTCTGCACGGTATAACGTAAGTTAATATAGCCAGCCATTCTCATGGATCGCCTTTCCGTCCCCCCTCCCCCACCACGTGGCGCAATCACTTTTTGGCGTAGGTGGACGCCCGCTGCGGGCTGGGAGGATCTCCCGACCCGCACTAGTTCTCCGCCAGGTCTTCCGACCGAAAATCCTCCCGCCCCTCAGGCACCTAAAATCACCAGGAAGACCTGGACACCAGCAGCAGGGTGGCAAAGCCACTCTGCACGAGTGACTGAAAAGTCTGATTTTCCCTTGCTACCTGCCCCCAAGCATTCTAAATTCACAGGTGCTCCCCTTCCCAGGCGCCGCCAAAGGCAGGCTCCGAGAAGGCCTTTAACGAGTGGCAGCCTACCCCCTCAGGGTAAAACGGCTGCCACTCAAACCAAAATCCAAAAAGTAAACATTTCAACCCAAACTGAAACTGCTCCTCTCTCCTTGGAAAGAAGCGATGCTTCTTTCCAAACAGCACCAACCACCCGCACTTGCGGATCCCAAACCGACCTCATAGGTCATTATATGCAGTTTCAGTTCTCAAGTGACTTTGAAACGTCAGACGACAAAAGTCAGTCTGGCAACGAGCTGTCCGGGACAGAGACCGTCTCTGACACCAGCAGTGCTTCAGAGACGAGCTCTGCAAAAACTGTTATAAACTCTTCCAGAGCTCCCCTCCTGGAAACCCCCAGCCCCGGCTCCTCCAGCCCCGGCAGCTCACCCGTAGCAAGGAAAATTAGCTTTTCCAGACACTCCACCCCAGTTTCTCCTGCTAGCGATAGCAGCAGCAGCAGGTGCTCGTATAACCTTCGTAAGCGTAGATCCCCTAATCACAAACGTTAAAAACCACCATGGGTTCAATTCTACAATGGAATACAAATGGCCTTATCGGGAAATTCCCGCTTTTTTCATCAATATTTGCTGAGAAAAAACCGGCACTAGCAGCATTACAAGAGACCCACTTTTCTGATAAAGATAACGATAAATACAAAATCTCGGGTTACTCTTGGTATCGCCATAACGTAAACGCTGCTGTCCGTAAGGGAGGCACAGCCATCCTAATAGAAAATAGCATCCCACACAGTCACGTGCCTTTGGTAACATCACTAGACTGTGTAGCTATTAGCTTGAAAATACAACACGTCCAATTGACGGTTGTCTCAATATACATATCCCCTTGCGACCCTGATCCAACGGATCGGGAACTCGCACAACTATTTAATCAAATTAACGGGCCTTTGTTATTACTTGGAGATTTGAATGGTCACCACCCATCCTGGGGCAGCGCCACGCCAAACCGTAGAGGTGAAATTATATATGACGCAATAGGTTTTCAAAATTTAGTTATCCTAAATAACGGCGCACCAACCCGCCAAGCAACGCAAAGCGGATATTTAGACTCAGCCATTGATATTTCGTGCTGCACGCCTAGAATTGCGTCACTGTTTACCTGGGATGTCGAAGACAACCCAGGCATGAGCGATCACCTCCCAATCAAAATCAATGTCCCCCAAGGAGCACTCGACCGCGTTGATCTGTTTACCCCTTCCTGGAGTCTAAAACGAGCGGACTGGACAAAATTTGAGGCAGAGGTCGACCTCACACTGGTCACCGAAGGTGACCCACACTCGGCAGACATTGAGTTAATACTAAGAGCCATAAGCTCAGCAGCACAAGTAGCAATACCAAAAACCAAAGGACCCCGAAAGAAAAACGGAGCCCCATGGTGGAACGCAGAGACGGCACACGCCAAAGCTCAAATGATTAGAGCCCGCAAGGCATATGAGAGGAGGGCACACAGCCCTACTCGATCCGCACTTCGGGCAGCAAAAGAACACTTTCGAAACACGTGCAAGCGGGCTCAAAAGGACAGTTTCAACTCCTTTGCCTCCAAATTCAACCGCTTCACTCCCACCACCCAAGTTTGGAAAACCATTAGAGCTTTCTCTGCGAGGCGACCACCCCGTGGACCTTTCCCTCAGCTAGAAATAGCTGGCCAACCCATCACCGAACCTAAGGAAGTCATGGATAAATTCGCTGATCATTACGCCAGTGTCGCAGCTAATAACTCATACAGCCAGCGCTCCAAAGACCAGGCAGAATGGTGCAAAAAGCACACATTCATCAATTATGGTAATCAAGAGTATTATAATGTACCATTTACAATGACCGAGCTAAATTACGCCATTAGCAAGTGTGGAAACACTGCAGTGGGCCCTGACGAAATTCACTACTCTTTCTTCAGGCACCTCAGCCAAACAGCACTAAAGTACCTGCTTTCGGCCATTAACAACATGTTTCTTAGCGACTCTTTCCCCACATCGTGGCGAGAGAGTATTATCATCCCCCTTCCAAAACCTGGCAAAGAAAAAACAGACCCAAAGGTTATCGCCCAATTTCGCTTACTAGCTGTGCTAGCAAGCTTGTCGAGCGCATGGTAAACGTTAGACTTCACGAGATCCTCGAAAAGAAGCTTGATGCTATGCAATCAGGCTTCCGGCGCGGGCGAGCCACCACTGACAATTTGGTGAAACTAGTCAGTGACATCCAAAATGGCTTTTACAAAAAGCAAGTAACAATAGCTGCATTCTTAGACATTAAATCGGCGTTCGATCGCGTACAAAAAGACGCCCTTTTGTTTAAATTAAGCAAACTAGGAATTCGCGGCCACCTTGCAAAATTCATCGAAAACTTCCTCAAGGACCGAAAATTTAAAGTCCGTTGTGGCACCACATTCTCCTACCTGGCAACCCAGGACCAAGGCACACCCCAGGGTAGCGTTCTGTCCCCCACCCTCTTTTTAGTAATGATCAATGATCTCTTCGCCAAAAAGCTACCGCCTGGAATAAATTACTCCCTCTTTGCGGACGATGTCGCCATTTGGAAAGCCACTGCAATCGATACCAGGCGGTATAACGAACCAGAATTCCAACACGCAACTACACAGTTGCAGGACAGCTTAAACGACATCGATAATTGGTGTAGCTTAATGGGTCTATCACTCTCGGCGGAAAAATCATCAGTCGTTGTCTTTGCCAGAGCGCATTCCAGACACGACCCTCCACGGCTCCAAATCTCGGGTAAACCTATTGAATGCACCAATAGCTTCAAATTCTTGGGCGTCACCCTAGATTCCCGATTAAGTTTCAATGAGCACATCACCAAAGTCGTCTCTAGCTGTCAAAAGCGAGTCAACATTCTCCGCATGCTCGGCGGCACAGAGTATGGCGGGGATCGAAAGACCCTGCTTATGCTCTACAAGTCCCTAATTCGGTCCATTCTCGAATATAATTCGTTCGTTTTTGACTCGACGAACAAGACCAATAAATTAAAGCTAGAGCGAGTCCAAAACGCCAGTATCCGGGCAGCCACAGGCGCGCTCAGAGAATCCCCCATCACCAGCCTACTAACTGATAGCGGGCTGTGCCCACTACAGACAAGACGCGACGCCCAGCTTATTTCTTACTACATCAAGGTTCAATCCACCGAAAATCACCCGGCAAAACAATGTTTTGCCCATCCCAGACGAGCAAATAAAGCCACTCTACAGAAGTGGCCCCCATTTAAGCACAGAGTAGCGAAAACCCTGGAAAGCCTAAATCTTGCACTGCCAGCGACAATAGGCAAACCCCCACTCTCCCGCTTCTGGACTCGAAAAGAGCCCAAAGTGGAATTTCTCTTCACTTCCCGTAAAACGGACTTCTCAGAGGAAGAAGTCTCCCAAAAATTCCTAGAGTTCCGATCTTGTAACGCGGAAAAGACCTTTATATTTACAGACGGCTCCAAAATAGGCGAAAAAGTAGGCCTCGGCATCTGGGGGCAAAACATTTGCCTTCAGAAAAGACTTCCGGACAACTGCTCCATCTTCACAGCCGAGGCTGTTGCCATCCTAAATGCATTAGCCATAATCAGAACCCAAAATATCAACTCAGCCGTCATCTGTTCAGACTCTAAATCTGTCCTGCAGGCCATCAGTAACGTAGTCAACCCCAGCCACCACGTTATAGCAGATATTCAGAAAGGTATCGATGATACCCCTGATGTCTCTTTTCTTTGGATCCCGGGCCACTGCAAAATTCAAGGAAATGAAAAGGCCGATGAGCAGGCAAAAAGTCCCTAGAACTTAGAGAGATCGAACCCTTAAAGTGGTCTGGAGACGATAGCAAAGCTCTCCTCCAGGACACCATCCGGAAGCAAATTCAACATATCTGGACCACAAACCACAGCGCCCACCTATTTTATATCAAGCCTAGCATCGGCTACTGGCCCAGTTCCAACCAAAAGAGTCGCAGGCGCGAGGTTATTCTAACCAGACTCAGAAATGGACACACAAAATTAAATGCCTATTGGAACGCGGGTACCTGTGGTACCTGCGACGCAATGGAGAATCCCCATCACATTCTCATCGATTGTCCCCAGCACAATACCCATCGGCAACCCATGCTAGATTACTGCCGAATCCAAAACATCCCTGTAGACCTAAAAACTCTGCTCGGTAACGACCATCCTGAACTTCTCGAAAAAGTCTTTACATTTCTAAAGGACTCTGGGCTAGAGAAGTTTCTATAAATCACTCCTCCCAGTATATATGATGAGGGTGCATGGTGCACCCCCAAAGTAGGACTTGCCTATTTTCTAATCATAGCTGATCCACTGCGAAATTTAAGCAATAGTTTTGTAACCTTTAAATGGTTCATTGTAGGCTAAGGATAGGTTATGTTAGGCTAACTTTGAAATCAGGTTAGGTTAGATAGGTTAGATTTCTTCACCGCAGTGATACCTTTCACTGCGGGTCTATACTAACCACACCTATACTCTTACTAACAATCTAACTATCCTCTCACACTTCTTTCTCTGCGCGGCGGCTGCCCAGCCGAAGAGGGGAGCTGCAACTTCACCTCCGGGTTGCAGGGTAAATCGCGGCACCCTGGCCAGGTGTTTAGCGCACTTTCTAAAATACGAAATTATTGAGTTAACGGAGGCTTTCGAGTAACGTATACAAGCGGACATCAATAGCTGACACACAAAATTCTAAATTCTAAATTCCAAATTCTAAATTTCAAATTCTAAATTCCAAATTCTAAATTTCAAATTCTAAATTTCAAACTCTAAATTTAAGGTCTTCAGCCACAGAAATAACCTTCGCACTCTGCGGGACTAAATTTATTAAAAGACCTCCCTTGGCATGGCTATGCCATTGCCACGACCGTCCATTTGCAAGCTAAAATATCTTGCAACCCATTACTTGAAATAACTCCCATTGCTTTAACAGACTAACGTAGCTTACCCTCACACAAAATTCTAAAAATTCTCCCACACACTCCTTTAGAGGCGGGCAAAGGTGCTATGCACAGAACGCCTAATAAAAAGCCATTGCTTGCTTGGATCGCCTTAACAATGCAAACCTGCCAAGCGGAGCTTGGCTGGTTGGTAGTTATGACTCCATCCACCAAAATCTTGCGAAGGAATCTACCTTCAGTCTGGACAAGGCCATCAGCCGAAAGGTGACAGGCAGCTATGAAATTATCCGGCACCAAAAAGATGTCCTTGTTAAAACCAGCAACGCTGCCTCAACCAAAGCCCTCCTTGGCATCAAAACTTTCGGATCGAAACCGGTGAGTTTCACCATTCATAAGTCTCTGAACTTCTACCGGGGCACAATTCGTGCGCCAGAGGCTTCCCACCTCTCTGAAGACGAAATCGAGCGCAACTTTGATTTTGAGGGCCAAAGTGTGCTCACCATTCAAAGACTCACTCTCCCCAAGCCCACCACCGAAAAAGCCCCTCACCGTAAAGACAATCGCTTCCTCGTCACCTTCGACACAAAGTGCCGAGATGACTGTGGCCGTGTCAAACTGGGCGACTGTGTCTACCCAGTGAAGCCGTTCTACCCCAACCCCATCAGGTGTCAAATCTGTCAAAGGTACGGCCACGTTGAGTCCAGCTGTAAAAACCCCGCCCCCCGCTGTGGCAAGTGCAGTGCTGCACACCGAACCCAAGACTGCACCTCCCTTAGCCTCCTGTGTGCTGCCTGTGGCGGCGCCCATGGGGCTACCGATCCTAAGTGCCCAGCCTGGCTCCGTGAAAAACATGTAAATATGGTGGCTGAAGACGAAAAAGCTCCCCTTCGACCTGGCCCGCAAAAAAGTGCGTGAGAGCGAAAAACGCCACTCCCTAACCCAGGCACGTAGTGGCAAGGCCACCGCGGCAGCCCCCAGCACAGCTGGCCAGGCCACTCCTCAGCTCACCGCCTCCCAAAAGCGTCCCCTTCGCCCCCTGATGGAGCCGCTAGTTATGGTACCCTTTCGGCTGGCCATCCCCCATGTCATGCAAAACACGCACCACAGCACAAACACCTTTTGGCGCAAGTGGACTCCCAACATGGGCTGGACGGATCCCCCAGCCAACCCAGCCTGTTCCATTCCGGGTCTTCCGCCCAAAAGTACCGCCGCCCCCCGTCCCTCACATGGCACCAGGAAGACCTGGACCCCAACCGAAGGGCGGCAAAGCAGCCCTCAGCAGGTGCCTAGCTGTACCGAGTTTCCCCCGCTCCCAGCCCCCTCCCACCCAAAAGTCACCGGTGCACCCCCTCCCAGGCGCCGCCTACGGCGGGCGCCGGGACGGAAACACCAGAGTGGCAGCTCCCCCCTTCCAGTAAGACAGCTGCCACTCAAACAGAAAAAGTCAGTGTAGCCACCCAAACCGAAACCTCTCTCACGGACAGCAGCAAGGCTCCTGTCTCTCAAGCACCGACGACCCGCCATTGTGGCTCTCAAACAGATCTGGCATGTCATTACATGCAATCCCAATTTGCCAGTGATTCCGACACGTCAGGTAGCAACAGCGAACCTGATAGTGAGCTGCCCGGGACCGAGTCTTACCCAAATGCTGACAGCATCTCGGTCACAGACTCTGTAGAAAATAGTTATCTCATGTCGGCCTCCCCCACCAGTTCAGTCTCATCCATATCCCTCAGGCCCGGCAGCCCCCCGGTGCCGAGGAAACTCCGGTACACCCGGCACTCGTCCCCCGTTTCCACTACCAGCGACACGAGTAGCACACATTCCTATCACCTCCGCCCCCGCCCCCGCAAACCCCCCCAGCATCTACGACATTAAACCACCATGGGTTCAATTCTCCAATGGAACACAAACAGTCTAATTGGGAAATTCCCCTTATTTAAATCAATCTTTGCTGAGAAAAAGCCGGCAGTAGCAGCACTCCAAGAAACCCTCTTTAATGATAATGATAATAATAAATTCAAAATCTCGGGTTACTCTTGGTACCGCCATAATGTAAACGCTACTGTCCGTAAAGGAGGCACTGCCATCCTTATTGAAAATAGCATCCCTCACAGTGAAGTGCCTTTGGTTACGCCACTCGACTGTGTCGCTATTAATGTAGAAATTCAGCACGTCAAATTGACGGTGATTTCACTGTACATCTCTCCAAGCGATCCTGACCCGTCGGCTCGGGACCTCGCCCAACTTTTGGCACAAATCCCCGGCCCTTTGCTACTACTTGGAGACTTGAACGGTCATCATCCCTCATGGGGCAGCGCCACCACCACTCGCAGAGGCGAAATCATCTATGACGCAATAGACTCTCAAAATCTAGTTATCTTAAATAACGGCGCTCCGACCCACCAAGCAATGCGCGGTGGGCATTCTGACACTGCCATTGACATCTCGTGCTGCTCTCCTAGAATTGCGTCACTGTTCACCTGGGAAGTCGAAGACAACCCAGGAATGAGCGATCACCTCCCAATAAAAATTGGTATTCCCACAGGCTCAATCGACCATGTTACTCTTTTTTACACCCTCATGGAATCTAAAACGTGCCGACTGGAACAAGTTTGAGGCAGAGGTCGACCTCACACTTGTCACCGGAGGTGACCCCGACTCGGCAGACAGACTCGGTACTAAGAGCCATCAGCTCAGCAGCACATTTAACAATACCAAAAAGTCAAGGCCCCCGACAGAAAAAAGGAGCCCCATGGTGGAATGCAGAGACGGCACACGCCAAAGCTCAAATGATTAGAGCCAGGAAAGCCTACGAGAGGAGGGCACACAGCCCTACTCGCAATGCCCTCCGGGCAGCCAAAGCCCACTTCCAAAACACGTGCAAGCGGGTCCAAAAGATAGTTTCAACGCCTTCGTTTCTAAATTCAACCGCTTCACACCCATTTCTCAAATCTGGAAAACCATTGGAGCTTTCTCTGCGAAACGACCGCCCCGTGGACCCTTCCCTCAACTGACAATCTCCGGCCAAAACATCACGGCACCCAAGGAAGTCATGGACGCCTTTGCTGATCATTACAATGGCGTTGCAGCCAACAGTTCCTACAACCAGCGCTCAAAAGACCAGGCCGAATGGTGCAAACGCCGCACATTCTTCAATTCTAGTAATCAGGAGTACTATAACGTACAGTCCCCCGCAATTGAAATTGCCATGACTAGGCTCGACCGGTTTAGGATGAATATCTCGCAACCTATGGCGTCTATAGCTTTATAAACGGGTTCTTCTTATGTATTTTTGCAAGAGCTTTCCAGTGGTTACCATTATTTCCTAATCTGACATCTGCGTGAGAAAATATTACACAATTACTGATTTTGCTGCATTCTGACGGGGTAGTCTTCGGCTGACTTGCCACCGCCCCTGATAATCCCCGACCCTTCGCTCGACTGGCACGCATACCTGGGTCACGTGATTACTACGTGTTTACAACGACAGGTGCAAGGCCACACGTAGTAAATAGTGTGTGGCGCGCAGGGGGCACAGTGTTTTGAACCGAGGTGATCAGTACTGTCTCGCAGGTGTCTAGCCCCAGGCGGTCCGTCCAGTGACCGAGGCGCCTGGGCACGAGAGTCCAAGACTGGGTATGTCTGAGTTATGGCTTCAAACAATGTTTCCAGCCTCATAAGGCTCACAGGATCACTGCTGAAATATTTTTTTCTGGCGGATTAGAGTTCATGGGGTTTAAAACGGCACCCTGTGGCCGAATTTTGTTATTTAACACCCGCCCCGGTGGGTGTCCGAGCCATCTTTTGCTGTAGGGGGAGAACACTTCCCCTCGAACCCGGCTCCTATGCAGGATAGAGGGAAACGCCAACACTGGTAAATGGTTCATAAAAATTTATCGCAAAACTACATTTCTCACTTTTTGTCTCAGGTCAATATTTAGGTCATGACAGGTAAAAAAATGTGATAGGTTGTAGAGGAGTTTAAGAGGCCTATCGTCTGACTGAATTCAGTTAGTATAAACTGTATGGCGCCATTGGCTTCCTCTTTTTACGGAAAATTGAACCATGTATAATATGACTATACTACATGAAATCATAAAAGTAACGTGACCTAAAGCTGGGTCAAGGTCTTTATCTGATCTAGCATAATCAATATGCATATCAATCAACTATCATCCAAACGTAATGGTATCAAAATAAAAAACTTTTTCATCATTTCCTGCGAAATTATTGACCCAAGTCTACCTGTTTAACCCTCGCCCCGGTGGAAGGTGCTTAAACACCCCCTCGGGTGTTTTCCGGTGGCACGAAAAAACGGCGGCGCGAGGCGCCGCCGTATTTAGCACACTTTATCCTTGATTGATTCCGCATCTCAGTTCAGGTCACCAGTGCAGGTGACCTCACCTCCAAAAATGTTTAAGCGGCATAAGTAAGAAATGGGTAAATTTATCGAATAAAACTTATTCCATATAATGGGCCCACCGAGTGCTACAACATATATTCCGGGATTTTTCATATCGATGACCTAAGGTCAACTACGGACCATGACCTCGCTATTGTAAATACATGGGAAAACAGAAATTGGGCTGTATTTGTGTACTCAACAGCTGAGAAAACCTCAATATTCCCTAAATCGTAGTATCCTGGGACCCTTTCCAGGCTCCTGTTGCAATTTTTGACCTGTGACCTCTGAGAGGTCATCTGGGGCTATTTAAGCAGTTTTCAGACTTATGTCAATAACTGCATGAAATGATCCAGCTTTTATTTTGATATCATTGCGTTCAGATTGCTATTGCGAGTCGATTGATTGCATATTGACTATGCTAGGTTAAAAGAGACCCTGAGCTGAGGTCTGGTCATTTTTAAGTTTTGACCTAGTATGGCTCGTTCGATTTTCCGATTTGATTCATCATTCGATTTTCCGTGACGAGAGGAAGCGAATGGTGTCTTACTCAACTCTCCAGACGCCAGATACCAAAAACTCTACTCAAAATCCCACTTCCTTTGACCTGTCATGACCTCAAAATTGACCTGAGCCAAAAAGTGACAAATATAATTTCTTCATGAATTTGTATGAACTATCCAACAGCGTTCGCTTTTTTCGCTATCCCACGTAGAGGCCGAGTTCGAGGGGGTGTTCAAACACCCCCCCTCCCACCAGGGCAAAGATGGCTCGTGGGCCCACTGGGGCGCGGTTTAAGCAATCCAAGATGACCTCTCAGAGATCACAGGTCCAAACTTGCACCATGAGCCTGGAGAGGGGCTTAAGCTACTACGATTTGGAGAATGTGAAGGTATTCAACTACATATCAACAGAAATAAAACCATTTCCCTAAATTTTTGTTTTCCCATGCATTTCCAATGGAGAGGTCATGATCTGTATTTGATCCTAGGTCATCGATATGTAAAATCCCGGAATATGTTTTGCGCTAATTGATGGGGCTATTATGTGATATGAGTTTTAAGAAGACAGATTCACACCATTCCTACTCATGAAATCTTAAACTTTTTGGAGTTGAGGTAACTTGACCTGCACTGTTGACCTGACCTGAGATGGTGCAAACGTAAAATTCTAGAAAATGTTGAAGAATTAATTACGGATAGGGTGCGCCAAGTACGGCGGCGCTTCGCGCCGGTATTTTTATGCACAGTCGGAAAAATCTGAGGGAGGGTGTTCAGACCCCCTCCCTCCGGGGGAGAGTGAAGACGACGCCAAGAAATTTTTGATTTGGCTGAATCCAGTCAGGTGCAAGGGATAATAATGGGAAAAGCCAAGTATGTCAACCAGACACCACCTGGCCTCTTTTCGCACCCACTACGACGTGGGGCGTCAGTCCATCTTCCTTTCCCCTGTTAACTCAAGAGGCAAAGGTGATACGAAAAATAGAAATGGCGCTGGAAGCTCCTTGCCGTCTTGTTCTAAAGATATGAGCACAAACAAGCTCGAAACTATGACCTCCGGTGATCCCTGGTAGCGTCTTTACTGACGTGATCTCAAAATAACTAGACGATATCTGGGAAATTTTTATTTCGAAGAGCTTTTGAATGAGGAGGAAACTCGACCATGGCCTGCTGTAGGAGTCGCGTTTTTCCCTTGCTTTGTCGTTCTTATCTAAGAAAAACAAAAATGACCCACATGGGCGTGGAAATCACGTTAAAACTCGTTCACCTGACCTGAACTGTTATCAATTTACAGTTATAAGTTGTCAGGTTGATAACCATAAATTGGTGTAAGTCGACTAGTCTCTCATTTAAATCGGCTCCGAATAACTCGCCAAAAATGAGGATGGGGCCCGGGAAGAGCACCAAGGCGATTAAAATTATGTATATGGGCATATTTTTTCCTTTATATTCCCCGCTTAGCTTATCAATGGAATGGCCTGGGGTTGTGGGGTAAGTTTGAATTCAAATTGTTTATCAGGTTTAACATATATGCCTGTTCCATAGGTGTCTGTTCCTGTTGTGAATTATGCTGATAGTATTGTCACCATTGTGCTGCAAAATAAATAAATAAATATCTCTTTATTATATGGTAATCAGGACTTATGGACCAGAAAATGGTTAAAATGAAAATGATTAACATATTTGGCTACAATTCATGAACGCTAGGTCGCTAAAACTCCTTATGAAGAACAAGAAGTGAGCATGAAAAAGTGCCGTTTGGCTAATGGGGTCTCAATCACAAAAAGGTAGATAAATCCATGAGGTAATGAGTCGAAACCTGCCACTACACTAAAAATGACTAAAACTATCGACTTGCAAGTACTGAATCCTCATATTTATTTGAAATGTTTCGAAATTAGGAGCAGATATTCTGCCTGAATTTTATTCCTTTGTTTTCTTGTTGCTCATGTGTCCAGAGCGAAATACACACATTCAGGTCTTACTTGTTTTCGCATTTTTCCAGGGACAAAGGAAGAAAATGGGTTCAAAGCAGCTTTGGGGGTTTACACACACCGACTGTTGAGGCTATATAGTGTCGCCAACTCTCATGTTGCTGGGAGATGGGCACAAAGGGAACATTACATGAATCGAAAAAGAGCTATTGTTTTCTTTATTAGGCTCTTCGGTTTCCTACCTTGCCCTTGCTTGCCTGGTTATGTGGTCATAACGACCTTCCTCAAAGGTCACATTAGCCCTTGCCAAACGGGAAAAGCCTTCAGGTATTTCGAGCTAGAGGGGTACTGTTTGCCAGTTACGGAAAAATTCCAAAGGCTGGGGACCATTGGTAGGGGCTGCCAACCAACAATGGTCATCCGCTTATATTCAAATATATCCTGATTTGCACAAATAAGTATTCAGATAGAGGGATGTCTTCAATTCCAATTAAATGCTAGAGACGCTGTATTGGAGTGGTCAGCGTAGCTGGATTCCACCCAGCCGACCCGGGTCCAAGGCCCGGCGGTTTCCCCTGAACAAGGAGCAAGCTGGTTCCCGGGATATCTTTTCAACAGTAAAAAAGTTGGCGACACCATATGACACTGGCAGTTGGTGCATCGATAAGCCCAAAAATTATTTATTACGTATAATATCGTATAAAGTTAGTGATAAGGGGATGAGGTGGCTTAGTGGATAGCACGCTTGTCTTCTAAGCCACCGGTCCCGGGTTCAAGTCCCGGCGGAGCCTCTGAATAAGTCGATCTGATCCCCAAAATCCCTTCCAACAGGGTGAGAGTTGGGGACCCCGTATGACCCTGGCAGTTGGTGCGTCGTTAAACCCCAACAATTCTTAAAGTTAGTGATAAATGCTCATGTGCCTCTTTCCGGGCGACCAAAACCAATGCAGATACGTTAAGTTGAGATGACAGCTAAGGATGCACGATAGTTAGGGGCCTCTGAGCCAGCTAGGCTTTCGAAAGATTGCACGAGCTTAAAACACCCTTTAGCCCAAGGGGCTCAATATTAGGCTGCGGGAGTTCTAAAAAATTTATCGAGGCTAAAGATTTAAACTCAATGAAATCCCAAAACAATATACTGACAATAATCTCACGGGCTAAACCAGAATCAGACCAGCTTAACATTCGTTTCCAGTCCAATTTTAGTCTTGTTGGTAATATACCCTCTCAGGTCAAGGGAGCAGCGTAGGCTTCAGGGGCGTACGCAGACCCGAGTTTTGGGGGGCAAACCCATGTCTGCCTGTCCTCCTGTGGGGGGGAAGGGGGTGGGAGCGAAGATTTTTTGCTCTACATACCTATTGTAAACACCTTTTTCAGTGCTCGACAGATCTAGTATAAGTTACCTCTCCAAGTGCATGATCGCTCTCCGGGGGAGGGGGAGCGAATATTTTTTTGCTCTACAGGCTTAGTGTACACACCTTTTTTCAAAAATTTCTCCGGCGTTTGGGGGAAACATAGTTTGGCCCCCCTCCAGCGCTTTGGGGGCCATGACCGGAATGCCCCCCCTGCGTCCGCCAAAGGTAGGCTTTGGTTACAAGGTCCCCCGGGTAATATTCTGGTGTCGCCCAACCAGAATATGTAAACAATATTTATCCTAAAATATTTTCATTTCAGCGACACATCGAACAATTTTAACATCAATAATAGCTGGAAGCAATGTCGTGCTAAATTTCGAAGAGTAGTAGCTCTCGAGTTGGTGGATTTCATCAGAGAAACATTCACTATTCACTGCCCTTTTACCCTCGGTGGTCGCACGTGGCAACGAGACCCCTCAAACAGCACCCAGTTCTAATGGAGGACCCAAGGGGAGGGGGACAATACGTATTTTCTCCCCGAACGAAAAAGCTCGGAGCAAAACCATAATGTTATCCCCCTCCCCCAAGCTATCGACCTTTTCCCCGGCTCCTTTTAAGTTCATAAGCAAGGTGTTGGTGCTTTAACTGAAGAAATCATTTTCAAACAGAACCAGTCAACTTCAGTGTGAATATTGGAGCCTGGTCCTCTTGATATTTAAAATCGTATTTGGATGAATGATCCTTGGATATCGAAAGCAAGCATTTTGTGGCCACATATTTCACCCAGTGACGCCTGTTTGTTTTGCTTTTCGACATATATTTACTCCCCACTCCCCGCCTCCCCAACCTGCCGGCTAGTTAGATTGTTCCAAAAGCTTTCACTGCGTGACGTTTTTTCCTGCGTTTCGATTTTTGTTTGTCCCACCAAAACTACCGTCTAGATCCATCACTGACCAATTTTACCGCTAATGATACTCTCAACAACGATCACTATCACCGCTAAAGCTGCTGCATAGGCTTTTATACCTTTGTAATACTGCTACAAATTATCTAATATTTTCAGCATAAAATATGATCATATCCTTCCGACAAGTGAGGGTGCTGCCAAAAGGCCGCAAGAAACCTAGCGCTGATTCCCTGGCTCAACTCCCCCGGGTTCAACCCCTTGGGTTCATGTCCAGGCAGATTCTCTGAATAGGTATGATGATCAAATGCACCAAATCTCTCCTTACAGGGTGAGAGTTGGTAACGCCATATAACTTTGAGAGCTGGAGCGTCGTCTAACCCCAACAATTTTTGTTAGAGACTACCGCAAACGCTATGCCAAGCTTGCACCGTGTGATGTCAGTCTAGAGGCCAGTTCATGGAAACTCAATCCTCCCCAGTTAAAGCAATGGTTGCCGTTCGTTGAGGGGAGACGACTGCGTGATTTTAGTCAAGCGAGGGCACAGTTTTATGCTCCCGAGAAATAGACTCTACAAAGGTTCTCAAGCTGGAAATTTAAAAATTCTCTGTGGACGGAATTAAGCTCATTTAGTTGGAAGCAATTGTCCCATAATAAATAATCGCCGCCACCAACGAAACAGTGATAGAGCCATTGAACCGTCACCCTTGACAAGAAAATTTCCCATCTAAAAACAAAACCTCGTCAGGTTCAGGCTTCTTGAGACCTTCGCAAAATGCTGCCCACACAATGCCCGATTTTCCTATTGTTTCTTAAATCGCGATGTTTAATGAAAATTGGGGGCCTGCCCCCACCATAGGGGGATCCAGGATCACCGATGGGGGTCACCTTGCCGGGGGTGGGACGTCATCCGTACAAATTGGGTGCCACTTTTGGCCGGTAAAAGCTTTCAGGTGGGTGCCAAATCCTATGGCGGGGTGCCGATTTTCGCATCCTGGGGGAGGGGGTGGAAGTGACATTTCAGGAAGTGCCATCGACCGTTTAGAGGAATGCTGTGATCATTTTAGGGACGCCGAGGGTCAATGAGGGGGGACCTGCATACCTTTACCCTTGGATCCACCTATGGCTCCAACTGTCCCCTCTTCTCACGAGTATCTGAAAATATTATTTTAACCCGCGCCCCACCGGGGGTCCGGCGCCACCTTCGCCCCACCGGGGGCCATCGATGGCCCCCCCTCTAACTCCGAAAATATTGGCGTTAGCGCAAATCTGCAAAGTGCAATAGAAAGCTCGCGTGAATTCAGTAAGAAATTACTTCACATGTTTTAGTGCTCAGGTGAATGGTTTGACCTCCAGAGGTCAAATTAGGTCAAGATCGGCTATTTTCACTCAAATATGCAATGATTAAGCAAACTGGGCATAACTCTTATGTCATTAGAGCTATTGAGGCCTGGTAAAGTACATTTGATAGCAAATTGCCAGTACTTTTTCCGTTATGTGGAACGTAAAGACCTCCCGCCAGTGGTTTGACCTCCAGAGGTCACCTCGTGACCTAATATGACCTAAGGTCACGAAAGGTCAAAAAGTGACCTTGCCGTATGTCAAATGCAAGCCAGTGACAAGACAAACACGATGGTGTTTGTTTCACCGCTCTAGCTTAATTAGGTCAAAAGTTATTGTCAAAATACTGTTTTTGACCCCTGGTGACCTTGGATGACCTTGGAAAAGTCAAAGGGCAAATATGACCCCTGGGATCCGTGAAAGGGTGTCCAAAAACATTGTTCTGAGCAGTCTGAGTATTTGCAATCATTTTTGTGGCTTTTATATCATGAAACAACTTTTCCCCATGCTTTTCCAATGGGAGAGGTCGCCTCGTGACCTGACCTCAGGGCACGAAATCGAAAAATCCCGGATATACACCTTATAGACCCTGGAGGGGTTATGAAGTGTAGGAAGTTTCAAATTGATCGACTTTGAAATGTAGCTCTTACAGAGCTCTAAAGGTGAAGTGAGGTGACCTTGGTTGACCTCGTCTGGTGACCTGACCTTGGGTGACCCGGGGTAAAAAATTTCAGGGATGATGGGAAAATGATGCAGTGAGAGGTAGAGCCCTCAAACGCGGTGCTGCGCCCCGTCGTTTTTCTGCTATCCCGGAAAAACCTTAGGGAGGGGGCCATCGATGCCCCCCCGGTGGGGCGAGGGTTAAGGAAACCTCCAAACAAAGTTGTATCACTGTATCAGCCGTTTTACCAGAATCCTGTCTAAATAAACATGCAGGTGAGGGGAGCCCGGCAGCCAATGACAGCTTACATGTTTCGCAACCCAAGCACAAGGACGGATATAGGAGGGAAAATTCGTGTGCTTCCCCGCAGCAAAATATATTCCGATGGTTTGCCCCATCTGTGCCCATCTTATTGGATATTGCTCCCCCCCTCAAAAAGCAACTCGTGGTTCTGCCACTGCATTGCATGGTTTCTGCCACTGACCGGGGCCCCAGGTCAGTGACGCCAGTTGTCCAGCACACAGCAACACAGTGGGAGCAATTGCAATACGAGTGCCCCTCAGACACGACAAGATTTGTGAGAGGGATGAATGAGCTGGCACAATGCCAACCGCCCATTCATCTGTGAGGTCACGTGGTCCTGGTATGGGCGAGAGGGTCAGGGATTATCAGAGGCGGTGGCAAGTCAGCCGAAGACTACCCCGTCAGAATGTGTAGCAAAATCAGTAATTGTGCAATATTTTCTCACCCAGATGTCAGATTAGTAAATAATGGTGACCACTGGAAAGCTCTTGAAAAAATACACATGATGCACCCGTTTCTAAACCTATAGGCACCATAGGATGCAAGATATCCATCCTAAACCGGTCGAGCCTAGTTATGGCAATTTCAATTGCGGGGGACTGTACCTTTTACAATGACCGAACTAAATTACTCCATTAGCAAGTGTGGAAACACTGCAGTGGGCCCGGATGAAATTCACTACTCTTTCTTCAGGCACCTCAGCCAGACAGCACTAAAATATCTTCTCTCGGCCATTAACAACATGTTTCTTAGCGACTCTTTCCCCACTATGTGGCGGGAGAGTGTCATCATTCCCATTCCAAAACCTGGCAAAGAAAAAACGGACCCTAAAGGTTATCGCCCCATTTCGCTTACTAGCTGTGCTAGCAAGCTTGTAGAGCGCATGGTCAACGTAAGACTTCACGAAATTCTCGAAAAGAAACTCGATGCTATGCAATCGGGTTTCCGGCGCGGGCGAGCCACCACTGACAATCTGATCAAACTGGTCAGTGACGTCCAAAATGGCTTTTACAAGAAGCAAGTCACAATTGCTGCATTCTTAGATATCAAGTCGGCCCTTGATCGTGTACAAAAAGACGTCCTTTTGTATAAACTTTGTAAACTGGGAGTCCATGGCCACCTTGCTAGATTCATTGACAACTTTCTTAGGGACAGAAAATTCAAAGTGCGCTGCGGCACCACCTTTTCCTATCTGACATCTCAAGACCAGGGCACACCCCAGGGTAGCGTTTTATCTCCGACCCTCTTCCTAGTCATGATCAATGACATTTTTTCCAAAAAGCTACCGCCTGGAGTTAAGTACTCCTTATTTGCAGATGATGTCGCTATTTGGAAATCCACTCCGGTCGACACCAGGCGGCGCAGTCAACCAGAATTCAAAACCGCGACTACCGAATTGCAGGGTAGTCTCGACGACATCCATGCTTGGTGCAATTCAATGGGTCTATCACTCTCGGCCGAAAAGTCATCAGTCGTAGTCTTTGCCAGGCCAGGTGTGAGACACGCTGTTCCTCAGCTCCAAATCTCAGGCAAACCCATTGAATGCGCGAAAAGCTTCAAATTCTTAGGCGTCATCCTTGATACCCGCCTTAGTTTTAACGAGCATATTACCAAAGTCGTCTCTAGCTGTCAAAAACGAGTCAATATCCTCCGCATGCTCGGCGGAACAGAGTACGGCGGGGATCGAAAGACCCTGCTCATGCTCTACAAGTCCTTGATCCGGCCCATACTCGAATATAATTCGTTCGTCTTTGACTCAACGAACAACACTAATAAGCTAAAGCTAGAGCGCATCCAAAACGCAAGTATCCGGGCAGCCACAGGCGCGCTCAGAGAATCCCCCATCACCAGTTTGTTAGTGGACAGTGGGCTGTGCCCTCTCCAAACAAGACGCCACTCCCAGCTTATCTCTTACTATATCAAGGTCCAATCTACCGAAAATCACCCGGCGAAACAATGTTTCGCCCACCCTGGACGTGTATCAAAAACTAATCGGACAACCTGGCCTCCATTTAAGAATAGAGTAGCTAAGACCCTGGAAACCCTGAACCTTGCGATTCCAGAAGCAATAGGCAAACCCCCACTCTCCCGCTTTTGGACTCGCAAACAGCCCAAAGTCGAGTTTCTTTTCACCACACGCAAAGACAACCTCACCACAGAGGAGATCTCCCAGAAATTCTTAGAGTTCCAGTCTAACAACACTGGCAAAACCTTCATTTTCACCGACGGCTCTAAAATAGGCGAAAAAGTAGGCCTCGGCATCTGGGGGCAAAATATTTGCCTCCAAAAACGACTTCCGGACAACTGCTCAATCTTTACTGCCGAGGCTGTCGCCATTCTAGATACACTAGTCCAGATCAGAACCCTAAATATTAATTCAGCCGTCATCTGTTCAGACTCTAAATCTGTCTTGCAAGCTATCAATAACGTAGTCAACCCCAGCCATCACGTAATAGCAGACATCCAGAAGGGTATCGACGATATCCCAGATGTCTCCTTTCTTTGGATCCCCGGCCACTGCAAAATTCTCGGAAATGAAAAAGCCGACGAACAGGCCAAAAAGTCTCTTGAACTCAGAGAGGTCGCACCTCTCAAATGGTCCGGAGACGATAGCAAAGCTCTCCTCCAGAACCATATCCGGAAGTACATCCAAAATGACTGGACCACTAACCACAGCGCCCATTTATTCCATATCAAGCCTAACATCGGCTACTGGCCCAGCTCCAACCAAAACAGTCGTCGGCGTGAGGTCATCCTGACCAGACTCAGAAGCGGACACACCAAATTAAATGCCTATGGGCGTGTAGGTACCTGTGGTACCTGCTCTGCCATGGAAAATCCCTACCATATCCTCATCGACTGTCCCCAGCACGACGCCCATAGGCAGCCCATGCTAGATTATTGCCGCAACAGAAACATCCCAGTAAACCTTTCCACTCTTCTCGGCAATGATCACCCTAAGCTGCTGGACAAGCTCTTTACATTCCTGAAGGCTTCTAGGCTCGAGAGCTTTATCTGAACGTCTATGGTGGCAGGTATGGAAAATACCTGCATCCGAATAGCACCCCTCATATTAGAAATAATTACACTAGAAACGTCCCTCTGACAAATTTAAACAATAGGTGCTTCAAACTAGGTTTTAACTGTCTGGTCCTGAAGTATGGTAGACTCAGAATAACTCCCACCATAGGAAAAAAAAACAAAAAAACAAAAAAACAAAAAAACAAAAAAAAGTTTAACTAACCACCTAACCCTACCTAACCATCCGTTCATATTTGCTAACCAACTAACCCTAACTTAAGGACTACTAACTATACTAACCACATCTAAGACTAACAACTAACCAACTCACACCCCTCCCTAACACTCTATCTGTTCTATTACCCTTCTCTCTTCCTCTATGCGGCGGCTACCCAGCCAGAGAGGGTGCTGTAACCTCACCTCCTGGTTGCAGGATAAAGACCCGCGGCATCACGTCATGTTGCTTGCGGGTATTTCTAATAACCCAAAATTATTCTTTTTCAATGGAGGAACTCGAGTAACGTAAGCAACCGGTTATTCGATAACAAGGAACAAAATTCAAAAAACTAATCTTTACGCTGGCAAGACTCTTCACGTACCCTTTTAAATCCTACCTGTGCCCCAGGCTCGGCATCTCTGCCGTAGCAATCCCCTTCCCTCGCAAGTGTTGCTACACTTCGCGACCCATTCCTTGAAATAAGATTCGTCCCTTTGTTCTGCGACATTAAAGTAAACACCCCTCCCGGAAAATTCTCCCCCACACTTTAGAGGCGGGCAAAGGTGCTTTGCACAGAACGCCTTATAAAAAGCCCTTAACTAACTAACTAACAACAGAATAAATCGAAAGAGAGCTATAATACGATCAGAACTGCTGTTATTGTTGTTATTTTATTCATTAATGTTTATTCTATATCTTCAGGGATGTCAGTCTTACAAAATATCATATGTTGAAGAAAAATACCGTTTCGTTATTGTCAAATGCTGCGTTTGAGTAGCTTGGTTGGTTGTCGGGTTGTCGGACGGCGGCGTAGACGGGTGAAGTGCTAACTCCTGCCGCCAGGGCAATTCCTTCAGAATTCAAATGTGAAATATTGACGGCTGGAGACGCTGGACATTTATTGAGGACGTTGCTTTTAGATATAGCGGGTGGGCAATGATGCAGCGCATACCGGAGGCTAATTTTTCCGGCTCGCGCCCTTTTAAAGTGGGTGAGAAAATAGTGTCAGTCTGGGCATTGTGGCTGAATGAGCACCTACAAACATTCCACGACCAGGCATCTCGGGAAAGCAGTGCTTAAGATCTTCCCAGAGAGCCAGTTTGGAACAGGACTAGGTTTTGGTTGGACAATACGTGATGAGCCAGTGCTTGTCTGCTCCGTATTATTCAAATTTGTCGAACAGATTTGCAGAGTTTTAACATGCAAGCTGCATGGTATGTCTGTTTTGTAAGTTTGATGTATGACGTATGTTTGATTTATGTGCAATAGAGACCGCTTCACAGCGCTTGTTTTACTTTCCAGGCTGTGCAGTTAACCAGTAAACAATTCTTATCTGGAATATTTGTTCGGACAACCAGCAGTCGATATTTGTATTTGGTCGGCGACCACCGAACTACTTTTTTGAGCCCTGTTTGAAGCGTATCCGTGGACCCGTGGCGTTACAGAGGGCCAAAATGGGTCAAATTTAGACCCATGTAGAGAACCTCTTACACCTCGGGAGCCAGAGAACTAAAATACACAAAGTCATCAATGTGTTCATCTTGACCTCAGGATTCAAATGATATGCGGCATGACCTTGTAAGATCACATTATGACATTAACCTTAGGTCAAGGTTAAATGATAACCTTTCAAGCTTATTTACAAATCATTGGAATCCTTGGGTCATGCTCATTACTGTGATACCAAATTTAGGACTGTATCTTGTTCGGTTCAAAAGTTATAGACGCAAATAGCTCGCAAACCGTGACCTTTGTGACCTCTGGCGACCTTGGTATTGATCTGACCTCAAAATGGATGACAGCATGCAGATTTTTCAAGAGCCTTCGAGCGATATTTAGACACCTTATCTAACGCTTGTGGAAGCCGAGTTACATCCTGGTTTTGTCAGCCTCATTTTAGAAGAACGGAATCGCCTCATACGGGCCTAGCAATGACGTCATAACTCGTTGACTTGACCTACTTCATGTCAATTTTCGGTCATAAATTGGGAAATTAATCTCCCTAGAGGCCTGCAAAGCGACGCGGGTCTCATCTGAATCGGCACAGAATCATTTGCGTAAAACCAAGGAGTGTGGGAAGGGGTCCGATCGGACCCCCAAGCGGTGATGGGTTAAGGTCCAAGCAGCAACCGAGCACTATTCGAGACCGTTCAACTATCGTTTCCTCTGACATGTGTCGTATATACTAACAATTTGTTTATTTGTTTATTTGTTTATTAAACATAATCACCAACAGGCTGATGGCCCACTAACAGGTGAAGTCAGGTATTAAAACTCTCTCACCAAAAACTAACACATACACATAAACATGTCCGAAACACCCTAGTGCTAAAAATATACAAATGAGTAAAATGGGTGCTGTAAAAATAAAGTTATTAAAATAGTTTGAGCTCATTCCCTCTTCATATATTTGGTGCACATACACCTTGGTGACCTCATACTCTTAGGTCCCTTATGTACTCCACAACGCGAGCTCTAAAAATGCTATAGGTATCAACAAAAAAATCGGAGTTGATCATGGTCAAAAACCTATTAGCAGATTTTGGTATCCGGCACAGAAACCCCGAGGCAACCGTGTTTACACGGCCGCGTGGCTCGGCGAAAAGTCGCAGGTTGCGGGTCGAGCGGGGTGGAACATGAAGGCCAAAACAGTTCAGAAGAGTTTGAGAGAAAATTTTTGAGGAAAATATTGCTTTCAGAAACAGAAGATCGTGTTGAACTGTCCTTGCAGCAAGAGACTGGACGCCGAAATGCCGAAGAAGTGAGTGGTAATTCAAAGTGTCGCAAGACTGAGAAGTATGAGAATTTAGCCACATCAAGAATTTGTGTTATACCCACAATGAAACTTGAAACATTTTGAGCATATAAACATTATATATATGTTACAGGCAGGGTGAAGAACCAGGCATTCTGCAGAATGCCTAGGCATTTTGCAGATTGTCCAGCCAGTTTGGCATTCTGCAGAATGCCTAGGCAATCTGCAAAATGCCTAGGCAATCTGCAGATTGCCAAAGCGTCTGGGCATTCTGCAGAATGCCTAAAATTTTAGGCATTCTTCAAACTGCCTAACCAAATTTGCTCATATAAGCATCTAATCGAGTACAATTCCCTACCAAACAATCTTTTTATCTTGCCTAGTGTTCCAAACGCGCCACAGGTCAAGAATCTGACGAGCTTGTGGTTTCCATTTACTGTTTCCAAAAGCACATAAGTTATGTGGATCATTTCTCTGATAAGATACACATTCAGTAGACTGATTTATACCGAGTAACTGTTTAACCTTTCACCGTTTCGGGGTACGATCGGACCCCCTTGGTTCTTCGCAAATGATTCTGAGCCGATTTAAGTTAGAGGCTTGTCACTTTGCACAACTCTAGGATAATCTATTTGACAACTTATGACCAAAAATTGTCATTAGCTCAGGTCAGGTCAACGATTATCACGACACTACTAAACCAATGTAAGGCAATTACAGTCTTCTAAATGAGGTTGACAAAACTAGGATGTAACTCGACGTCTAGAAGAGCTAGATTAGGTTTCTAAACATCATGCGAAATCTCTTGAAGAGACAAACCTGTCTGCTGGCAACCATTTTGAGGTCAGGTCAATAACAAGGTCACCAGAGGTCACGAAAAGTCACTGTTTTAGAAGTTATTTGGGTCTTTAACTTTTGGATGAGGTAAGTTACAGCAGTAAATTTGACATCATAGTGACGAGCATGACCCAAGGATTCACATGATGTACAGAATGAGCCTGAAAAGGTCTTTATTTGATTTGACCTCCGCCTGGGCAAGGTTGCGATGGTACCTTTCAAGGTAATACTGCATATCATTCAAATGTTTGGGGTCAAGATGAACACATTGATGCCTTTGACTTTGTTCTATGTCTAATGGTTCCCGAGTTATAAAGGTAAGAAGCTAATAGTTATAGTTATAGAGGTTATAAAGTTATAAGTTTTAAAGCTAAGTTGGTCAGAATTTAACTCATTTTATCCCTCTGTGACGTCACGGGTCTGCAGATATGGTTCAAGCTGGCCTTGAAAGAAGAAGACAGTAAGACGCTTCCAGCGCCGTTTCAAGTTTTTCCGTGTCAGCTCCGGTTCCCGAGACCGTAGTGAGGGTCAGATTGGACCCCTCACCTCGTTTTTTTGCGAATTATTATGAGATGATTTAAACAAGACGTGCGTCGCTTTGCTGGCCTGTAGGATGATTCATAGGCGGATCCAGGGGGGCAAGGGGGCACGTGCCCCCCGATCGACCCTCGGCGCCCCCTGAAAGGTCGATGGCGCCCCTGAAATGTCGCTTCCCACCCCCCAGGATGCGAAAGTCGGCGCCCACCGATAGGATTTGGCGCCCACCTGATAGCTTTTGCCGGTCATAAGTGGCGCCCCTGGTCCGGATGGCGCCCCCGGTCCGGATGGCGCCCCCCGGGAAGGTGCCCCCCCGATCGGCAATCCTGGATCCGCCTATGGGATGATTAATTTGACAACTTACCACCAGCAATTAACACCAGGTCAGATCAGGTCAACAATTTATGACATCCTTTCTAAACCCATGTAAGGCCATTTTATTTTCCTAAAATGAGTTTAAAAAACAGGGTGTTACTGGCTTCTAGAGGAACTAGATTGAGTTTTGAAATATAATATGAAAGCACTTGAAATGAAAAATATGCGTGCTTTCTACTCCCAACTCTCCCTAACACTCTATCTGTTCTATTGCCCTTCTCTCTTCCCCCATGCGGCAGCTACCCAGCCGGAGAGGGTGATGTCTCACCTCCTGGTTGCAGGATAAAGTCCCGCGGCAACACGTCATGGTGCTTGCGGGTGTTGCTAATTACCCATAATTATTTTTCAATGGAGGAACTCGAGTAACGCAAGCAAACCGGCCATTCGATAACAGATAAATGAAAACTATAAAATCACTAACCTTTGAGATGGCAAACCTCTTCACGTACCCATTCACGTACACGTACGTCATTAAAGAAAACACCCCTCCCGCAAAATTACCCCACACACTTTAAAGGCGGGCAAAGGTGCTTTGCATAGAACGTCATTATAAAACCCCTTAACGAACTAACTAACTGGTCTAAATTTGACTCATTTTGGCCTACTTGGACACCATGGGTCGACGTATATGGTTCAGACTCGACTCTAAAGTAGAAGACGGTGAGGCACTTCCGGCACCGTTCTATTTTGTTTCGTATCACTTCCGGTTCCTGAGATCCTAGAGGGTCCGATCGAACCCCTCCCACAGGCAGTGGTGTGAACGAAAAGAGCCAAGGTGGGCCCGGGTTAACAGTGAGAATCTAATGCGGACAATGGGAAACAGGATAAGTAATCAGGAAAATTAAAACTGGCTCATTTTATTGCATGCTTATCGTCCTGAATAGGCATATTGTGCCCATGTGGTAGGCTGTGCTGGATTGAACGGAGTTGATTTTGTTTGCCTCGAAGTGGCTACCACTCTTTGTGATCTGGATCGTGGCGCTTCGTAGTGCTGCAATATTAGGCATAAGTTGGCTGTTGAGTATTTTGCTTAAATAGTAAAATGGAAACTTTGTAATATTTCTGCTTAAATGGCTGATACTGTATTATTTTTAGCATAGGTATTTAAGAAAGGTTGGTTTAATTCTGGTATGGTATGGAAATAAATTTTGAAACACATAATTACATGACACTTGTAGCTTACAAAATGTCAGATGAACTTAAAGTTGAATCATGTTTTGAAATTTGCCACGCAAATGCCCAAAATCTTCTTTTTTTAAATTTCGAAACTCTGAGTAGATATGATGAAACAAAGGTTTTTAGAAGTAACAGTTTCCAAGTCAGTTTCAAAGATGTAACCCTTCGAAAACATCACTCTATACAGGGGCGGATGCAGACCCGAGTTTTGGGGGGCCAAACCCATGTCTGCCTATCCTCCTGGGGGGGAGCGAATATTTTTTTGCTCTGTAGACCTAGTATAAACACCTTTTTTCAGTGCTCGACAGACCTAGTACAAGCTACCGATCGCTTTCGGGGGGGTGGGAGCGAATATTTTTTTGCTCTACAGACCTAGTATAGACACCTACTTGAAAAAAAATCCGGCGTTTGAGGGGGGCCAAAAGATAGTTTGGCCCCCCTCCAGCGCTTTGGGGGGGCATGGCCGGAATGGTCCCGCCTGCGTCCGCCAACGACTCTATACGTATTTTTAACTATCCTGAAAAGAAATTGGTGGCCAGCAAATATTGGTGTACAGAATATTTTTGAAATATCTTGTATTGCGAAACTAAGATATTTCTGGTAGGCTACTAACCGATCCACAACATTTACAATGTTTGTAATTTACCACTGGAGAAGAACATACAAATAATTGATTAGATCTCAAATTTTCAGCATCATGCCTTGCGTGAGATTCAAAAGCCTTCTGTACGTGCGAAACCAGACAAATCAGCTAGTACACCAATGCTAGCAGATAAACTATGCTTAACACACCAATGCAAGCAGAAATCGTTCACGATCTTCAGGACGAAGAGGAGTATCGGGTACCCTATAAAAAGAAGCACTGAGCAAGAGTGAAAAAGTATTTGCTGACAAAAAATTGGTAGTGAGGTAAAACTGACAAAAGGATTCAGACCTGGAAGCCGTAAAAGATAGTGATCTATGCGACCTGATCAACGATGTCCATAATCGTCTTGGCCACCTGGGAAAGGAAAAATAAAGACAGCTCCAAAGCCGAGTTTGAACCATATCCCTTGACCCGTGACGTCACAGAAGGCAAATATGGGTCAAATTTTGTCCCATTTAGGAAACCCTTTATAGCTCGAGAACCATTAGACCTAGAACAAGGCCAAAGGCATCAATGTGTTCGTCTTGACCCCAGAATTCAAATGTTATGCAACATGGCCTTGAAAGGTCCCGTCGCGACCCTGGTCTCAGGTCAAGGTTAACCAAAGTTGACCTCAGGTCAAGGCCAAGTAATGACCTTTCAGAAACATGCTGCACATCATTTGACTCCTTGCGTCGTGCGCGCCACTATGAATTGCTGTATTTTGGACGGGAACTGGTGTTTTCAGCATGGTATGGCCGTTGCCATACCATGCCATCATATCTTGTTCAAAAGTTATAGACACTAACAACTCAAAAACCATGACCTTTGGTGACCTTGTTATTGACATGACCTCAAAATGGATGCCAGCATGCCGATTTTTCTTTTCAAGAAGTTTCGCAAAACACTTATACATTTTATCAAGCTCTTCTAGAAGCCGAATTTTGTCCTGGTTTTGTCAGCCTCATTTTGGAATGTTATAATCGTCTTACATGAGTTTCGAAATGTCTTCAAAACTCGTTGACCTGGCCTGCCCTGATGCCAATTTTGGTCATAAATTGTGGAATCAATCACTCTAGAGGTGTGCAAAGTGATGAGGCCCTCACTTAAATTGACTCGGAATCATTTGCAAAAAACCAAAGGAGGTCTAATCGGACCCACCAGCAGTGAAATAGCTCAGTATAAATCAGGCCTATCAATGTGTATCTGATCAAAGAAATGAGTCACAAAACTTATGTATTTTTGGAACGGCAACTGAGAACCACAAGCTCCTCAAAGTGATTCCTGACCTGTGGAGTGTTTGAAACAATGGGCGAGATGAAATAGATTGTTTGGTAGTGAATAACTGCTCGATTGGATGCTTATCTGAGCAAATTGCGTTAGGCAGTTTGAAGAATGCCTAAAATTTTAGGCATTCTGCAGAATCCTAGGCATTCTTCAGAATGCCCAGACGCTTTGGCAGTCTGTAGATTGCCTAGGCATTTTGCAGATTGCCTAGGCATTCTGCAGAATACCTGGTTCTTCACCCTGCCTGTAACACACACGCACACGCACACGCACACGACACCACACACACACACACACACACACACACACACACACACACACACACACACACACACACACACACACACACACACACACACACACACACACACACACACACACACACACACACACACACACACACACACACACACACACACACACACACACACACACACACACACACACACACACACACACACACACACACACACACACACACACACACACACACACACACACACACACACACACACACATATATATATATATATATATATATATATATATATATATATATATATATATATATAAATTTTGTCCACATTGTTCCCAGTTCAGTTGTTGGAGTCGGAGTCTCACTTAGTCATCAAGGGACTTGTCACGGAGACCCCAACCCCATCACCCGAACGAGCAACTCCGTCGATGAAGGGTTAATTTAGAAGCCAAAGTTTAACGTCCCACAGAGCACATGGACGGCCGACTCGCTCAGGTCACCGTCTCCCCAGTCAGTTGCCAGCCGACCTGTACGTCGGGTAAACTATTGAGCGCCGGAGCGTCTCAGGGGAACCGATCACAAGCCTGGACATGGACTGCCACTGCATGTGTCTGAGCAGCGGGCCGGAGCCCAACGCTCTACCAACTGAGCTACCGGGGCGGCAATAGCATAATCATATTGAACACCTAGCCGTTCAAAAGCTACCGCCGCTCGAAACCATTTATCTAAAATTGTTTGATGTTCATAAGTGTCCTCTCCCATCCTCGTACCAAAATTTCCGTGTGCTATACTGTTTCGGTCAATACAGAATTTCTGGACTGCAAAATCAAAATATCCCCCAAATATTTATTTTGTTACGATTCGCCATTTGTAATACTTGACATGACTTATGAGGTCACTCACTGTCCCAATTCCGAAAAATTTGGTATATTTCGCAAGCCGAGTGCTGAACGTCTTAATCTGATAACGGTGTAACAAATAGCATTAATAAGCAATAACTAACTAGGAACGCGACATCCTCTGGGAGATACGCAGCACAGTATTGTAGCATACAAACTAATTTGTGTGCCTCAAAATAGAAAGTCGGACAATCATGGTTAGACAGCAGTGCACAGTGTCTTCTCGCTACCTGTAGGCCGGGTGGCAGCCACATCGAAAGAATGTGATAGAGGAGTGGCCCATGCTTAAGGAATACAGTGATGTCAATGCCATTAAAATATGCATACCTAACCAGTCAATTGCCTCGTGCATCCTGTGATTTACCTTGGTCCCTCCTTGTTTGAACGGTTAGAGCTTTTTAACCCTCCGCCTCAAATAGCCATTGTATCAGCTGAAACTTCTAGTGGTGCACACACATGAAAAAGTCAGCTAGCCGTGTATGTCACATGTACCGTGTATATTGTTTTGTCAATAAGGGTTTGTCAATGAAAAAATGAGGAGCTGCATCATTTACCCTGATTCTAAACATTACTAAGGATTCGAAATCGGGACCTGCAATTTTACCCACTAACCGTATTCATTTACCGACCTCATTTAATGAACTCATACGCATGTTTTTGTGTGATATCGACACCGCACACGGCACACACACACCTAACCCATACACCCACCCATGTATACAGAATGTCTCCTACATCTGTCCTCCTCCCTCAGTCCAACAGCAGGTAGAACAACCACCATTCTCAACACCACACGCGTACGTTTTGTAATCCGCCACGCGACCCCTCCCTACCGATGCTTGAACTCGGCGTCAGCAGCACCCAGCTTGCGTGACCTTTCTAACCTCTGTGCCCCGCGGGCAATCGGTATCCAGCGGATGGCGGCTGCTGATTGGTGGAGGCGCGTTCGCTTGTATAGCGAGAAATTCAGCGGAGAATTATCCATGAGAATGCTGGAGCTTAAACCATAATCCAGATGCATTAACATGCTATTTTTCAAGCATTACTAGCCACATTTTGCCCTACATTGGCTTGGTTATCTGCGCCACCTTCCAATACTCTTTGGTACAGGCGAGACAGCGGCAGAGTCAGCACAGGCTAGCCGTCGGCCGAGTTCGCTGAAGTCAGGAGTGTCGCGAGATGGGTTTCTGCCGAGTGAAAAGGAGTGGGACCCGGCCCGAAGGTAACCGAGAGAAGGATGAGAGAAACGTAGGTACATAAGCCGTCGGACGAGTTATAGAGAGTGTGAATTAATGAGAGCGCTGCCGAAGTAAAGCCAGATAATATACTAGAAGAGGTAAGCACGTGCTGCTTTGTTTGCACCCGCAGGTTTCCAAAATAGTCCACCAGATTGCCATCATTTGGCCTAAGTGCTACTCAAAACTGGTTTTGTTTTCTTCGAGACTCAAAAACTGACCATGCGCAGCGAGGTTGAAGATATCCCCTACATCGCACTAATGCCCCAATCTATACCATTAAATATAAGCTATCAAATATGTCTAGCAAAAACACTACTGGTTATATTCACACACCTCATTTATTGCGCTTCATTGAGTACGAACGCGACAAGAAGCATTACGTGTAACACAGTACCAAGTCACAGCCATTCACAAGAAGCATTGATGATTCTCCCTTCACAATACCTCCCAGCTGTCGATGCCACCGGATTCTCAGGTTCTCAGGTTAGATTCTCAGGTTAGACCTCAAGTGTTTAATATGGTGCAGACCTTTAAACATCAACTACCAGTAGTTTTTGTTTGTCTGTGTCTTCTTGGTGAAGTTGGCATACACCTTCCAGAACATCTTCATACCCTGCAGCAGTTTGTTTCTTCTGAGCCTGTCTTTCCAGGTAAGAATCTTGATGTACGTTGTGATGGTGCAGCAGCACCTCTCGGTCAGGTCGTTGGTCACTTTGACATTCCGCACAAGCTCCTTAGTTTTCTTGTACTGGCGGTCCTCGCCCCACAGCTTGGAATCCCTCGCCAGTTACTTGTGGTCGACTCCCAAGGATGGTGAAAAGCATGAAGGGTTTAGGATCGCACAAGTCGGCCAGTTCGGTCTTGGAGGTGAGCTCTTTGAAGCTGGGCTTCTCGAAGGAGTAGTGCTCAGGGCAAGTGTTGGGCAGGCACGGCTGGTATACAGCTGAGCCAGCCAGCAACCTCGCCCACACCCCCCTTTGCAGTCCTCCCTCGAGAAGTTCAAGACCGAACTGACCGACCTGTGCGGCTCCAACTCATTCATGCTCTTCGCTATCTTCAAAATAGATCACACGTGGCTGGTGAGGGATTCCAAACTGTGGGGCGAGGTCCAGCAGTACAAGGGAACAGAGAAGTTTGTGCGGAATGTCAGAGTGCATGGCCAACGACCTGACCGAGAGGTGCTGCGGCACCATCACAAAGTGCACCAGGGCGTGGAGAAGTTCCAGAAAGTGCATCTCAACTTCACCAAAAAGACATTAAACAACAAAAACTTCTGATAGTTGAAGTTGAAAGGCTTGCACCGTATTAAAAACTTGATATTTAAACTGAGGTTCTAGGCCGGCGGGGCCGGTGGCGTCGGCGGCTTGGAGGTGCTGGGAAGGGATCATCAATACTTCTGTGACAAAGATTTTTGTCAGCCTTTAATTAATTCATAAATTTTAGTATCAATTATTCGACAGGATTGTCTCATCTGAATTCATTACCCACCAACATTCTCTCGTCAGACTGTGTGCTCAGTCCTGTTCCCATGCACGAGCGTGTGAACGCCGGCGTACCATTCTGTGAACGCCCGGGTTATCTAAGACGGCTTTTAGTGGTATCAAGCGGCTCCCTCTGATGTCTAATGGACACCTGCGCTGTACTGTACGGCATTGCCTTTGATGTCTCAGAGTCCATCTGAGTTCCCAGCGACAGTGGTAGGCGGCCCCTTTGTCATATGCCGCATGCATTAGTAGCGTCCGTCGGCTGTGACTGAACCTCCGTGTGAAGCCAGGCTTGTTTCATTAATGTTATCGAGATGTATCCTTAGTGCAAGTGCTGCCGCCTTTGATATTAGCCGCCGCCGACGTATATAAACTCCCTGTGTTTTGTCAATAGCAGGTCAGTATCAAGCCAGTGCCAGTGTTGGCACGAGCCTCAGTGCAACGCTCAGTAGACGCTGTTGTGACAGCGAGTAGATAAATGTAACATTGTGAAGAAACTGTCTTGGTAGAGTGTTTGGTCTAAAAGCTAAGTCATAAAATATATATATTAAAATCCGAAGAAGCTGCCTGTCTATCGCAAACACAACAAAACTAGAGGTCCTCCATTACGCCACGCACTCACAGCCAGGCCCAAGAACAAGTCTTGGCTACATATTAGCCTGGTGCCGTGACCCGGATTGAATTACATCGGATCAAGTTACACTCCGAATTTTGCAAGTTTGGATGTTCGTGACCGACTTCAAGTTTCTCTAAGCCACGAGACTTAGAAAGATTTTTTGACTTAGCAAGCTTCCATCGACCATTCACAACTCTACCAAAACGTCACTTTGAGTCTAAACCATTAGAGACTCAGTTTGTCAACAGAGACCCAACTACCATCTAATTCGCAAGATTTGCCTCTACAAACACCATTGGCAAGAAAAAATTTCGTGTCTAAGTTCAAAAACGGCTGTAAAAGCCATAAAACTTTTTTCTCAGTAGCCGTCCATACGACGCCGCCGCCGCTGTTACGCAACCAACCCGTGCTGCAGCCGGCCACCGACGAGACCTGACGTCGCACAGCGTGCCCGCTCCTACGTCACCGGTTGCATCACTCAGCCATAGCTGGACCGCCTGCCCAACACTGGTGATTCATCAGCCGCTACACTAGTCGCCGCGCGCCTAGCACGCTCCACTGCCAGAGACGTACACAGGAAAAGAAGTGTGTCAACATCCAACTTTAGTATATACAACCCATATATTTTTGGAATCCGCATGGTCTCAGGAATACTTCTATCTGATTTTTAGAACTCTACGCGGGTTCTGAAAAATCTTCATCCAGCTTTAGTCTACCACAACTCATCTAGAACTTCAAGTTTTCTTCAAGTTTCATCAACATCTCTACTAGTACGCTAATTCTTCGAGTTATTAGCCGACTTCTCCACTTCAAAAATAGTCTACCACTACTTCAGAATACCGTTTTTCAACGCTTCCAACAGTTTTTCAACGCTTCCAAAAGTTTTTCAACGCCTCCAGCAGTTTTTTCAACGCTGCCGATAATTTTTCAACGCCACTAGAAATTGTTCGACACATCTCTTCACCGCCATCTGTGCTTCATACAGCAGCCATCACTTCACCATCTGGACTTCATACAGCGGTCATCGCTTCAAAGCTCACAAGTAAGGTGATTCCTTAACCTTTCCTTAAAAAACTGTTGAATTTTCACTGGCTTATTGCATTTGTTTGAAAATATGGCTACTGCAGTTGAACATACTTTGATTGATACTATGCGAGACATCTCGATGGAGATCAGAGTTCAAGGTCTTACGCAACATGTAAGATCATTTTCTGGAGAAAGCTCCAACAAATTTCATGAATGGGCTAGGGATATGGATTCAATCGCCTGTACCGCCGATGACAAGCGGATGATAATTTTGGCAACCCGAACATTAAGTGGACCCGCAGGGAAATTCGCCTGCAGATTACTAACTGAAAATCCAAATCTCAAATGGCTGGAACTAAGAAAAGAGTTGAGGGACAGATATAGCGATCTGAAGGATCCATACTGCGCGCGCGAAAAGCTACAAAAGGTTAGGCAAAAGAAAGGCGAACTCATGCAAAATTTTGCTGAACGTCTCCAGGACGTTGCTAGTGAAGTTTTCAACAACCCAAACAGTGCCGATTCCCAAAGAACTTTGGTAGAAATCTTTCAGAAGGGTGTAAATGATGACCGACTTGCACGAGCATTGATCCGGAAGAAATTTGCAACACTTCAGGAGGCTGTCAAATTTGCAAGTGACGAGCAGCAAACGGATCGAACCTTTGAGCTCTGTAGAGGTAAATCAGATGTAGAGAAACCGATGGAAATAGACGTAGTTCGAAATGATGCTCAAACGGATAGGATCGATAAGTTAGAAAAGTGTATTTCGGATGTTGGCTCAAAAATAGACAAGTTAGCTAAAACGGTAGGCAAACATCAAAGAGCTGGACCTCCCAGTTCACCCCAAAATCACAGTCAACCCCCACCTCGACGTCCATACCAGGGACCACCTCAAAATCAACGCCATTTTCAGGCGCCTCCACAAAACAATCGCCAATTTCAACGGCAATCTCAACCACATCATTGGCAAAAGCAGCTTCAGAATCAGCATCAAAGGACTCACTTTCAGAGTCAACAGACTGCCCCATCCGGTGCAGGACCAAATGAGCCGCCCAGAAGGTATCAATGGACCCATGATGGTCGCCCAATCTGTGCCTTTTGTGAGAAGATTGGACATACCCAACGTGTATGTAGAGCAAAACAAGCCGCATTCTCTGGCCCTCAACAGCCGGAAAACTGAACAGTCCATCTGTTGTCGGGACCGGACAGACGGAAAACCTAGAAACCCTAGGTCCCAGGGACAATATCGCCAGAATTTTTATTAAACGTGACACCCCCATGTGTTGGATTTACCTCGGAAACCGTAAAGCGTACACTCTTGTAGACACAGGTGCTGATATTTCGATCGTGTCGCAGGAATTTTTTGATAAAATCTCGTCCAAGCACGTTTCGGACTTCTCCAAAAATTGTGCCCCTCTTGAATCTGTTACAGGACACAAGCTCAAAAACTTTGGCACAGCGACACTACCAGTTGAAGTTTCAAAATTTTGTAGGAAGTTCAAATTCCAAATTGTGAAAGGTCTAAAGCATGCTTGCATCTTAGGTAATGATTTCCTTAGTGAATTTGGTGTCAAGTTAGATTTCGGCAAGAAGACGATGAAAATTAAAAAACAGCGTAATCCCTTTGAGGCCCCAACATCTAAACTGCCAATCAGTCACCTCATTGGTAAGATTACCGGAAAAGACAACAATTCCAGCACAATCGTACGTGGAAGTTCCAGCGTACGTAAATCGCGTCCAACTGATTGATCAGGACTGCGTGATCCAACCATTGAGTAATACGCCATACTTCTGTGACGAACCTGGACTCATACTACTCAACTCAGTGAGTAAACCCAATGAGAAAGGTCACCTGCCAGCTGTGATTGTGAATACCACAACACGTGATCACACGCTGCCTTCCAGACAAGTCATAGGACTTGCAGAGGTGCTAGATGCATCCGAAATCAACGCTGTTGAGCAGAGTGAACCGAGTCAGCCAAATAAACCAAATGAGCAGGTTAACGTAACTTCAAAAGTAGAATTGGACCCCGCCATGAAGATTCAAAAAGCTGACCTCACTCACGTCCCGGAACATCAGAAAAATCAAATTGAACAACTCATTGAACGCAATTCAGACCTTTTGCCAAAAGCGAGACTGATTTAGGCCGTACCGATCTGGTTACCATGAAAATTGACACTGGAAACAATGCTCCGATAAAACAGCGACCTTACCGTCGCCGTTTAGCCAAAGGCAAATGGTAGAAGACCACATTGATGAACTTCTAAAAGCAGGAGTCATTCAACCAAGCCAGAGCCCCTGGGCCAGTCCAATAGGCATCGTAGACAAAAAGGACGGTGGAAAGCGTTACTGCGTGGATTATCGGAAACTTAACCAGGTTACCGTTAAAAATAGTTACCCACTGCCACGTATTGATGATATCTTAGCATCGCTTGAAGGATCACAGTACTTCACCTCTCTAGACCTGAAAAGTGGTTATTGGCAAATTGCCATGGCCGATCAAGACTCAATTGATAAAACTGCTTTTACATGTTTTTTTGGGACTTTATTCCTGGAATGTGCTTCCTTTTGGATTGACCAATGCTCCTGCGCTATTTTCGGAACTTATGAACAAAGTTTTGCAAGGCATACAACACAAATATGCAATCGCGTATATCGATGACGTCATCATATTCTCCAAAACGTTCGAAGAACATCTAAAACACATCGAGGACGTGTTCAACAGGCTGCGTAAGGCAGGCCTGAAGCTCAAAATGTCAAAATGCGATTTCCTCAAACAGGAAGTAAAATACCTTGGACATGTAGTCTCAGCAAGTGGCATTCAGCCAGACAAGTCTAAAGTAGAAGTCATCAGAGACCTCAAAGCACCTACAACAGTCAAAGGTGTACGGTCATTCATTGGAATGTGTTCATACTACCGCAGGTTTATCCAAAATTTTGCGAAAATTGCGAAACCCCCTGACGGAATTGACAAAGAAAAATGCACGTTTCCACTGGACCGACGAATGTTAGGAATCGTTTAACACTTTGAGATTAGCTTTGACTGATGCCCCCATTTTGGCCTACCCAGATACTGGAAAACCGTACAAATTGTACACCGACGCGTCGAACCATTCGATTGGAGCTGCCCTTGTTCAAGAAACTGACCAGGGTGAACGTGTGATACAATACGTATCTCATCAGCTCAACAAATCCCAACTCAATTGGCCTGTCATAGAAAAGGAAGGATACGCTATCGTGTATGCCGTACAAAAGCTCCGTCCATACCTTCTTGGTTCAAAATTTACAATCATGTCAGACCACAAACCGTTGAAACATTTGTTTACTGCAGAGATGAGAAATCCACGAATTCAACGTTGGGCAATTATTATCGACGAATACGGATGCGACATCCAATATGTCACAGGTAGACAGAATACTGTGGCCGATAGCCTCTCCAGATTGGAACCTCAGAAAGATGAACCCATGGATATAAACATCATAGACTCCGATCATGCACCCCGTGTTGAGTTGGATTCCACGGTAGAACCGTGCCCCTCTGATGAAAATGCAGACCCAAAGGAGAAATTCCAGGAATTTCTTGCGAAACATCCAGATCTAGAAACCCTTCAGAGCGAGGATGAAGAGATTCAAAAGATTATCAAAATCTTGAAAGACCCAGCCGATCCAAATCACAATGATGTTGCTAAACATTATGTAGTGCTAGATAGTATACTGTATCGTATTACAGATACTTCGAAATGTACCCCTCATCCCGGCCTTCAACTGTGTATCCCAAAATTTCTGCAAAAACCGTTAGTTGAAGAAATTCATTCAGGTTATTTTGGTGGTCATTTAGGAATTGACAAAACGTACGATAAACTTCGATCTCGTTATTATTGGTCAGGCATGTATCGTGACGTGGTGAATCATCTAAAAATTTGTGTAGCGTGTAACATGCGGAAACTCAGAAAACAACGACCGCCTCTTCAGGACATGCAAATCCCGAAATATCCATTCGAAATGATAGCGATCGATACTTGTGGTCCGTTCCCTCAGAGTTACAATGGAAATCGGTTTATTATTAACATAGTTGATCTATTTTCTGGTTGGCCCGAGTCGTTCGCCACTGATTCCAAAAAGCGCAGAAACAGTCGCTCAAATACTCATCGAACACATCATCCCTCGACACGCATGCCCCCGTGTCATTGTTTCCGACAATGGAACAGAATTTTGTAACGTAGTAATTGACCAAATTTCGGCATTCTTTAATATCAAACACATTAGGACATCTGTTTATCATCCCCAGTCAAACGGACGTTGTGAAAGGTACCATCGTGTTCAAAATGATATGTTGGCAAAGTTAGTGAGTAAAAACCAGCGCGACTGGGATACAAAGCTTCCTTCAATTCTTTCGGCCTATCGTACTGCCAAAAACGAAACTACAAAACACAGCCCTTTCTATGTTTTGCATGGACGTGACCCTGTGTTGCCAATGGACACACTATTGTCACCCAAGTATAGGTACCAAGGCGAAGATTATGTCCCCACCATGCTAGAAAATCTTAGTCGTGCGTACCATGAAGTTCGGCATAATTTATCCCTCGGACACGAAAAGAATAAATTGTACTATGATCGAAAAGCACAACCTGTAAAATTCAAAGTTGGTGATATGGTGTACTTTCGTGATCCCTCCACAGTCCCTGGCTCTACAACAAAATTAACATCTCATTGGAAGCCATACTATCGTGTAGTAAAAGCGCTCAGTGATGTTACTTTCGTTGTCAAACACCAACTAGAAGGTGGAACAAAAACGGTAAACGCCCAAAATCTCAGACGTGCTGACCCCAACACACCGTGGTGTAACATTTCGAACGAACCAACCTATATTAATCAGAAGCACGAAGAAAAATCGAAGTCTCAGATCCCAATCAGAATTCAGCCCCCACGTAGTTCAAAATTATCTTATGATGATGAAATGGATGTAACGCCTTTTCCAGTCAGATTCTCGGAACCCGCGCCATCTGATACTCAATTCAATACTAGTTCTGGCAATTCAAAATCCGATGTACCCTCTGAAGATGAGGATGATATTCCGCTGTCAAGGTTGGCAAAACGAATGCATAACCCTGCCTCAGACGAGGAGGATGACATTCCTTTGGCGAAATTAGCCAAACAGATTCAAGAAGAGAGAGAAAGGGAGTCAAAACGTAGCTTAGAATCTCCAATACCGGAGGAAAAAAGTTTGTGAACCATTGGATTCGGATCTCAATCCAGATGCAACCGCATACGTGCCGGTCAAGCGCGACCGCGACATAGAATCAGAAGATTCTGAAGATGATTGTCCCCCCAAATAAAGTCATCGCTGCAGATGACTCGTCTGACTCAGAAATATCAGACCTTGAGAGTAAAAATGTAGACACTTTAGATATAGATGCTGTACAGTGTAGAAATGTCGCTAAGAATAGTGTCAATACATGCAGCAAATGTAATGTATCTGAGGAAACGTCACGTTCCTCTCTGCATACTGAACAGAAGATGGAACTGTTCAAAATGTTTAGCATGAACATGGCAAATATCAGCCAAAAGATGGAAAATATGGCTGCCATGTTGTTGAAGTAGTATGTGATAACTTAATTAGTCGGATTCTTCACCTGAGAGTGAAATGAGTACTTTGAGATAACCGGATCATCAGATATTGGATGAAATGGATTCATTAACTGGATAATGGTGATTTGACAAGATGTCAAATACGATCAGATGATGCCACAAATGGTTAGAAGGCCATACTTAGGTTCTGTTTTAGCGTAAGTTACAATAAGTTTCAAGTGTTTACATGTGTGTTTTGTGTATGTTGCGGATGAGAATTATGTTTTGGATTGTGTGTTTAGTATTGTTAACCCTGAATGCATGTTTTGAGACTATGTATTTGGTATTGCTCACTTGAAATGAGCATGTAATCAGCTTATTTGTATTCATAAGTTGATGGGAAATGAACCAGAGGAAACGAAAATTTTGGATGAGTATCCGAAATTTCATTTGAAAGGACCTCGCGCTGTGATGTGACAAAGATTTTTGTCAGCCTTTAATTAATTCATAAATTTTAGTATCGTTTAGTTTAGTTTAGTTTAGTTTATTAAACATATCACCAACGGGTCAGTAAAACCCACTTATAGATGAAGTCGATAAGATAAAAGCAGTACACTGGATCAAACAAACAAAACGATAAAAATGTAAATAACGCTAAAAACATCCACTCTCGTCGAGCACACTGTATACACCTTAGACAGTAAAGGAAAAGGCGATCACTCGCTTCTTAAAATCTCCTAAGCTCGTGTGCCAGATATCAACGTCCCTATTTGCATTTAAAACCTGTTACAGACACGGGGAATTCTGGTAAACATGCTCGACCTTACAGTGTTAGTTCTGGCGTAGGGAACGTTGAAAAGCAACCAGTTTCGAAGTGCACGGGAGGCGCTGCCAATGGGAAGCATTCCAAAAGAAAATGTGAATCAATTTTGTGATTATGAATGTTTCTGATGAACATAATATCATACTGTAACCTTCTCGCGGATAAGGATGCCAACCCAAAATGACGGAGAAGGTCAGCATACTCCAGTGAAACGTTTTGAACACGACACCTTGCGCAGAGCCAAATAAGAAACTTGTGCTGAATTTTGTCCGCACGTTTCAGATGTGTGTCGGCAGCTCCTCCCCATATCACACAGCCATATTCCAAAAATACTCCGAACGTTGGCGCAAAAAGTCACAATCATACTTTTTATGGATCTATCCCCTGTAGTGATGGACCATTCTTCCCTGTCTGGAAAGACCTTATTAAAAGCCCTAGAGCCCTGTTGGCCTTTCGCACCATGTCATCAATGTGGGACTGAAACGTTAATTTCGAGTCTATGATCACTCCAAGATCGCGCATCTCACTCACTCTCTCAATCTCCGAGTTGCCTATGTGGTACGTTTCTAAAATGGGCTTTGTACGAAGTGTCAGAGTTAAATATTTACACTTTGACGGATTCAGTGACAGTTGCCACTTCATTGACCACGCGCATAATCGATCTACGTCTACCTGCAGTTGTGTGGCATCAGCTGTACTGTCAACTCTGCGATACAGTTTACAGTCGTCGGCGAAAATTATACAATCCGAGTGGACAGCAGTCGGTAGGTCGTTAATAAAACAGGCGAAGAGGAGGGGCGAGAGATGTCCCCCCTCAGGTGTGCCTGAGGTAACCGAGATCCACGAAGAGCATTGGCCATTCACAACTACCCGCTGCTCTCTTCCAGAAAGGTATGATTTTAGCCATGACAATGATGTCCCGGTGATATTAAATGATTTTTCCATTTTATGAACCAGAAGTTTGTGACTTACGCTTTGAAAGGCTGAACTAAAGTCTGTATAAATTATATCAGTTTGTGAGCCAGCGGATATGTTGCTCCAGGCCACGCTCAACATCGATCCCAGGTTCGTAACGCACGAACGTCCAGACATAAAACCATGCTGTTGATCAGCTAAAACAGGGCGCACATGAGACAGCAATGAAGTAAAAACCACTTTTCGGAGTACTTTACTAAAAAGTGGGGTCAAACTCACACTCCTATAGTTGGATGCACATGACTTCGCAACCTTCTTAAATATTGGGACAATGTTCGCACGCTTCCAGCGAGAGATGGAAAGACACCCTGCTCGAGGGAAAGACGACAGAGTTTCGCTACTGGTGTTGTCAGTTCATCAGCACATTCATGGATTATGCGCGCGCTTATGTCATCGGGGCCGCAAGCCTTATGTTTGTTTGTGGACAATAAAGTTGCACGGATGATTTCCTCTGACATTTCGAACGTAGCCAGGCTGTCAATGGCGTGTTCACGAACAGGAGGCAGCGTCGTCACATTTGGGTCAGAAAACTTAGCTGCGAACGTGCGATTCAGCAGTTCAGCTTTTGCGTGGTCACTTTCTATCCTTTGGTCTCCATCCACCAATGAATGAATCGCGAGATTCTTACCCCTTAAACATTTCAGGAAACTCCAAAATCTTTTTGGGTTGGATTTTAGGTCGCACACTAGTCCTTTCAGATAGTCTGGTAAACTTTGCACCCGCCAGTCGTTTGAAATTTCTTCGTTTCTCTCTAAAAAAGTCGTTCGTTTTCTTCGCTCCGGTTCATCTTCAGCCTGCGGTGAGTCGCCTCCTTTTCTTTCAGGATAGTCCCGCAGCTCGGCATCAAACCAGGGAGCGTAACGTCGACTCAGAGTAACTCGAGGGATATTGTCTTGGATTGTCGATGTCAGGAGGGTCGTAGAAAAGGTCCACTGCTTCATCTACCGGTAGCCCGTCAAGCAGGTTCCAGGGAAAGCAGCCTCAAGCGTTTGTCGCATGCCCTCCCAGTCGGCTCGCCGGTAGTTAAACGCCGACTTTCTTGAAACCAGTGGAGGTGCTTGAGGTGAAGCACTGATGTCACAGGGACACCTCCAAATGGTCCGAAGGGATAAGGCTGGGTCTGACCATAGCGGTTGCTTCAATTCCCTTTCCCATCACCAGGTCGAGATAATTCCGCCCACGAGTCGGTTGAGTTATATACTGGGTAAATCCAGCAATGTGGTAACCATCCAAAAATTCTGTGGTTCTTGCTGAGCGGCGGGTGACTGTCGGGATGGCTCCCAGTCCGTCAGCAGCTCTCCAAATGATGTCTGGAACGTTGAAGTCCCCTAACGCCACTACAGCCTTGGCGGGAAAACATTCTGTTATGTTTCGCAGTGCTGCCATGGTCGTAGTAAGGGCGTTAAGATCATCTGGTGGACTATAGCAGATGGCGAGGATGATCGCTGGGTTGGTTCTTATTTCGATGACTAACATTTCAGCACCTGCTGGTTCTAGCATTTCTCTTCGCTCTGGTCTGAGAGAATTGCTCACCAGACAAGCGACGCCACCACCGACTCGATATTTTCTATCCCGCCTGAACAGGGCGTGATCATGGAGTGCTGTCTCTATTTCTGATGACTTTACTGTTTCATTCAGCCATGTCTCTGTGAAGGCTATGATATTAGTAGTTTGCAGTGCCGGTGCCGCCTGTCGCCAGTCACCCAGTTTATTTTTGATGCTCTGGGTGTTTAGAAGGCAGACTGATATTTTTCCTGTAGCTTGTGCCCCGGGTTGAGGTCCTGGGTTCAATTCAATGTCGCCACTTAAAGCCAGGCTGAAGCCTTGGTATGTCGCTATTGCCTTGCTGTCGTATCGAACTCTATTTCGAGTAGTAGTATCAAGTATTCGACAGGATTGTCTCATCTGAATTCATTACCCACCAACATGCTCTCGTCAGACTGTGTGCTCAGTCCTGTTCCCATGCACGAGCGTGTGAACGCCGGCGTACCATTCTGTGAACGCCCGGGTTATCTAAGACGGCTTTTAGTGGTATCAAGCGGCTCCCTCTGATGTCTAATGGACACCTGCGCTGTACTGTACGGCATTGCCTTTGATGTCTCAGAGTCCATCTGAGTTCCCAGCGACAGTGATAGGCGGCCCCTTTGTCATATGCCGCATGCATTAGTAGCGTCCGTCGGCTGTGACTGAACCTCCGTGTGAAGCCAGGCTTGTTTCATTAATGTTATCGAGATGTATCCTTAGTGCAAGTGCTGCCGCCTTTGATATTAGCCGCCGCCGACGTATATAAACTCCCTGTGTTTTGTCAATAGCAGGTCAGTATCAAGCCAGTGCCAGTGTTGGCACGAGCCTCAGTGCAACGCTCAGTAGACGCTGTTGTGACAGCGAGTAGATAAATGTAACATTGTGAAGAAACTGTCTTGGTAGAGTGTTTGGTCTAAAAGCTAAGTCATAAAATATATATATATATATATATATATATATATATATTAAAATCCGAAGAAGCTGCCTGTCTATCGCAAACACAACAAAACTAGAGGTCCTCCATTACGCCACGCACTCACAGCCAGGCCCAAGAACAAGTCTTGGCTACAACTTCTGCGATTGACTGTGACTTGGTACTGTGTTACACGTGAAGCTTCTTGTCGCATTCGTACTCTATGAAGCGCAATAAATGGGTGTGGTCCATAAAATCGATAGTCTTTTTGCTAAACATATTTGATAGTTTATAGGTTTCATGGTCTAGTTTGGAGTATTGCATAGTGATGCAGCGGGTCTAAAACAATAGGATGAAACCCTTAAGTGACTTTTTAGAAATTATATCAAAAAGGATATCATACGTTTAAGAATTCATTGGAAGACGGGAAACCTTCATTACTTCCTTCATTTACTGCTCCACGCCTATTTCACGGCTGCTGAAACATGATAATTCTTCCATGTCACTACATACCGCAATATTACTAAAAAACAATGGCATGATTCCAAACAAAAATCGCAAATACAACACCTAGCCATCGATAGAGAAAATATACCATTTTTACCGTTCAGATTTCTGTGACCTTCTGGTCACAGAAATACGACTCTATCTGGTCCCAACAACATAGTGAGACCATTTAAATAAAAAGTATGTTTTGAAAATAATATCCCACGCAAAGCATGTTTTCTTAAACCAGCAAAAATTTACTATCAAGATCAGCTGGAAAATTGCAGCGAATGGTTGAGGGAGTGTCCTCTATAGTCTTAATCATGGAATTATCAGGTTGGCATGAGGCGACTAAAAACAAGTTATGATGGTTTTAGTCCTACTGATAATTAGGCAGAGGACTAAAATCGTGATTTTTTGGGGTCGTTGCATGCCAGCCTGATGCGTCGCCATTTAAATACTATAGAGAATAAAAACTGGCGATTTTACGTATGTGTGTACGTAATAGCACGGAACATGGCATTAGCTGCTTAGTTGTCAATATGCTCCAAATCAAACACGTTTCCGCATGTACATCGCAAGTTTTACTCAGCTTATTGCTTTTGGTCAAATTTGTCGGCTTTGTAGGCATTTGAACAGAAGCGAGCCAGGATTTCGCTCAGGGGGGCGGCGCCCCATAAAGGACCATTACCCATAGGCGGATCCAGGATCGCTGATTGGGGTGGGGGTACCTTGCTGGGGTGGGGGCTGCCATCCAGACCAAGGGGGCACCTAACCTTTTAGCCGGAAAATCTTATCAGGTGGGCGCGAAATTCTATCGCGGGGCGTCGATTTTCGCAGGGGGTTTGGAAGCGACATAATTCAAGGGGGCGCCATCGACCCTTTACTGGAGTGTCGTAACCATTTTAGGCGGCGCCGATGGTCGGTCGGGCGGGCACCTGCCCCTCTTGCCTGCCCCTGGATCCGCCTATGGCATTACCAACGTGTAGTGATATTTTTATGGCATCACTGTATTATAATGTGTCGAAATCTGGAATCGGAATCTGATATTTTGTGTTTGTATCCAAACCATTTGACCACCAGATTTCAATTGAAGTAAAAACCATCATTTTATCGTCATAAGTTCTTAATTAAAAGTGGTTATCACCAGTAAACAATTGATATTTTACTGACATCACTAAATGGTCATTGGTCGAAAGCCCAATATCGAAAACCATCATTGCGCGTGCTTAAATGAAACACCCAATAGAAAGCATTCATTTGGAGCAAAATTATCGTTCCATCGTAAATAGTTTTTGAGCTAAGAGGCTCCAACCCGTTTTCTTCTGGTCGCCTGCATCACCGTGTATTGGTACGATATAGGGTGCTATGTTCACCTCCGCTGCGCATGGTCAGTTTTTTAGTCTCGAGGAAACCAAAACCAGTTCGGAGTATCATTTTGGACCAAATGGGAATCTGGTGGACTATTTTGCAAACCTAGGGGCTGCCATTGTAAAATGGGCAAGGCCCTATGCAAGGGCGGGTACCCGCCCCCTCGGGCTTTTTGGAGATAGCATAAAAACGGCGCCGTGTAGCGCCGCCGTACTTGGTACTACGTTTCTTCTCTGATCATTTTTACAACTTTTGTCAAAATTGTAAGGTTAGGTCATCTCAGGTCAGGTCACCAGTCAGGTTAAGTGACCTGACCTCAAAACAAGTTTCAGATAGCATAAGTCGGAACAGGGTGAACTTATCCGATTGAAACTCGTAGCCACATAGTGGGCCCACCGAGTTCTCTAAAATATGTTCCGGTATTTTGATATCGATGACCCTAAGGTCAGGCACAAGCCATGACCTCTCCATTGGAAATACATGGGAGAAGTAGTTTAACTAAATAAATACCTAGCAATGAATGGTGATGGTGTTTATTCTAACTTCATTAGATTGGCTTTGTCTTTGCAGTTCTAATGATATGCATTTTGACATAATTTAACCTTGACCTGATCTCAGGTCAAGGTCAATACCATATTTGACCTGACTCTGACCTAGCAAGGTCATATTATATATCTTTCGATTCGGCTTGCTGCGAGGATTTCAATGATCCAAATTTCTGTGTTCTATCTTTACTTGTTCAGATGTGAATGACCGGAACACCTTCATTTACATGTTACCCTTATGAGGGCATGTGTTGATCTCTAGTGATCTTAAATGTAACCTGACAAAAAAGGTTCAAATATGTTCGATCGAAAGTGGATGGGCTACCAACTCCGTTTACCGTTTTTCGCTACCTAGCGTGGTCCTCAAGATCTTAAGGGGCGGGTACCCGCCACCTATTTTTAGTACTATCTATTATAATACTTAAATACTTATTAGTATTAATAGTATTTCAACCCTCTCCACTTATTATTTCGTCCCGTTTCCACCGGGCATTTCGTCCCGTCTCTACCGGGTACTTTGGACCCGTTCCCACCGAGCATTTCGTCCGATGCCGGGAGATTTAATACTGCTCAACTCCTTAGATTTAATTTATGGGTTGACTCACCCCAAATCAAGTCAAATGAGTCAAAACGTCAGAGAGAATCTGACTACTATTCTGGAGTCGCACACCACTGATCTCCGCACTTTATGCAGTTCTGGATGTTCTTCAACTGCACGTATTACAAGGTTTATCATTATTACCATTCGAATTGCGCACAGTTCGGGGATATTTATGTTCACTTTTTCCTTGTCACTCCCAAAATGTAGGTTTATCCACTTAATGAGTGTATACTGTACAGTCAGTAATTAAAGGGAATACAGCTTTTGAACTACATAAGATGGCATTCAGGGGATCTCGGAACTCAACGATCAACCCCATATATTATAACAGTCCTGGCTTCATATTCCATTTCTCCACAATTCATCCGTTACAGAGAACAGTCTCTCACAAGCCCTCTACTTT
>JAOTON010000279.1:0-70488 GCA_034440635.1 Lepas anatifera | reverse complement strand
GAAACGCGTGACGGGGTGTGACGCCAACCAAGCTTTATCCCTTATTTTTGGCGCTGATTCTGATGGTGAAAACCGTTTTCTCTACCTTTCCTGGTTTTGGCTGTATTGGTCTATCTGCAGACCAAAAACCTCCAGATTTCTTGTGTCAGGCAATTATGTAGAGAAGCGCGTGACGGGGTGTGACGCAAACCAAACTGTATCCCTTATTTTTGGCGCTGATTCTGATGGTGAAAATTGTTTTGCTGTACTTTTCCCTGGTTTTGGCTGTATTGGTCTATCTGCAGACCAAAAACCTCCAGATTACTTGTCTCTAGGAAATTATGTAGAGAAGCGCGTGACGGGGAGTGACGCCAACCAAGCTGTATCCCTTATTTTTGGCGCTGATTCTGATGGTGAAAACTGTTTTTCTCTATCTTTCCTGGTTTTGGCTGTATTGGTCTATCTGCAGACCAAAAACCTCCAGATTTCTTGTGTCTAGGCAATTATGTAGAGAAGCGCGTGACGGGGTGTGACGCAAACCAAACTGTATCCCTTATTTTTGGCGCTGATTCTGATGGTGAAAACCGTTTTACTGTACCTTTTCTGGTTTTGGCTGTATTGGTCTATCTGCAGACCAAAACCTCCAGATTACTTGTGTCCTAGGCAATTATGTAGAGAAGCGCGTGACGGGGTGTGACGCCAACCAAGCTGTATCCCTTATTTTTGGCGCTGATTCTGATGGTGAAAACCGTTTTGCATTACCTGTCCTGGTTTTGGCTGTATTGGTCCATCTGCAGATCAAAAACCTCCAGATTTCTTGTGTCCAGGCAATTATGTAGAGAAGTGCGTGATGGGGTGTGACGGAAACCAAACTGTATCCCTTATTTTTGGCGCTGATTCTGATGGTGAAAACCGTTTTGCTCTACCTGTCCTGGTTTTGGCTGTATTGGTCTATCTGCAGACCAAATTGGCCGAAAAAGTGAGATTTTGTCACACTGGCGTAACGGAGAGTGATGAGAAGAAAACTGTATCCCTTATTTTTGGCGCTGATTCTGATGGTGAAAACCGTTTTCTCTATCTTGTCTGGTTTTGGCTGTATTGGTCTATCTGCACGGTTTATATGCAAATAAAACCTCTAGAATCTGAAAGTATAGGTCAAATTTTTGCCTATATAGGTCAAATTTTGGGTTGAAAATAAAACTGTATCTTTTATTTTTAGCGCTGATTTGTATAGTGAAAACCGTTTTTCTCTACATGTCCTGGTTTTTTCTGTATTGGTCTATCTGCACGGTTCATCGGCCTTTTAGTCCGTCCCCCGTTATTCTCACATCTACCAGTGTCTTATTTTGAAATAAATTTGAGACGTTGGGATGCATTGATTTTCTGTTTGTGTGTGTGAATTTGTGTATGGACGGAAAGCTGTTGACTTTTAAATTACCTACCTATAGTGCCAACTTCTTTGGTGTGATACTAAGCGCTGTGATCACCGCGGTGCCCAAGAATCATATCAGGCACAGATGTGTGCTCAACGCCTGGATGTACGAAGACCAAGGAAAAGGATCGTGATCTGCCATTCTTCAGGGTCCCAAAGGAGCCAAGTAGGTAAGGAATATGGCACAAAATGATTTTACACTTTTCAAAATTGCCTATGGGGCTGTGGAAGTTGGGCGGCTCTCCTTGCCAGTCTGCAAAGTATGATAATTCTGACCAGTTTTTGGTGTAAAGTGTACCTCAAGACTGGTCCACGCAAAGCAAATTTTGGAGAAAATGAAATGTTGACCAGTATTTACCAATACTGAGTGTAACAAATAATATAATAATAAATAATGTAATACTGAGTGTGAGTTTACCAATAATGAGAATGACAGTTGCCAATACTGAACTCACATAGAATTTGCAGCGTATAGAAACTGGACGAAAGAATATAAAATACCATATTGTTATTCTAAGTTAAACAATAATTCATCACATTCATATTTCATGCCCTAGGGCAGCTGGGGATATAGTACCAGTTGTGTGGTTGGAGTACCAGCCAAATTGTTTGGAAATAAGTAGAGGTCAGTGTGATTTTATGCCAATTTTGGTTCCAATTTTAGGTGAGTGGTGGTACGATCATTCTCAATAGCTGGTGCAACTTCTTTGGCATGCTGCCATACTTTGCCAACTGGCCGTCTTACTGGATGGTTTCCTCTTATCAGTACTGACTGACTGCCGCTTGATTCAACATGTAGAATTTGACAGATTTACACAAAATCTCATTGGTGTAGCCTTTGGGCAGAATTACTGGTTTGGGGCAACTCTTGTCATTCTTTGTGGCAGGTACAACAATATTGGAGCTGAGTGTGACAGCTTGGACAGTGCTGACCCTTGTTAAAAGTCATAAATGTGTCAATAAGTTAGTAAAACAGGTAAAATTGATGAAAAGAAAATGTCTGCTTCAGTGTACAAAGGACTCTGGCCCAGCTGCTGAATTTCTTCCCCAATTGGGGTAGGATTTGAGCTACCCCAAGCATATTTTCCAGTTTCCTGCCACATTCTGCAGATCAGCCCTTGACTAAATGACATTCCCGTCATAGGCGGATCCAGGATCACCGATGGGTGGGGGCACCGTGCCCGGGGTGGTAAGAATTTGATGCCTGGCTTCATAAGAATTCAAGTCCTGTCAGCTGGTGGGGCACTAATAGCCGTTTCACTAATATATTTGGACGGGCTTCAAAAGCCTTATTCATCAAAATGATTTGATTATTTATAATACCCCTCAGTACCGATTGTTAGTTATTTGGGTTTTCGGGCGCACGAACCAATATTAATTATCGCCCATTTGGTACCAATTGTAATCGTGTTGTATTGTGTTCTTTTCCAGCGCGACTGAGGTAACCTGGACATGCGAAACCTCTTCGGTCGCGAGCAGCAGCGCGCGGCGGAGGCAGCCTGGACTTGCGAAACCCTTCGGCGGCGAGCAGCAGTGCCGACAAAGCTCGCGTGCAGCAAAGCCGTCATCCAGGCGCTGTGCTACCAGTGCTCTCTCTGATATGGTGGCGTGTAGCCGCAGTTCAATTGATAGCTGGATTTGTCAATCAATTTGGGATTCTTGTCCCTGCGTTTGCAAGAAATGTTCAAAATAAATACCAATGAGATATTGAATAAGCTACGAGTGGTACTAACGGGGTGAACATTTATTCCATGCCTTTTTAGATTAGATGAGTATTTTTATTAATACTGTGGCCCAGTTCCCACAGAAGATCTATTGGTGTCATGCGGGACTTGGCTCGCAAAACTTTCGAATACCTACTTTTGATAACTGCAATGGAACTCTTCACTGTTCTTGTCATTTGGCCTTGCTCAGCGACCAACTCCTCTAGATTTGCCATCTACCTAGGATGGCAAAGTGACTTTGAGTTATACGTATGGTAGAACAGTGGACTACCAATATAATTGCACATTTACGGTGGACTCATTTTGCACTGCCAAATTTCTATATTTTCGTATGATTCTATATTTTCGACAAGATTTGGATTGCCTACGTACACATGGACGTCGAAAGTGGGGGATGATGAGACGCGTCCCCTACTCGCGGATCAGAGGGGACGGTCCCGCAAAAACTTGGTGACTCGTCCTAGGTTTTTATTTGGATCCTCTTATTATTTGCGTTTACCTTCGTTAATTGCGTGGAATTCTGCAACCCAACTCGCTAAGTTTGTGGGTGAAGTGTATTGCCAGTATCGTTTTCAGATACAGCCCATTCGCTCCAAATTTTGCGCCCCAGCGCCCCTCCCCGCCTCTGGTCGTCCCGAGTCATGGTCCATCCCCACCGGTAAAATTCCGTGGCGACGCCCCTGCCTCTGCACCGCAGTCTCACATTTTGCGGTGCCCGTCATCGAAGTGATCGAGCTTCATATGTGTAGGTGTGGGTGGACAGGGGCGGACGCATGAGTGCTGTTTGGGGGGGTGGGGCAACGCAGGAGAAATAGTAAAAACATAGTATTGTTAAAAGATCGGTAAAAAAAATTGTCATTTTGGGGGCATGGCCTCTGCCCCCTCCGTACGCGGATCCAGGAGGGCAGGTGCCCCCATCAACCCTCGTCGCCCCCTGAAATGGTCACGGCGTCGCCTTGGAAGGCCAATGGTGTCCCCTGAAACGTCGCTTCTTACCCCCCATTGATGCAAAAATCCGTGCCCACGGATATGATTTTGCGCCCACCTGATAAGTTCTGCCGGTCAAAATGACACCCCCCTGGTCCGGATGGTGCCCCCCTCACCCGATCGACAATCTTGAATCCGCCTAAGCCCCTCTGCGTCTGCCAATGGAGGCAAGGAGGGGTGGGTAATGTTCTATTCACTCTCCTCCCCTTGGAAGTTGGATCCGTTGCTGCTCCGGACATTTTTACTTTTACCCGATTATATGATGAGAGTATGGTCACTGGCGGCGGAACGGGGGAGCACCGGGGCACGGTACCCTCCCTTAAATCATAAATTTTAACAATAACCCAATGTCGTTGACTGGAAAGAAATGGGTTGAAACATAAGCGGATCCAGGATTGCTGATCGGGGGGCGTTTCCGGGTGGGCGCCATCCGGCGTGGGGGTGCCACTTTTGACCGGAAAAACCTATCAGATGGGCGCAAAATTCTATCGGTGGGCGCCGATTTTCGCATCCTGGAGGGGGGAACAAGCGACATTTCAGGGGGCGAGAATCGATCGGGGGAACGTGCCCCCCTTTCACCTCTGCATCCGCCTATGGGTTGAAAAGTTCATGGTGCCCGCCCCCCTTACATTTGGACGTTCCACCGTCGCTGAGTATGGTAGAAATCCGTCGGAATATGTATATATTTTCCACCGTTCCGCATATTATTTCCATGCGAATGCTACTTTTCCAAGGTACTATTACCTTTCCAATTTTTATCAAGCGTCGGTGAAAATTCAGTGCACTAGAATAGTCTCCGCTGATGGCATTGCTAAAGCCCTGTTCCACCTGTCAGCACAGTTTTGTCAGCACCAATCAGCGGGCCGCGTTGCGCCTACGTCACAGGACTGTAGCCTCTCCCCGGGAACTAGTTCTAGAGGTTTTACGGGCTGATGGCCTGCTGTTTGCGCTGATGAAAAATAGCAAGTGCACGAAAGGGCAGCCTAATATTTTTTAATGGTATAAAGGTTGAAGTTCTTTTTGCTTACCACAAACTAGAGGCGATTATGGCGCTGATATTTCTTTTCTGGAGGAGTGGCCAGAGGTCCTGCTGACAAAGCTGTGCTGACAGCTGGAACAGGGCTTAAAATTACGTCGAACTGCATCCTTTACTTTACGTTTACGCTCTTTGCTTGTCCCATTTGAGCATCTCCGGAATTGACCCCGGTCACGCTCACCAGCGGCGCTAGTGTGCCCTCCAAGATGGCCGCGAAAGAGGGACTCCAAAAGGTAAACAACGTCAGTGGGCCCCGGGAATAGCATGGTAAGCGGTAAATTATACGTGTTTTATGTTTGGTATGTGGCAGCGGCTTATAAACAGCCACTGCGGAAGGCAGAGAAGAATGCAAATTCGAAAAGTTTTTGGTCCCAAGGAGCAAAGCTTGTAGTCAGCATCAGGTTGAAGTTTGCTGCCCTCCCCCACTTCTTTGCCGGTGGCGACGCTTGTGTTTGGAAACGCATTTTCCATCGTACATTCAAACTGGAATTTCAGACGGCTTAAAACAAATAAAGGCGTATATCTACCGAATTATTTCAAGATGTCAGTTTTCCGGGCTAAAAAAGGAATGCAGCCACAGGCGGATCCAGGGGGACGGCAAAGTGGGCACATGCCCCATAGGCAGATCCAGGGGGCAAAGAGGGTATGTGCCCACCACCATCGACCCTCGGCGCCCCCTGAAATTTCCCTTCCCACCACCATCCCCCTCCCAGGATACGAAAGTCGGCTCCCACCGATAGGGTTTCCCGGTTAAGAATGGTGCGCCGCCCCCGGGAAGGTGCCCCCTGATCGGCAATCCTGGATCCGCCTATGATGACGGCCCAAGGATTAAGGCTTACTCCTGCTAGAAGCAGGCTCAAGGGAGTGGAAGGAGGCATAAGCGGAACTGGAGATTGCCTCACAGCCAGTCTGCAAAGTATGGCAGCAGGCCAGACAAGTCGCACCAGCCATCTAAAGTTCTCGCACCACCAGGCTCCAAAAATTCGCACCAATATGCCACATACCAGGGGAAAAATGCACCCATTTCTACCCCTACAATGCAATGCTACCTCAATCATTAGTCAGTTAAGGACTTTTTATAAGGCACCTCCTGTGTCTTAATGGCCATTCAGCCATTATTTGTTTAGTTTAAGTGTCACTAACCTCGAAAATTCGCACCAGGTTGATAAAGTTCGCACCACTCGGTCCTGTCTCCAAGGGAACTCGCACGGACGAGATCTCGTCGAAAATGCCATACTTTGCACACTGGCCTCACAGCCGCTTACCAGGTGGATGTGAATGGAAGTCAGATGGCTGAAAATGTCTGCAACAGACAGCAGCATTTGAGCCCATCTTCTTCCCAATTATCAGATTCGACTTCCACTGCTTGGACAGCACCTTATCATGAGGAAACTTGTGAAAGCTGAGACTTGGACACTTTCTTCGGAAGGATACACACTGAGGAACGCAGCAGTTCTGATTGGATGCAATGGTTATCCGTCTGACTTTCATTTTCTTTGAACTTTCCAAGATTATAACAAACAAGAAAATAACGCCAGTCTTCAATATTCACGTCCACCCAACATGAACTTCACTTTTTCAGAGCAACGAGTTCACCACGACTGAAAATAAACGTTCAAAATCTATACCGCGTTCAACAATGCGCCGAATATGAAGCAGCCACGCCAGACGTCAGTCCCTCTACTGGCGTTTTCAAAAAAATCCGCCAGGTGCCAACACTTTCGATGACCGGGGCCAATACGAGGTTCAATCATCAGCTGTCATGAAATTGTTTTGATGTCACGTGACCGTGCCTCCCTGGGAGTGACGTGTGTGTGGAGTGAGTGGAGCTTGTTGTTGCGTCGTCGTTTGTGTATATAGGGGGATTACGTCTGCATTTGTGGTTATAATTCATCTCTACGCCTTAATTGGTAGTTGGCTCACCCAGGGCCCAAGCATCAATTCGGCATGCACGGTGCCTAGCGGATGCCTTTTCTATGGGAAATATTGTTCTCTGCATTCCTCATTCAAGGTTCCTTTGTTCTCCTAAGGGTAGGGTTAGATGCTCCGCTGGTCCCACTTTCTATTGATCATATAATATTGAAAAAGTTTAAAGAAGCTTCCAAAGCTAATGCATTTCTTCACTACATGTTCCCTAACAGGATCATGAGGGTCTTGCAGAAACTAAGGAAATCAGAATGGTAATTTGATGGGGACTTGGGCTGTTGAGCTGAGCATGTTGGTAAGAATTTCAGAGGGTTTCAGGGTCGGAAAGGTCTCAAATTTCAAATATATTTATTTCCTAAATATGCTGAGATGATAGATATTAGCCAACAATTGAAGTTTATAGGTCACAATTCCTTTTTTGGACTCATCAAAGCAAGTGGTGTAGATCAGTGTGCAAAGTATGGCACTTCTGACGGGATCTTGTCAGGGCAAGTGCCCTTCAAGACTGGAGCGAGAAGTGTGAATTGTTTTACCTGGTTTAAATTTGAGGCTTGTGCAAGGGAGGGAGACACTGAAAACCCATCAAATAATGGACGGATGGTTAAAAAGACACTATGGGGCCTTATAAAACTAACTAAATAATGAGAGAGGTAGCATTGCATCTTGTGGGTAGGGATGGGTGCATTCTTCTCCCTGGTATATTGCAGATTGATGTGAATCTTAGGTGGATGGTGGTGAGAATTTTAGATGGCTGGTGTGATTCACCTGGCCCGTTGCCATACTTTGCTGACTGGGGTGTAGACATGTAGACATCAATACAGCTTATGGACCTTGAAATGCTGAAGGTATGCCAGCTGGCATTTCTGGCTCCAGCCTTAATGGCTGACTGATTCTGACTCAACTAAAATGTTAGCTGGTGTGTCAACTCTGATTCAAACCACATACAGAAGGGTGTTGACTTAACTGGGTGTTAGAAGGGTGTTGACTTATCAGTCCACGTTCAACCCTTCCTGTGCAAGGTCGCGGTGCTCGGTGCTCCGTGCTCGGTGGCGAAATTGACCTTGGCATTCGCGGCTGCTCCGGGGAAGTTAGCTTAGAGTGATATTTTGGAGTTCTGCTTGCTTCCGGTGTGCGATTTGCCTGTCCTCTTTAAATTTTTGGTTCCAAATTTTGCATTTCAAAAATCCCGTCACCCTTTCTGGCGCGCAGGTTTAGTATTTGTATTTGTTGAAAGTGCTACCAGGGTTTGTTCATAGGTAGGAAGTGCCGCGGGGCATAAATATATCTGGAGTTTTTTTAGAGGTTTTCTGTCTGCATACTTGAAAGGCTGCGGAGCGAAAAGAAAAACCCTAGGTTCAACCCCGCCATTTTGGAAGGGACCAGAATGTTCGAGAACGATCAAAAGTAAACAAATCAGCCGTGGGCCAGGCCGATAACCCATTGGTAAAAATTGTGGCATTGCTGTCTCCCTCGTGCGGAGACGGTCATCTCGAGGCGTGGAATCCTCGACGACCCAAGGTAACTTGCATTAGGATGTTATAGGATTGCTGGACAATTTGCTGGACCGACATGGGCCTACAAGGAGCGCAGATTATGATAACCCTACTCAATGCGCGTCTTGTGTTTCATAAGCGTCTAGGGAAGTAGATGTAGGGGTAGGCCGAGTTAGGGAATTTTTTTGCAGGGCAGACTCAAAACCTACACTTATCCCAGTAAGGAGTCAATGTTCACATAGATATTGTTTCGGGATCTACTGCTTTACTGAAACTCCTAGGTGGTTTCAGTTCTAAGCAGCCCATAGCCACGAGCTCGTTGAACGTCAGTTCTAGTGATAAGAAATGGCACCAGCAAATTCTAAGTACATTGACTCAAGATTTGAAAGTCTGTCAACTGAAAATGATCAACTGAGAAAAGAAATAGAGAAACTTAGAGAACAAATGGAGGAGATGAAATCAGACTTGGTGGGATTACAGTTTGTGGTTTCCGAGAACATACAGAGAAGGGAGGCAGTTGAAACAGAGCTTGCGACTATGAACTCAAAGTGCACTACAATGGAATCCCAATTAGCATTGTTTGGGGAGTCATATGCGTCAATCTCCTGTGTCCAGAAAAAGCTGCAGACAGCTGTGGAGACTCAGGCCCAATATAGCCGGCTGTCAACCCTCTTGCTCTCCGGAAAGGCTATACCTGATTATACTGAGGGAGAGAACACACGGCTGATGATTCTTACAGTCATTAGAGAGTGCCTGGGACTAAATATTCACCCTCTGGCTGTTTCAGCCTGCCATAGGCTACGAAACAAGGGCACTGTCCTTCTTCGATTTGTGAACTCTGCTGAGCGTGAAGCAGTGTACAGGCGACGAACAAGGCCGATTCGCCAGGGCCTTATGGTTCACGAAAGCCTCACTGCTGAGAGGCTGGCAGTGGTGAGAATCCTCAAGGCCATTCACCATCCCAGGGAGGAATCCCCCTCCTAACGCACTACACCAGCCAGGGACGAATTTATATTAAGCCCAAGAGTACTTCTAGAGCCATAGAAGTCAGTGTGGGGGCTAGTAAGGAGGACATACTCGCTCTCTGCCAGCCAGGGGTGTCTAGGGGGCCTACAAACTCCCACTTAGGATTATCGGGTGTTCCCACCCCCTCACTGGTTGAGACTCGGGTAAAAACAGTGTACACCCCCCAGTCACAGGGATCTGCCTCTGGGACCCAGGCTGGTGCCCCCTCCTCAGTGGGCATTGTTCCTGATCACTCTGTACGGAGCCTGGGACCTGCTTCATCTGAGGTGGAGGGTGTGGGGCGGGTCCCTGGGGACTCTGCTGGGCATCCCTCTGGGAATGATGAGCCTCTTAATGAGCGCACTCCTGAGTTGGATGCCGGAACTTCTGTCTCTGTGGCATCTGACTGCTCATCCCCACATGCTGAACATTCTGCATCTGTGTCATGCACTGCAGGGGACACACCCAATTGTGACTCGGCACTAACGTCTGTGGTGGACCAACCCCAGGATCTTTCACAACTTGCTGGGTCCCCAGGCATAAGGACGAACTGTGGCTCTGCAACATCTCTGGCAGATACGCTGATCACAGAGGCATCAAGGAGTGGCATCCGCTTGGGCCAGAAGACTGTTGGCCCAAATCATCATGGGCAAAGAATTTTCAGCGATGGGATGGAAAGTGGAAAAAGCCATGGCTCATCCAGACCTGAATCCACAGATGATCAACAGGCTGAGGGGGTGGTTGTAGCACAGGCTCGCAGTAGAAGCGGTCGTGCTCTCAAGCCTCCTTCTCATAAAGCTGACCTAGTCTAGCTATGCCAGGAAGCTTTGGCTGCCTCCTGGCTCTGATTCTGGCCCCATGTAGGCTTTAATTAGTTAATTGTTTCATCACATTAGTCTGATAGTGTAGGTGGATTTTCTTTGTTTTTATTTTTTGGCATCTCATTCATGTGCTGCTCCTGCGGAATTCTAATGTATTGTTCTGGGGTAGTGCGAGACTTGTCGGTTGTCGAGATGGCTCTGCGCCCTGATGGTGGTATTGAGCTGTCCTGTCGGTCCAGCATGTCCGGTCTGCTGTTTGTTTACTGGTTAAGACTGAGTTTTTGTGTTAGGTACAAATCTTTCTGTTCTCTTGCCATCTGTTAGGACATTCTTAATTATTACTGTGAGGTTTTCTCCACATTTTGCTTCTGGCGACAGTGATGCAAACCCTATATACCCAACCTTTCAAAATATATTGAACAATTGTAGCTATGTAGACGTCAGTGATACCCAAAATTCAAACTATATTTCTCTTCTCCATATAAACATCCGCAGTCTCTCAAAGAATTTTGATCCACTATGTGTGTTCATTGAAAAACTCAAATTAAAGCCAAACATCATTCTACTAACTGAAACCTGGATTAATGATGAACACTCAAACTATTTTCATATACCAAACTATAAATTAGAGCTTTCAACACAAAAAGAAACCAGGGGCCGAGGAGCTGCCATTTATGCTTCTACATCGCTCTCATATGATAGGCGGTTTGAACTGGAGAGCAACTCACCTGATCATCAGTCAGTTTTCCTAGAATTCAGAAACAAGTACAAGAAAAACTTCATAATTGGATCAATCTACCGATCCCCATCATTCTCACCTTCACTTTTTCTGGATAGATTTGACCAAACCCTTGCAAAGGTAGGAAGAGAAAATAAATTTTGTGCATTTGGAGGGGACCTAAACATTGATCTTCTAAAGCTTGATACATCTGACCATAGTAACAATTTTTTTAGTAATGTTCTTGCAGCTGGCTTCTTCCCTAGCATATCATTGCCAACTAGAATAACCCTGTCATCTTCAACTCTAATTGACAACATTTTTTGCAATGATCTCTCCTTAGTTACTAAAAACAATGTAATAACTTCAGACATCAGTGATCATCTCCCTGTATTCCTTGAACTTAGCATAGACTGCCAACCACAATGTATACCAAATCAAGCTCACAGTATATTTGATTTTCGCAAAATCAATGCCTTAAAAGAGAATATTGTAATCAAATTAATGAACATTTATGAAATAGCTGATGCTGAGCAAGCAGCAACATTCCTACTGTCAACAATCAATGATGAATTGTCAAAGATCTTAATAAAGAAGTTTGATAGAAAAAAGGTCCCCATACAGCCTTGGATTTCATATAACTTGTTGAGATGTATTAACAACAAGAATAATTTATATAAAAATACATACGTCATCCAACAATTCAGAATAGATCACTTTACAAAAATTATCGCAATAATCTTGTCTCTACAATAAGAACTGCAAAAAGACAATACATTCAAAGAAAACTGGCTGAATATAAATCAAACCCCAAGAAGATTTGGGAAATATTACTCAACCTTGTCAACAAAAATCGGGCCAACTTGCCTCTTCCCCCATCATTTGAACATGATGACAAAGTGATAAGCGACCCTCAAGCCATTGCAGACAACTTTAACCATTATTTCGCGACAATCGGAAAAAGACTAGATGATGATCTCCCAGATTCGGATGTTGATCCCCTATCATACCTTCAAAATATTGATCAAGTAAGAAGACCATTTGAATTTTATTTAGTGTCTCCAGAGATTATAAGCAATTTTATAAAAAATCTTGGAAATACGGGTGCCGGCTCAGATGGCATCAGCACCAAAGTTCTAAAACTCATATCTGATTCAGTTTCTCCCTTCCTCTGTTACGTCTTCAACAAATGTATATCTGAAGGAATATTCCCGTCTGCTCTAAAACAAGCCCAAATTACTCCAATCTTCAAGTCTGGGAATCCATGCTCCTTTAACTGTTATAGACCAATATCGATGCTATCAGTAGTCTCAAAAGTTCTCGAAAAGATAGTCTTTCAGCAGATATTTCAATTCCTCTCGGAAGAAAACATACTATATTCAAAACAATTTGGATTCAGACAAAATCATAGCACATACATGCCCATAGCTTTGTTATATGATGAAATCACCACAGCCATAAAAGAAAATAAAGTATGTGCCTCAGTATACCTGGATCTGTCGAAAGCGTTCGACACAGTTAATCACAAAATTCTCCTAAAAAAACTCCATTTCTACGGTATTAGGGGAGTCCCTCTATCCTTTTTCAGAACTTACCTAAGTAACCGCTCTCAAAAAGTTAAATTTCACAATACTTTATCTGCTACCCCTAGGGAAGTACCCCTGGGCGTACCGCAGGGTTCTGTCTTAGGGCCATTGCTCTTCTTACTGTACGTGAATGATATTTCCACTAGTTCTTCATCTCCCACATACTTGTTATTTGCTGACGACACCGCCCTCATCTATAAGGCTGATAATATAAATGATCTTCAATCAACCATTCTTTCGAGTCTCCCCGACATCAGTAAATGGCTTCTCTCTAATCGGCTTACATTAAACGCATCCAAATCTACTTACCAACTATTTTCATCTAGCAGCTTAAATCTTCACTGTGATGTTCATCTAAATGGTCACCAATTAGAAAGACAAACATCTACAAAGTATCTAGGCGTCACAATAGATGAAAAACTTAAATGGGAAACCCATATCAAAAGTGTTGAAAATACTATTTCCAGAAACATTGGAATTATGTATAGAGTAAGGTCAGTGCTGGACTCAAATCATTTACTCTTATTGTATAATGCACTCGTCCTCCCTCACCTAAAATATTGCTGTGAAACTTGGGCTCTAAATTTTCCCTCGAAACTCGCTAGAATCTGCACTCTTCAAAAGAAAGCTGTTAGAGTTGTAGACCATGCTCATTTCTTGCAACATTCATCGCCAATCTTCAAAAAGTACAAAATACTGAAATTCCTCGACATCATAAAAATGTCACAAATAATGGTCCTGCACAATTTTCTGAAAAACAGTCTCCCTCGGCCCCTTGCGGAAAAGCTCGCTCTCGAAAATAATAACTCAGCCAGAAATCTTAGAGTCATCAGGCATTTTTCCGTACCATTTGCGCCCACTGTGTATAGACAACACTCATTATTCACTTCAGCCCCTTCAATTTGGAATTCCATTATTGCATCCAGAATCAGTCAAATCGACGACGTACCGAGGTCCTCAAATTTCATGAAATTAGTCGCCAAGAAAATTTTTATAGATCAATACTAAAATCTGATCGGATGATCTGCCTTTTTCTTGTATTCAAACTAATCTTTCACATGTCATTCTTCAATGAAAAAAATACTAGAATTTATGTTTTACGCTGTGGAAATGACGAATCTCCCCACTCCCTCTCTCGCTCTTCAGTTCATAAGCTCAGTTAAGGCTTAGGGAGTTTGGCTTAGTTCGCCGGCGCCAATATGTAGAATGGAATTATTGAGGGGAGGGGCCCATATCACTTACGCCGAGAGCAAGCATAACACAAATTTAAATCAAGCCCGGGTCAGTAAAACCACGAGCATCAGGGGCATCTCGAGGCCCGCGACCGAGCACCTGCTCCTGGTCCAATGTTGCCCTCCTCTTGACAACGCCAATCATTTGCCGAAAACCAATAGCTTGTTTAGGCACTCTGTCATCTCGAACCCCGTCACTAAAAGGCCTTTCCTTCCTTCTTATAGATGGCGTGTGCTCGGGACAGCCGGCGCCTACATCGGCTGGGGGACTACCAGCACCAGCACAGCCAGCTGTTATCTCGTCTCCGTGGCGTGACTGCCTGCTGCTGACGGTTGCTCCGATGGTGGGCGCCCCGTGTGACCGGCACCTATCTCGATTGGGAGAGTCGAGTTTGGATATCTGCGCGCACCGTCGGCGCGGGATCATCCCTATGCCCTCTGCGGATGGCATGAGTGGCCGTCCCCGTGGTACCGCCCTCTTAACGCCTACTGGCGGAGCATCTCTCTGCCGAGCCGGGGGCTCGCCCGGCGCCATGCAGGTTGGCAGTGTCCGATGAGGAGGCCCGTGTGGGTACGTTGGAGCCCTACGTGCGGGTCTCCCGGTGTGTCGCCGAGGAACAAAGGCGGCGCTCCTTCAGGAGGCCCCGCTGCCGCCGGGGTCCCGCTGCCGGGGGTGGACCAGGCGGCGCCGCCGGGGTGTCGGACTGGACGGGGCTGACGTCATCGTCACCATCCTCCATGCCTCCGGCCGCGTCTCCGTGCCGCTGACTGCCCTCTGCGGGCCGTTGCGCCGATGGCGGGCGCCTTGCGTGGCCGGCGCTTACCTCAACTGGGAGAGTTGAATTTGAGTACGCCGGTGCCGTCGGCGTGGGATCGTCTCTATGCTTCCTGCCGGGTGTCGGGGCGGCCGTTCTCGTGGTGCCGCCCTCTGGACGCCAACTGGCGAAACATCTATTTCTGCTGGGCCGGAGGCTCACCCAACGCCATGCAAGTTGGCGGCGTCCGGTGAATGGGGCGGTCGCGGGTGTCGTGAGGCCTCGCTGCTGCGGGTCTGCGAGTGTGTCGCCGGGGGACCAGAGCGGTGATTTCTCCTGAGAGCCCCGCCGCCTCCGTGGGCGGACCGAGCGGCGTCGCCGGGGTATCGGCCTGGGCGGTCCTGTCGGCGGTGTGGTGGGGAGCGCCGCCGTGTGAGCCGATTGGGACGAGAGTGAACTGAGTTGTGGCTGTGGAGGAGTGCCGTGCTCATTTTATCTTCGTGCCTGCAATCTGTACGGTTTTGCTTGCCGTGGTGTTTTGGAATGTCTCATCGTTTTTACGTTTTAATGTGTTGCTCCCGCGTCCGTGCCCGCCTTGGCGTTATTTCAGGGATCCCGCGCTATAGGGCGGGCACGGATGCGGGACCTAGTGTTGTAAGAAAGTCGATCAATATACGTGTATGGATCCAACTCTGACTGAAGGAAATTGAGTCAGCCTGACTCTGAGTCATGACTAAACAAGTCACCATTGACTTTTCTGAAGAAATCAAATTCAGGTCATATTTGTCTATCTATCTATCTATCTATAGTTATCGGAATTTTCGAGGCCACATCGGCCTGCTGGATCCGGTCTTCGGACGGGCTCAGTTTCGATGAGTCTACACTCAGTCTTACTCAGGCCATAATGCCTGAGGGGTTAATTAGATGGTGAGAGCGGTTGAAAAGAATGTAAGGGACCTTACTCTGAGCATTCAGGGACAAGGTACATCAGGGATGACCAATGAGAGTCGAGCTTGTTCTTAAACTCATTGACCGTGGTGGCTTCTACTACTGATGTAGGCAACGCATTCCAGTCATTCACCACACGTACTGAAAATGATGAACGACGCACCCTAGATGTGGCACTGGGTTTTGCAAGTTTCCACTGATGTCCGCGGGTTCGGGAGCGATCAATGAGATCGAAGAACTGAGCTGGATCGATATCGATGGAACCATGGAGCAATTGGTATGTTTTGATCAGGTCTCCTCTGCGTCGCCTGTAGTACAATGAGGGAAGCTTAAGAGCCCTCAGTCGGTCAGGGTAAGATAAACCCCTCATGGAGGTGATCATACGTGTGGCCCTTCGCTGCACCCTCTCAAGCAGCCTCTGATCAGCCCTATTGAATGGTCCCCAACATATGTTACCATACTCTAGTAGAGGACGCACCAGTGATTTATAAAGAAGAGGCAAAGTGAAAGTGTCAATGTTAGCGAAGGATTTTCGGATGACGGCCAAAACCTTGTTAGCTTTTGAGACTGATGCCGCTGCTTGCTGTCGGAATTTCAGGTCCCTGTCAATGATTACCCCGAGATCTCGTTCTTCATCTAATTTCCTGAGAGAAGCACCACCCATAGTGTAGTCGTGACAAGGATTGTTACTGCCAATGTGCAACACTACACATTTACCTTCATTGAAGGGCATCTGCCACATTGAGGACCATTCCAATACATGATTTAGGTCTGCTTGTAGCGATTCTGATGAGTGGAGGTGCCTAATTCCTGTGTAGAGTTTTGTGTCATCAGCAAAAATTTTTATGCCAGAAAGTACACAATCAGGGAGGTCATTAATAAACAGAAGGAATAAGATCGGACCAAGCACGGAACCTTGCGGAACACCACTAGTGACCTTCGTCCATTCTGAAGCAGCGCCATCAACAACTACATACTGTTTCCGATCTGATAAGAAAGCGCGGATCCACCGAAGAAGCTTGCCTTTAATACCATAACTCTCCAATTTCCTCAGAAGACGCTCATGCGGGACCGAATCGAATGCCTTCTGAAAATCCAAATAGATGGCGTCAACAGGTACACTCTGTTCAAGCCTCTTTGTCCAATCCTCCAATGTCTGTAGAAGCTGTGAGTCACACGAACGTTTTGGCCGGAATCCATGTTGATGGTCTGAAAGAAGGTGGTGGGTGCTCAGGAACCTCAGAAGTTCATCCTTGATCAGTGACTCCAAGACTTTGCAGGGTATAGAGGTCAAGCTAACTGGTCTGTAATTGCCAGGATGGTGTTTGTCTCCCTTCTTGTAGATTGGGACCACTCTCCCCAACTTCCACTCCTCAGGGATTGCCCCAGTGTCTAAGGACTTCCTGAAAAGAAGAGACAAGGGGACACAGAGAGATCCGGCTGCCTCATTCAGTATACGGGGATGAACAAGATCGGGTCCAGGGGAGCTGGAATTTCGAAGAGATGTAAGTTTGGAAAACACTGTGGGAGATGAAATGGGAATGTCCTCCAGAACATGTCTAAGACAGCGGTCATCGAAGTTGGGTAAGTTCTCTAAATCCTCAGAAGTGAAAACCTTCGCAAAGAAATCGTTCAGGATCTTAGCCTTTTCACCCGCATCAGATTCAAGATCACCATTGCTATTCCGTAGGTCTTCTACTTTGGAGACAGTTTTCAGCCTTGATCCCGCGTAACTCCGGAAGCCTTTAGGATTTGATTTGATGTTGGATGCCAAGCTCTGCTCAAAATCTCTCTGAAGCTTCCGGGTAAGAGTACGCAGTTCATTTTGGCATATCTGGAAACGAGCAAAGTCAATCTCATCTTTAGTGCGGTGGTATGTTCGTGCGAGGTCATTTTTCTTTTGCTTGAGTCTCATGGCTGCCCCAGTCATGTAAATATTCTTGCGGGTGGCCCTGGCCCTCGTTTTGGGGATACATGTATCAACAGCCTCATTGAGGTTATTCATGAAAAAGCTATACGATTCTTCTAAGCTAAGGCCGTCCATGGCAACCCAATCAGTATCACGGATCATTTTGTTTAACTGTTCAAAGTTAGCACGACTAAAGCTGAGTTTGGATACCCGGTCCAACCTTCTTTCCACATAGCATTTGACATTAAACTTGAGAAGTAAATGATCACTTAGACCAATACCCGGAAAGTGTTCGAGGTTAGCAAGCATACCCTCTTCATCTGTGAACGAAAGGTCGAGAATGTTAGCCTGTTGGCCATGACGGTGACGAGTGGGTTTCTGAACATGTTGAAAGAGGAAAAAGTCATGCATTATGTCGATGAGACTGTGCGAAGGGTGGCCTAGGGAGGCTGTGGAGAATTCGCCAGACCAATCTATCTGTGGGAAATTGAAATCCCCAGATACCAGAAGAAGTGAAGGTGAGGAAGACTTAGCAAGTGTAACAATATCAGAAAAATCACTCATGTTTCTATGGCCGTCCCCACTTGGGCTTCTGTAAAAGCAGCCCAGGAGCAGAAAATCATGCCTGTGGAGCCTAATTTTAACCCATAAATGTTCAATTGAGTAAGTACCAAGAATGGGTACCATCGATGACCAGAGGTTATTCCTGACATATATCGATATAATTTATATTAGGAGATAGGTTCTAAGTGACATTTAAAGTTTTTTTATAAAAAGAGTAAACTTTACACAAACAGCAATACCATTTGTTTTCCTAAGATTTCCATAACAAACAGGTACTAGCTTGAATACTGACATGAATATTTTTGTGCTTAATGTCTAAATAGTATAATATTTTTGCATTTTGAGAGGATGGCGGTTACCTGCTGTTGGGTTTTGCAGATTTTTTCAGCCCATTTTTCCATTGCAGACATTTTGTCTGAATTCTGATGATATTGTGCCCCTGGAATTGTTGGCTTTTCCTTGTATCAACAATATAACAACAATATGAGTTGACAAATTGCCTGCATGCCAGGTGCCATAAAAGGTCATAATAATCATGTTCAAAACAAACAAATCACTCAAAGATAGCAAAATAATAGAAACCTCCCAGAGAAGTATTATGTCAGTTTTCCTAAAAATAATTGTATTCCATTTGAGTATAAGTACCTAAAAATGTAAATGCTGAGTCAACTCCACTCTGATTTACAGCTCGGAGGTTGACTGTGATCCTCACTCAACTCAGCTGTGGGAGCAATTGAGTTAACTCTGACTCAACCCAAATCTTGAAGTTAGTCAACTCACCTCTGATTGAGGAAAAAATTTAGTAGACCCTGACCTGGTTTGCATCCACAATTTCAATCATGATTGCACACTCTCTTTGCATGCAATTACTGGAGGTGGTTGCAGGAGTGCTGTTTGGGGGAAACTTGAAAAAACTTGTACAAAATATTTTTTTAATCGGCCAAAGTTTTGCCATTTTCGGGGGCCATGGCCTCTGGGCTCCCCCTCTGCGTTTAGTAGTGGCAGTTACGATATGGATAAAGCCTTTGGCAATGTGATGGCATGATCAATGGTGTGATCAATGGAAACCAGGTTTTTTAGATCCATGCATGTATTTTGTGATGATAGCAACAAGCAATACACAAACTATGCCAGTACATGCATAAAACAAGGTTAAAAACCAGTAGGAGATACCAAGGAATGCACACTAGAAACTATCATTGTGGCCAACACCTTGCAGGCTGGGCCATGTAGCCAGGTGGGATGCCACCATTCCTCAGTGGAGTCGCAACTTGTATTGAAATGAAAGATCCGTCCACTTTGTAAATGTGCCTAGTGGGAGTAAGCAACCGCCCCACAGGGAGCAGAGCGGAGACAGGAACCAATCGTCGATGCCACCAACGGCACAGCCGTCGCTCGAGCCAGGTGCAAAAAGTTTCAATCCCATTTTCGTTATTTCGCATCCAGCAAGATCTGGCAGGATTTGGCAGCGTGATGGTAAATATTTGTATATCCATTAGAGCTCTATCTGTATCAGAGCCAAAGTGTCAGGGAAACTGTGATTGCTGTATCCTGATTTTCAGCTCTGTCCGGATCACCTCGTTTGTGCATGGAAACTAGGTCTCAGAGTCGGCTCTGACTCTGAATCACGACTCAACAAGGAAATTGAATGGAGAGGAATAAGACGCTTACTCTCTTTGGTTCACACATTGACTGAAGAATGTAATGACTCGCATCGACTCACTCTCCTGGGTCACGTGACTGGGTGGTGGCCGCGCCTGGCGGGGTCGGTGCGGTGACTGACTTTTGGTGTGAATCGCGTGGTAGGCGTAAGGTTCGTCCCAAGTGGTAATGGCGAGAAACGTGTTTGACTCTTTGACCCACTAAATTATCACGCCTCTCGTTTTGGGATAGTTGTGCGTCGATGTATCGTTACTGGCTCGCAAAGCAAGTATTTCAAACGGGAGGGCGAGCTCGGGGTCCTGTTCTCCTTTTCGCGTCGCACCCAATGAGCTCGGTACAATCGTACCGTCTCCATTGTGCTGGTCATATAGATTGCGGAATCAGTTTAACCGTGCCGGTTCCAAGCGTGCAAGCGGTGGCACGGAGGGGAGCGTGGCGCAGTTCCGCAGCCTATGACCGCACGAATTGTTAGCATTGGGCCTAAAATATGTGAGGCTCCCTGAAACCCCCGGATATGTCTTGCAAATAGCTCAAATCGAACGCAAGGCCGTGTACTCGTAGGTAGTGGCGTGTTGGAAAGTACCGATTAATTATCGATAGCGCTCTCTTAACTTAACACTCACTTAACACTTGTGTTGGATTGAGCCGTTGGATATCGGTCTGTACCTAATACAACAACAGAGGAATGTATTTGTATTTCTCAACTGTAGCATGGCTAAAATCGTTAAACTATTGTTTGTTATTTGGGCTTTCGGGTGCTCCAACCTCCCAAGGTAACATAGCTGTAAAATTTATAAAATCGTTAGGTAATCTATGCATAACCGTGAAACAAATGCCATAAACCATAGAAGGGAGCTCACGGCGTAATAGTTTAGGTCTAACCGATCAATAGAGCACCAAAATGCAGTACACTAAAGGACGGTCCACGAGACATTCGACATTTTCGGTAATCGACGTAGACCGCCCGTTAGCTTGGTATCATTTCCGCCGCATTTTCGACAGTAGATACAAGTTACGCCTGGTACGGTTATGAACATTATTCATTATATTCATACTAGGAAGGTGGTAACTAGAAACACTGTTACCATAGATGAGAACCTTTGCCAACCATATCCATGCATTTCTGCGCGGCGTGGCTGTTGTGCGCGGTAGTGTCGCGCCCTGTTCCCGCGCCTCGCCTCCGATCCGTCCTGGGCTCGAGAGTGAACCCTGCAACCGCGTCCCACCGGCGCTCTTAAGCAGGTGCTGCCGCCACTTTTTGTGTAACTGGTATCACGCCTGGCGTTGCCTGTCCGTCTGTCTTTGCTGACTGTGTTTTAATGCATGTGCGTGTATGTTATACCTCTGAGATGAGTACATGGGGACGGCTTCAAATTAGGATTCACGGATAATGCCTAGACTTAGCAGCTGGTGAATGCCCATGAGAGCTTTCAGTATTCAACTCATAAGTACTAGTATTGCACTGAAAAACATTTTGCACTGCTAGGAATGGTTATACACCAGAACATGTTTTTCACTGCTAACAATGACCATACCAATGCATTTCATGTAAATTGTATAGCCTAATGAGGATAAGCAAAGCCCTTATTTACTGGTGAAACCTGCTCATATTCCTTCTGTTCACTTATCTGCCTACTTTGAGATGAAGAAGTAACTAGCCAAGTTAGAAAATTTGAAATTCTCACTTTGCACTAAATTATTTTGTAAGAGTTTCTCATCAATTTTTTGTATATTTCATGCCAACGGTTGCATTTTTGGTTTGTTATGTACAAAGAAGTATTCACAGCTGCAGGGGAATTATCTTGGATTATCACTATTCACATGGTTAAGAGCAATTTTCTTGAGGAAAAACAGTAGGCTGAAAGCTATGAAAGGCACATGCCGAATGGGAAATTGTCATTTGAAATGCAGAGATTCAGCTGTCGTAGGTTTTTGTTTATTAGAATTGGTAATATTCTAATTTCCTGGCGGTCATCTTAGCAGCCGGTGTGCATTTGGTTTGGAAGGGCCCAACCGTCACGCTTTTAGGCCGGCTCTCATTGGCCCTCTAAAGTCACTTGGTGCATCTAAAGTTCCCTCTCTGGCGGATAGTTTCCTGTGCCGAAGGTAAAAAATGTCATATTATCTTCAGCCTTTCATGTGTTGTGTAGGTCGAAGAGTGATTGTATAACCTAGCGGTATTTTCGTTGGCTTTTAATTAGAAAATGACAGGTGCTATGATGCTTTCGCTGTTTTTTAAAGATCTGCCATTAACGTGTCAGCATATGTTTAATTGCATTAGGGTCTCGGTTGGCCTCATTCATCAGGTGCACATATTTTCCTTTTAGTTTCTTCAGGAATGAATGTGCTTTGTTATGGCCTCCCAACAAAAACGTTCAGCATTTGTTAAGACACGGTTCGCGTTTGGAACTCTGGCGGATACGTCAAGGCAACCAAGTGCAGCTTTGTGTGTTTTGTGCTAATTACTTATGCTGTTGCAGGTTATCTAGTGTTTTTCAAAATAGGTGCCAGAATGTCTTCAGTGCGTAGAGCAACTCATGCAGGCAGCTGGTATTCCAACTCAGGTGAGCTCACTGGGTCTATGTACACTTTGCTTGGTTATTCCCATTTCACAAAATCTAAAGCCCAGAGTTTATTTTAGCTAATTTATAATGAATTTGTTTTTTCGGGATGATAACTCTGACTTTTATAGCGTTCTTACACCAACAAAGAAAGTTCATGCAGACAGTAGAGGAAACTCACAGAAACTGTATGTCCCCATTAATTGGTGATTTTCATTAATCACTGATTTTCTTCACGATGATAATGAAGCTGCCACATCAAAAATTCACATTTTGCGGTTCTGGCAAGATAACTTTCAGATCAGGTACCGATAACTTAAGGATTTCTTGCCGTATTACTCCCCTTCAGAACCACGTGTTTCGTGTTGGCCTGACCCGTTTCTCTCAAAATTGTCATCACTGGTGTGAATGAAAACGGCTATCTAACTCAAATGCACCATTAGAGAGTTATCAGCTTCATTTGCACCGCAGGTCATACACGGAAACACGCAATGTATTTTATTTTTAGCTTGATTGTTCTTGAATACCAGGCATATGAATAGGTTTATTCATTCTTCGGAAAAATATTAAATGCATCAGTTTCATTCATTCATTCACTTCCATTATATAGTGAACGCATTCACTTCATAATATGCCGGGTTTAATATATTTTCAACCATTCCCGTTGTCTGTACTTTATCTTCTGTATCTTGGTGTAGTGAGCATCGAATGTCCGTCTGTCATTTTCAATGACGGACCGTATTCTATTGGAAGCTATGCAACTTGAGCCGAGTGTGCTGGCCTGCTGGGTGTGTGACGCGGGCGCGGCTCGGTTCGGCAGACCGGGAGCTGGGCGGACAGCTGCAGAGGTGGCTGGATTCCGCCGAACTCTCCCACGGACCAGCCCGGGCCATCATCGCTCCGTGAGTACTGCTCACGGCGCCCCGGGCCGGCCGTGAAACTCGGCTGGGGCCCGGGCCGGCAGTCGTGACAACGCTGGGAAATGTTGCACTGCTCGTGGGAGAGTGGGGTGTTGTCGGTGAGGTCGTGATTGGAAGTAGCGCCGTCGTTTCGGAGGTTGCAGAGCTGCTGGTGTCGCATTTCGATTTGTCGACCGGCGGGCATGTGCGAATCGGATTTTGGATTGCTTTATATGAACCGTGGGGGTGCTGCCATAGAGGCACATTAGGCACTGCCTAGCCACTTTTAAATGTCGAAGTAGGTATTTATTTTATGTAGAATAAATATAATTTGACTCGATGTTTAAGTTACAGAGAATATTCCGTGATTGGATCACTGGGTCACAGAAACGGTGATTTGCATCTCCTAGAATCCACGTTCGCAGCTCTTACCATCAACAAATGTGAGATAAGGCACTTGGCGATTTCGCTGAATCTGCCTAACCTCGTGGGAAACTCAACGTGTGCTTTTTGATTGACATCTCTAATACCTCATTCATTCGGACGCGAGTACTGGCTCGCTAAATCAGCAAACTAGGCTTGCTTAGCAGCTAGCACGTGCGATGCTGCGTCTTAGGACCTTGATTACAGCGGATTCGTTTATTGACGTTCTTTTATTCGCGGATGTCTAGCCTTCCCTAGTGTGGGACAGTTGTTTGACAATTATTAGCAATATATTTAATTTGTGAAACTCTTATGAAGAACGTGAGTCATGGCACAAAACCGGCGGATAAAATTTAAAATGAGTAAAATTTAAAAATAAAATTTTTATGAGTCATGGCGGATAAAATTTCAAGATTTGTTCACAAATCGATCGTACATCGAGAAATTGGACGTCATAAAAATGAAGTGCCGAAGCTGTCCTTGAAATTGGAAACTCTCGTGAGTACCTTGTCCTTTCCGGCTTACTTACCTACCTACCTATTCTTCTTGAATTTTGCCTTGTACCTTCATATACTACCGCATAACCGTTTCCACAATCCACCGACATATGTCTTTTGATTAATCTTTATGATATTAAACATTTAAACATAAATATTATTTTTGCTCATCGACTTGAGGTTGCTCTCTTCTCCAGCCGACGTGCTGGATCCGCCCCTGTCCAATATCAGGTAAAAAGCCTGGGCGACGTCCTTACCTCTAAGCCATTCGTGCCTAGGCTGTCGTAATGTTCAAGCGCCGCCACTGTATATGAATAGACCGATTTCATGTTCATGGTTGAGAATGTTTCCAGGAAGTAGATTTACGTCCGGACGGGGTTGGTATCTAGTCATGTTTTCTAGAAGTATGAGAATGGGAGTACAGAGTTAATATTTTTGTAATCTGGGGACAGATGTAGCGAGGGCTTCTCAGCTGGATCGTGAGGTAAGTTTTGTACTACGTTAAACATCCGTCAGCAGTGTTACCAGAGCAGTATGCGAAGTTCAGAGATAGACCCGCTGCCTCCAGTCTGATTAAAGCAAGAGTTCCTTGTAATTTACGGTAACTTGTCCCTTAGCAATTACGGCATTGCAGTGGCATACAAGATGGCCTGGTGGAGACACCGTAGCACTGTAGATACATGACATATATATGTTAACAGACATGATGTCTACACAGCGGCCCGCGCGTCGTCTCGAGTGTCTGAAGCCTCAGTTGACGCCGGCTGAGTGACGGAGCTGTAGGTGACGCCGGTGGTGCCTGCCGACAGTCACGCCGGCTACTCCTACTGCGGCGCGTGCGGCGCCCACGCCTACCGCCAGGTCTCTCCGGTGTGCGTGAAACGGGTATTCATCCTGGGCCCGTCGCACCACGTGCGGCTCTCCGGCTGCGCGCTCTCCCCCCACACTCAAGTACAGCACGCCACTGTACGACCTCACCCTGGATCAGGTGAGAGCCCCGCCGCCGACTCAGTGGTGACCTCACCACGCCGCTTTGCGCTGACGAGACTACTGTGGGACATGACGGCAGGTGTGATGAAAAATACTGCTGCTGTGTAAAGGAAAGCATCTAGCTGGCATTGTTCATAGGTTGGAAATGGGCGTTTTCTGTTGCACGACAGATTGTATCGATTTACGTCGGAAAATTCTGATCGTCGGACTTAACTCTATGTTGATCAAGATGTGTGGGACAGGTGCGGATCCAGAACGTCCAATCCGGTCGTGCCCCCTCCCTTTTTGCCTCGAAAGTAGCCAGATTTTACCCACTTACCCAATGTTGACCGATTTTCTTATAGAAACAGTTTTGTTATAGTTTTACCCAGGATTACCTTCCCCATGGTAAGATCTGCCTGTGTGGGAACGAAGGGTGGTATGCAAGCAGACTTCTCAATGCCCCCTGGCTACATACTTCGGAATGTTTGAAATAATTGTTGACGGAAAATGAATCGATTTTAAGCTCATTTTACTTCCATTTGAAACATTTTACTTGAACGAGAACTTGCGAGCTAATAGCTGACAGCTCATTGCCGATTCATGTTATTTATATCTATGTATTATATGGTTTTCCTACCAAGTTTACATGAGCACAAGTTCAGCTGAAAAGTTGACGTGATTCTCATAATGCTGCGCAGGTCTGGTCTTACAAGCCGGGTCTGACCGTTGTTGGGTGAGAAATTTTGAGCTACTTTGCTGTTGGCCGCAGGGCATATACGACCAGCTGTACGCGACGGAGCAGTTCGAGAGGATGAGCTTATCCACAGACGAGGACGAGCACAGCATAGAGATGCACCTGCCTTATATCGCCAAAGTAATGGAGAGGTAAGGGTGCGAGGTCGCCTGGTGCCCGGCGTTGTCAGATTTATCCGTTGGGGCTGTCGGGATGCGTGGCTATGTTGGTATATTGTCCCCTTGCAGCGTTGACATTTTCTGATTGTATTTGGATTGTGCGTTATGGCGTGAACGCATCGTGCGTTGCACGATTTAACCAAGGCGCGTGAAAACCTTCAGCCTGAGTCGGATGCAGTGGTGGCGCGAAAAAAAACTTCACTTGCCTGTGTTGTGCAGTTTCTGGGAGTCGTTCACTATCACGTGCCCGCGTGCCGCGCAGTTACTGACACCCGTTCACTATCACGTGCCCGCGTCCCGCGCAGCTATAGGGACCCGATCGATCACTGTCACGTGCCCGCGTGCCGCGCAGCTATAGGGACCCGATCACTGTCACGTGCCCGCGTGCCGCGCAGCTACCGGGACCAGTTTACGATCGTGCCGATTCTGGTGGGCTCTCTGACGCCGGAGAAGGAGGCTCTGTACGGCCGCCTGCTGGCGCCCTACCTGGCCGACCCGGCCTGTCTGTTCGTCGTCTCCTCCGACTTCTGCCACTGGGGACAGCGGTTCCGCTACGTGCATGGCGCCGACCGCGCCGCCGGCCACATCCACGAGTTCATCCAGCAGCTGGACCGTGAGGTAGGAGTCCTTTCCCGCCGTCCGACATCAGCGGGAACCCAGTCAGGTCGAACATGTAAGAGGGACGGGCTGTTGGGTCACCGACCGGGGACGTGGCCTTCTGTTGCGCGACACTGCTACTTTAAGATAAGTCCGTGCTCTGTGCAAGTTTGGTGTCCAGAGTCGGCACAGCGCACTATTTGGTCCGAGTACCGTGTGCGGTTGTAGTTGAGAGTCCAGCGTCGCCCCTGACCGCGACACCACCGCCGCCGGCTGACGCTGTGCCTGTGCAGGCGATGGACATAATCGAGTCGCTGCAGCCGGCGCGGTTCACGCAGTACCTGCAGCGCACCGGCAACACCATCTGCGGCCGCCACCCCATCGGTGTCCTGCTCAACGTGAGTGCGCCGCTGTGGACGCCGACGCTGATGTACCTCGCAGCACTCGGTCGGAGGCGAGAAACGCTGTTGGGAATGGGTTTAGCTTGAGAGTTACTTTTATTTCATTTCCGTACTACATCTTACTTATATGTAATTTGGTTTGTATTTGTAATTTTTATTTGGAATTTTTATAATTATTTGCAACATTTGTATTTTTAATTGTATTTGTAATTAATATTAATATTTTTAATTATGATTCTTCTAATTTAATTTATTTGTAATTGTTATATTTGCAATTAGTATCTGTATTATTAATATTTGCAATATTTGTAATTTGTACACCATTGATTTGATCTAGTTGAATGAACTGATCCGTATGCTGTGAATTGAATTCTGTCTATTGCATGATGCATTCATTTAGTTCACTCGAGTTTTGTGGATTAAAAAGTTGCGACGCATTCGCTGTCACATTCTGTTTCGGGTTCCGCACATGTTGAGCAAATAGGCGAGTCGTTTTACGCGGTTCTGCGATTGTTTCGGAACCCTCGGCTCGTCACTGACGACTTCTGCGTTGATGTGCGAAGCCGTGCTGCTGGTTGGATGCGTGCTACAGGGGCGACCCCTCCTCCCGCAGGCTGTGGCCCGACTGCGAGATGGCGGCGCCGGTGCCGCCTGTAAGCTCAAATTCCTCAAGTACGCCCAGTCCAGCAAGTGTCGCTCCCTCTCAGACTCCTCGGTCAGCTACGCAGCCGCCTCACTCATCTTCGAATAGCGGCTGGCCCCCGCGTGATGGGGGAGGCACGCAGCCTGACCCGGCAGCTGGGACTGGCGCAGAGCCGAGTCAGCCGAGGCCCACCCGGCGCAGAGACGAGTGCCGGGCAGTGTGTGTGCCGGAGTGCTGGAACTCGCTGACAACGTAGCCTCGCCCAGGGGCAGACTGTGAGGCCCAACACATGGCCTCGGGCCTGAGAGAGTGTGGACGCCACGCCTGGCGCGTGGCCGCACCGTCGGCCCGCTGCGGCGCCCGCTCCACCGTCGGACCTCTGCACGTGCGTCACAGGGGCGGACAGGCGCGACCCAGACCACGCCGGCCGCTCCACCAGATCACACCACTCGGCGCCCTCGTCCAGCAATAATGCGTTAGGCGGGAGTGGCAGCGTGGTGTTGGGTCCGCCTCCGTCCAGCCTCTGGCGACGTGATTTGTATCTCATAGTGACCCGACCGGGGACACTTTTATAATTAAGACAGTGCATTGCGTAACCACCGAACAATCGAAGCACCACGACATGAGTGCTAATACACATACCATGCAAGACTCTGAGCGTGTTCGAAGTCCAACAAGAATGTTTCGAAACCCTTTCGCATCAAAGGCTCGCGTGTTGCGCTTATGATAACTCTTTCAGGTTATAATGATCCGAGCGACGTCTATACACTATGCCGAGATCCATTTTGACCGTCTGACTAAAATTCTAGCAGTTCAGCGCCATCCCAGTCGCAGCTTGTATTTTACACATGAAAAGAAAATAACGAAAACAAGCTCACAGCCACCCCAACCACAAGGAAATTCCGGCCGCCATTCTCAAACATATAATGACGTCGATCACTACCTTAGCGCCCGGGGCGTAATACGTATGTAGCTCGTAACGCGGCTCCTTCGCCATCCATTAACCCGACCCGCAGCGATGCTCCCTACCGCCAGGACGCGGTCGCAACGAGCGATGACTATCCCTACAGCTCACCGAACGGTCCGCTACTGCTGGCGGCGTGCATTCGTGGGACATGAGAAATATCCAGGAGTTGTATCCCAAAACAACATTTCGACATCCTAAAACAGAAGATTTACGTCGCGTAGTAAAACTAACGAGCGCTTGTTTTAGACACACGCGCCGAAACACAAAGGAGTTTTCGTGACATCATCACCGTTATAAGTGCGGCTGCGCAAGTGTAACGCTTCATTTATCAGTAATATACAATCACAATAGAAATCCCCCAATCTCTTCAAGCCCGATACCAGAAGTCACGGCGATCAACCTAACAAACGGTTCCGCTGCTTTGGAACGACCCGTCATCACCTCCAGACTGGACAGAAAAACTCGGCACACGCAACACACACACACCAGTCGAATTTTCTCTTGTCCCTGCAGGTTGGAGAACTAGCTCCCCTCGAATGGTACAATCTGAGACCGGTGACGTCTATTCGTGAGGCTTTGATCACGCAAAATACCATAAATATACCTCTTGAATAGACGCCTTAAGCGTGAACAAATACATATTGAAATCGCTCCACGTTGATTACCCTGCAGCATCAACAGTTCGGCGGTGCTCGTCCTCACTCGTTAGGTTCACGTTGGACACGTTGGACGTGAGCGCCCAACTCCAGCGCGCGGCAGCTGACTACCGCCGGCCGGGCCCCGCGTTCTCCGCACGCCGATTCCTCGGCAGCGCTGTGCCAGCCCAGACCACGCGCTGAGTCCACCCCTGACCACACGAACCCCGTTCACCTTCGCTCTGTCGAGTCCCGGCACCAGCGCGGCGGCCTCAGCGAGGCCGTCGGAAGAACACCACCAGACCCAGCAGCACGGCCAGCAGTGTCATCAGGTAGATGTCCCAGTCGGGGCCCAGCAGGCGCGTGGGCGCCGACACTGGTGACAGCCAGCCCCAGTCGCTCTGGAGACGGCGACGGACGGGTCACACGGGGCGGCGGTACCAGCCGTCACACGGGGCGGCGGTACCAGCACGTCACACGGGGCGGCCGTACCAGCACGTCACACAGGGCGGCGGTACCAGCACGTCACACGGGGCGGCGGGACCAGCCGTCACACGGGGCGGCGGGACCAGCACGTCACACGGGGCGGCCGTACCAGCACGTCACACGGGGCGGCAGTACCAGCACGTCACACGGGGCGGCGGTACCAGCACGTCACACGGGGCGGCCGTACCAGCACGTCACACGGGGCGGCAGTACCAGCACGTCACACGGGGCGGCGGTACCAGCACGTCACACGGGGCGGCCGTACCAGCACAGCACCCAGGGCGGCGGTACCAGCACGTCACACGGGGCGGCGGGACCAGCCGTCACACGGGGCGGCGGGACCAGCACGTCACACGGGGCGGCCGTACCAGCACGTCACACGGGGCGGCAGTACCAGCACGTCACACGGGGCGGCGGTACCAGCACGTCACACGGGGCGGCCGTACCAGCACAGCACCCAGGGCGGCGGTACCAGCACGTCACACGGGGCGGCGGGACCAGCCGTCACACGGGGCGGCGGTACCAGCACGTCACACGGGGCGGCGGGACCAGCCGTCACACGGGGCGGCGGTACCAGCACGTCACACGGGGCGGCCGTACCAGCACAGCACCCAGGGCGGCGGTACCAGCACGTCACACGGGGCGGCGGGACCAGCCGTCACACGGGGCGGCGGTACCAGCACGTCACACGGGGCGGCCGTACCAGCACGTCACACAGGGCGGCGGTACCACTCAGCACACAGGGCGGCGGTACCAGCACGTCACACAGGGCGGCGGTACCAGCACGTCACACGGGGCGGCGGTACCAGCACGTCACACTGAGGCGGTACCAGCACGTCACACAGGGCGGCGGTACCAGCACAGCACCCAGGGCGGCGGTACCAGTATGTCACCCAGGGCGGCGGTACCAGCACGTCACACGGGGCGGCGGTACCAGCACGTCACCCAGGGCGGCGGTACCAGTTCGTCACCCAGGGCGGCGGTACCAGCCGTCACACGGGGCGGCGGTACCAGCACGTCACACGGGGCGGCGGTACCAGTATGTCACCCAGGGCGGCGGTACCAGCACGTCACACGGGGCGGCGGTACCAGCACGTCACACGGGGCGGCGGTACCAGCACGTCACACGGGGCGGCGGTACCAGTATGTCACCCAGGGCGGCGGTACCAGCACGTCACACGGGGCGGCGGTACCAGCACGTCACACGGGGCGGCGGTACCAGCACGTCACACGGGGCGGCGGTACCAGCACGTCACACGGGGCGGCGGTACCAGCACGTCACACGGGGCGGCGGTACCAGCACAGCACCCAGGGCGGCGGTACCAGCACGTCACACGGGGCGGCGGTACCAGCACGTCACCCAGGGCGGCGGTACCACACAGCACACTGATGCGGTACCAGCCGTCACACGGGGCGGCGGTACCAGTACGTCACACTGAGGCGGTACCAGCACGTCACACAGGGCGGCGGTACCAGCACGTCACACGGGGCGGCGGTACCAGCACGTCACCCAGGGCGGCGGTACCAGCACGTCACACGGGGCGGCGGTACCAGCACGTCACCCAGGGCGGCGGTACCACACAGCACACTGATGCGGTACCAGCCGTCACACGGGGCGGCGGTACCAGTACGTCACACTGAGGCGGTACCAGTACGTCACACAGAGCGGCGGTACCACTCAGCACCCAGGGCGGCGGTACCAGCACAGCACACAGGGCGGCGGTACCAGTACGTCACACAGGGCGGCGGTACCAGCACAGCACACCCCAGATCGCAGTGGTGCCCACACACTCAATAACACAGCGTGACTGTTTGAGACGCCTGTTTTCCGCAGCTTCCGTGTCAAGCTATTCCAAATGATTTGACAATGTGTTTTACTGCTCTGCCTCCTCGAATCTTGGATGCGAAATGGACTATCCAAATGTGTTAGATCCATTTCACATCCAATATTCGAGGAGGCAGTCCAGGAAACACCTTGTCGACTTATAATCCTGCTCCTCGCCTAAGCACTCCGAAATATATTCCAAATAATGACAACATGCTGCGACTTATGTCATACTCCAGAACTCCATTCAAAAGAACCCGTGAGTTTTACACAGAATGGCCAATACAAAGCTTGCGAAAGGGCTTCTATTCTCCAGCTGTGAGTCAGGAGCTGTTGACAATGCACACCCCATCAAGGCAAGAGTATCTCAAGCTTAATCATCAACAAACCAACCAGAAAACCAGGAAGATCCTTGAAATCACGCTTGATTCTGACTGAGTTCCCGCCGACAAGGTCCTATCCGTGCGCAGCCTAGGTGTTTCGGCATGGACCACACCGCAGCATTCTTGGACTTGGAGGCAGCACTGGTTAAAATGTGACGATGCCACTAAAGTTCCATTCAGCGCCCCCCCCATTCAATACTGTCACACAAGCATGCGTACCATTTCCCTACAGAATGCTGGACCGGAACGATGGTCTAAATCCACCCCGTCTTGCCTCCGGCATGAAATCCTCGCAAAACAGAGAAAATATCATGACTGAGCGTGCCGGGTGTAATGATTGAAAATTTCACTTGATTACACAATTTTTCCGCCCCTGGCTGGCAACAAAGTCGAGGGTTATTGACCAATTACACGCACCTAGCGGATAGGTGTTGGGGTATCCACGGTTGGTTTCTCTTGCCTCACCGTGCCGCACAAGGCGGCTGGCAGCCATCACCGGGACAAGGCTACGATTAAGCACGGGAGCCCACCCACGCCCAGCGGGCCCCGAGGTTTGAACCCGAGACCGTTGGCGCAGAAGTAAGACTCGTTAGCTCTATGCTTCATAGGCCGCAATTATACAAGCTCTTCGATTCATTCCCACGACCTATCTATCTATCTACCCGACTGGTGACACATCCCCTCACCACTCCTAAACCCACCACACCGCTGGTCTCCCTGAACACACCCGAGCACGCGTCTCTCACCTCGTTGACCATGCGCAGCATAAAGACGACGGCGAGCCTGGCCAGCGCCAGTGCCACCGGCACCTGGGCGTCCGGACTGGTCTCGGCCGCCATGTCGTAGAACCGCTTGGCCAGGTGGATGTCGTGCTGGATGCCCAGGCCGCGCTCGTGCATGTAGCCCAGGTTGAACATGGCCTGTGCGTTCTGCTGCTGTTCGGAGGCCATCCGGTAGTGGTCGGCGGCCGCCTCATAGTCCACCTCGGTGCCTGCGTGTGGAGAGGCGGGTGTCGGCGGACTCCAGGCGGGAAGTGAGCACTCAGCATCGGACCAAAAAAGCTGGTCGAAAATACCCGAGGCTGTGGCCTCCAACAACCTAGCGGAGAATTTAACTAAACTAAACCATCGTAAATATTTCGTTTTCACAGCGTTAAAACAGAGTTTCAGGCGCATTTGATGGATAATGAGTTGGCTACCTCCAGCGTCAGTGCCTGTAGGAAGGACCAGCTGCGATGACCTGAGCCCCACTCACCGTATCCGTAGTAGTGGTAGTCGCCGAGTTTGACGCGCGCCACGCCGTAGCCCTGCGCGGCGGCCCGGCCCCAGCTCAGCAGTGCGCGGGTGTAGCGCTCCTCAGTGGGGAACAGCGCCGCTGCGTCTGCCGGCCATCGCGCAATACAGCGGGGGCGGTGTTACCCGACAACTGGGAGGATACCCGCATACAGGACAACTGGTGAAGAGGGCCAACGACCATGTATCGTGACAAAACGGCGGGAGACATGTCGGGGCGCGACTGTAATACACCTCACATACAATGTGGTCACTTTGAGCCTTTTTGTACATACCACGGTCTGCTGAGTTCAGCGCAAACATCTAAAACAGTCTGATTAGTGGCGGAATCAGACATTGGCTTAAACAGCGCAATACATTAAGTCAAATGCACAAGCCACTAACCGGTTTTTGATCATTTCATCTTGCTCGCTCACCTGCTCGCTCCTTCATTCCACTCCGCTGCACACACTCACTCATGTAATTATTCTTCACTCACTCACTCACTCACTCACTCACTCACTCACTCACTCACTCACTCACTCACTCACTCACTCACTCATTCATTCATTCATTCATTCATTCATTCATTCATTCATTTATTTATTCATTCATTCATTGATCCCAGTCGGCTCCGGCAGCCGCCTCACCCCTGTCCAGCAGGAAGGCCACGTTGCTCTGCGCTGTCTCGTAGCCCAGCTCAGCCAGCAGGGCGTACTTGGCCAGCGCGTCGGACGTCCGGTGGGCCCGGTAGTCCTGGTGGGCCTCCATGAACAGCGAGGCCCACTTGCCCCGCTCCGCCACTGTCTTGTACAGCTGAGGGGGACGATAGACTGCGTGTCACAGCCACAGTGCGTGTTCGGGTCACTGGTCAGTACTGATGGTGAGAAGGGACACAGACTTCGCGGTGGAGGGGAGACAGCGGGCAGTGACCGCACTGAACACGTCGCCTCAATCGGGGACTACTCTCAGTCGGGCACGATACAGCCCATCATAAAAACTAACTGCGTCCGGTTGTCCCACTTGTCCTATAAAGGACCATATCGAAACCCAACTGGACCTGAGAGAGACCACCTCGACAATCAGTTTCCACCGCTGTTTTCATATTTAAATAATAAAAAGCATCAATAATACTTTTGATTGTTTATAGGCCCTTATATGATTGCCTAAGGTCCGTATATCAGCTTGAAATGTATTCAATCTCGCATTCATTTTCCGCTTTGCAGACCGAATCGACGCCGATGCAACTTTTAGCGAAAGCTGAGTGAAACCCCTAAAAACAGCGGCAGCATTATTCACATTTCGGGGAGGAGGAGAAGAGGGTAGTAATACTGTCCCCCTGTCCACGCAATGTGTGCGATAAGTGATAAATAATCAAATGAACTATTCACGCATACATCACGTGGGCGCGCCCAAACGAGTACGTTGTCACACCGTCATCCGACGCCACCGCGAGTACATGCGAGACAGACCGAGGCAACCCTGCCTCACAAAGTGGACGTGACTGGCATGGAGGCACGCCCCTCACCTCCACGGCTGTCTGACACGAGCGGGTCACACCGGCGCCGAGAGCCCCTCACCTCCAGCGGGTCACACCGGCGCCAGACGCCCCTCACCTCCACGGCCGTCTGACACGAGCGGGTCACACCGGCGCCGGACGCCCCTCACCTCCACGGCCGTCTGACACGAGCGGGTCACACCGGCGCCGGACGCGTGCATCTGAGCCAGGTTGTACACAGCCAGCACGTGGCCCGCCTGCGAGGCCAGGTTGAAGTACTTGATGGCCATCTTAAAGTCGCGCGCCACCCCCTGGCCGCCTGCCAGAGACACGGCCCAGTTACTTCCGGGCCAGTGTATTGTGAGATTGCCGGGTTTCGCCACTGCGAACTTGCGAAAGGATTCCGAACAGGAAACCGCTCGATAATATCGATCATTTTATCCGGTCTTTCTACACACAACCAATTCCAGTGGAAGCATCTGTTTTATATTGCATATAGCAAATACAGGTGATTTCAAATAGGTCGCTCGACTTTGACAAAAAAAGTGTGGGGACGAAGCAAATAAAAACTTAATTTGACTCAAGCGTGTTTGTCCTGATTAATGCAATAACTTGCAAGCGACGAACCACCCCGCCTTAGCCGCCAAAAACGAATGCCTAAAACTTAATAGGGGTGTTCACGGCGCATGTGTACGGTGTGGACAGTGTGTACGGTCTGCGTACAGCAAATCAGCGTCGAGCAGAACTAGGTCATGGGGCGGGGCCTAATCTGGCGCGACGAGGGTATGACGTCACAAACCTGTGTACAGTGTGGACAGTTGGAGACCGTGCACACCGTACACATGAAAAAGCTACGTAAGTGGCGCGCTTACGACATTTCGATCAAGCAAGCAGAGAGCCGCAAAGACCGTTAGTTCTCCATTTTGAAGTTGATAAGAGGGATCAATCGTGGGTGAGGGACTGTGGCTCGAGGGAAATTTATTCTAGGCACGTGGTTGTGTGAAAAAATCAAATATAGAAAGGTATTTAGGCCTTCCTCAAGGATATCTCGTACTGCCAGTGTCTTTATTGCTTTGGTACCGCCTACGGTTTTAGAATTAGCCGGTGCCTGTTCTGATGGAAGAATCTTGCAAGTTGGCTGTTGGTCTTTTTGCAAACTTTCATAGGAAAATGACGTTTATACTGTTGATGATGGTGTTTTCTTAAGCTGAGCATCCACGGCTCATGCGTCTGACACCAAGAACATGTGTTCGTTCTGTTCATTTGACCGTGCACACCGTACACATGAGTCTGACGTCATGGCACAGATGGGCGGGGCCTACATAGCCTAAGGCATGTTTACGTCCACACTGTACACATGCGCCGTGAACACCCCTAATATCAATGCAATAATCAACTCAAAGGGAACGTCTCACGTTTATAATGGGTTTTAAACTGAGATAACAGTTTTTCAGCGCAGGTCGAGAAACCACCATTGGCTTCATTTCACCCAAAGCTAACTATATCGAATTTCCGCACACTGAAGTTAATAAACGGGCCCATGGTCCTATCATAGGTCTTGATTCAAACCATGCTGGGATATCAGAGCATACGTTATATGTCACAAGCAGACAGCTCAGCTAAGCATTGTGATAAAATGCAATGCTATGGCCAGCCCAAGGTTGCAAGAAAAGTAATGACATTCTTGTTTTCGGAGATTTAGGGTGGACACAAAATGCGGCTTCCTGATTTTCGGACATTTTTTAGAATTTCGACAATGTGATCAATTCTATTCAAGTGTTTAAAGTTACCCTCTAGTGCGCTGAAGGCGCAGTTAGAGGGAAATTGATTTGTGTCTATAAATACATTTTTCGAAGTTCAGCCATGATTGTATTGCCTCTTCCGAAACTAGCCTTCAAACGCGACGATTTTTTTTTGGAGGTTTCAACGACGAATGTTTATGTCTAAAAGCGTACCTACATGGGAGTTTAGTGAAGAGTAGCCCAAGACAGCGAAATCCTCGGTATCTGACACATGCTGCGACAGATACACCCCGCACACCCGAGGCGCCAGCCGCCAGCCAGAGCCCTCACTCACTGAAGAACATGTTGCCCAGCTGCAACTGTCCGTCCACCCATCCCTGGTCGGCCGAGAGCGCGAAGTACTTCACCGCCCGGCTGTAGTCCTTGGGCACGCCCTTTCCGTACAGGTACATGAAGCCCAGCCCGCTCTGGCCCACCGGGTTCCCCAGTTCGGCTGCCTTCTCGAAGTACTTGAGCGCGGTGGCGTTGTCCTGTCGTACCACCTCGTTGCCCTCCAGGTACATCTGAGGATCAGGCGGGGTCAAGTAAGACATCATTGCAGTTATCATTGCCGGCAAAGGGCCATAAGTACAAACAAGATTTAATTTCACCCAAAGCTATCTCTATAAAATTTCCGCCAGCTTTCAAGTTCAAAGTAGGGGGAGGCTTACTACCTTATTTCAAGCCATGAAAGAATTACTCTCACGGGTTGTCCCGTGATGCATGTTAGCAAATGGCATGGCCACGCAACCTGACATGTAGCAAGTCGCCGCAAGCTCCCAGATTCGTGATTGCACGCGATGCTTGGGTTCACCCAGTGTAGTAAGATAAGAGGCGATATCTTTGTTTTGAGCGATTGGAGACAGAGGCAAAATGTGGTTTCCTGATTTTCAGACCGATATTGTCCATAAACTGTTCCTTTAAGAATTTCGACAAAGTAGTCTATTCCCATTAAGGCACTGTGAAAGACACGTCCAACGTTGTGGGAAGGGACTAAGTGCCTACGGTCACAGCATCGGCACAAGCACAGTGCATGGCTACCAGGAAATCTTGAAGAAGCCATACTGCAAAAAAATTCGACCATGAACAACTTCAAAGCGAAAACAAATGTTTCAACTGGAAAACCACCGAAATGTGCGTGATGACATATTAACAGCCGTTACTATATTTCAACAACCGGACTCATATGACGCGTTCAGTTTATCACATCTCATCCAAATCTCCGGACATCATCTATAAATCCCGGCCACATATCTCGTTTATCTGTGCACAGCTCAGACCGAACCTCACCTTGCCCAGGAAGGCCATGGCGTTGGGGTTGCCGGCGTCGGCCGCCTGCGTGAAGTAGTGGAAGGCGCGCTGGAAGTCCCTCTCCACGCCGCGACCGCCCTGGTAGTGCAGCTGACCCAGACCCACCTGTACAAACGGCGACGGAAGTCAGCCCGTACAACAGGGAGACCACGCATCCCAACTGTCCGCACAGCGATGGGACACCACCAGATCGCAGCGTTAAACTAGAAACTTGAGAAATTTTGGCCGCTAGGAATTTCCGGGTCTAGCTTCTGTTTCACGGTAGTGTTTTAATTTGTGATATAATTTCTAAGAGTGGTAATAAATAAACACAAAAGGACTCAGGATGGTGTTTGATTTCATCCAGTGAGGAGTTTTGTTACCTGAGCGACCGTAGAATCGCAATATTGCGTCCAATTTGTGACACCACCACAAACATATTGCAGATAGCAGATCGCGAATCACCCAAAACTATTATATCTCTGACCAAGAATAACATTTGGGGCTTATCGACACACCAACTGCTAGGGTCATATGGCGTCACTAACTCTTTCCCTGTTCGAAGGATTTTTCGGGAGCCAACTTGCTACTTGTTCAGGGAGGCCACCGGGCAAAACATAAAGAACGAGTCGATAAACATTATAATCGGTCAGGTAGTCCAAAAATATTAACCAAACCAGAAACACAGAAAATAACTATACACAACATACTCATGCGCCAGTTCAGATCGAACACTCCCGCCTATGTTAAGATCCAAAAACCCCACCTGAGCCTGCACGTCTCCTTTGTCGGCCAGAAACTGGTAGTACTGAATGAGGTCGTCATCGAGAGTGGCGCTAGTGGCGCCCGAGCTCTCGGCTTCGTCCTGCAGTCGGACCCGCGCCACCGCACTGCCACCGGACAGCGACACCTGGTCCGCCACTGTCGGCAGTCGCTACACTGTAACCGACAGGTCGCGGGTTCGAACCCAGGTGACGACAGCATTTTACGGCCAGTTCTGCTGCGGTGGTGTGTAGAACAGTCGGGGAAGGTTGCGATTAGCTTTGTGCTTGTTAGGTCTAAAAACAAGCTGGAAAATGGACATACACAATAAAATGTCAAAACGACAGCAAAAAGGAGAAGGAGGAAACCCATAATAGCTTGACAGGTGTAAAACTCATATCATTTTAGAGTCCATCAGTTTCGGAGAGGTTCAAACGAAACAAGTTTTCAAACCTTAGGTGAATCGGTACGGGCCGTAGTGCCGCAGCCTTGCTCACCGGTGCCACTGCCCCCCCCCAAATGCCACGCCCCGCTCACCTGTGCCGCTGCCCCGCTCACCTGTGCCGCTGCCCCCTCACCTGTGCCGCTGCCCCGCTCACCTGTGCCGCTGCCCCGCTCACCTGTGCCGCTGCCCCCTCACCTGTGCCGCTGCCCCCCTCACCTGTGCCGCATCCCCGCTCACCAGTGCCGCTGCCCCCTCACCTGTGCTTCAGCCCCCTCACCAGTGCCGCTGCCCCCTCACCAGTGCCGCAGACGCGCCTGTAGAGCGCCAGTGCCGCCTCGCAGCTGGAGGCCACGTTGATGCCGTAGAACTGGCGGTAGGCCAGCGCCATCTGCGCCCAGTTGCTGCCGCCCAGCGCGCCGAACGTGTAGTGCAGCAGGGCCTTGGCCTGGCTCGAATCCACACCCAGGCCTTGCGAGTAGATGAAGCCCATAGCCTAGCAGCCAGGGAGTGGATCAGAAACACAACAACTCTGGCCATCACGGCATTGCATTTAGATGGGTCTGGCAAAAATCAGATACATTTTGAAACACAAACTTAGCAGTCAAACACGCTTACTTATTTTAAGCAAACTAAGTTAAAGCCACTTATCGAAACTTCCCAAATAAACACTGTTTAAGAGGATGTTTCCTTCACATATCATTTCCATGGTAAATAGCGGAAAAAATTGAACTCCTCGAACTAGAAGCGTCACTGATTGTCAATGGTTTAGGACAGCACTTGCATTGCTGGTGGTAACAATAATTCAGGGGATACGCGACAATGCGACCTACCAACTAGCTGTTTATGTGGTGTGGACGATTCAACGGTCGCTGAGCACGGGAAACACACTGCAAAACGTGTGGCATTTGGACTCCATCTAACGACAGTGAAATCTACGCCGTGCCATTCAACAAATGGCGTGAGCGGTGCTCACCATCTGGGCGTCTGGGTTGCCGCGGGCGGCCATTCGCGCGAACACGTCGCGGGCGGCGGTGACGTCCTGCGAGAGATGAGAGCCGAGCAGTCGCGCCCAGGCCAGACGCAGCTCAGCAGCCGCGTGGCCGCGCGCCGCCGCCTCCTCCAGCAGGGCGTAGGCGCGGCCGCGGTCGGGCCGCGCGCGACTCAGCAGCGTCTCAGCACTGGCGAACAGCTCCTCGGCTGCCGGCAGCGAGTGCTACTGCTGACACTCCATGCACTGGTTCGTCAACGGCTACGGAGACGTTTTCCGGAGGCTACTTTGCTTTGCGGTGCTGGACTCTGACCCCACGGCATTATGATTTACAATTGTTCCGAAATAAATGAGCTAAAATTACATGACCAGTTTGCAGGTGATCTTAAGTAAGTATCACGAAAAAAGTATGACACGAGACACTTTCGACAAAAAAGCAGGGACATCACCTGGAAATTATGACGGAATATAACACTGCCTTAAACTAGGCCACGGTAATTTCTAGAAATGGGAGGATACATAAAGTCAGAAAATAAAATTGGACCTAGAAAAGGCCCTCAAAGGGCACCATAAATATATATATATATATATATATATATATATATATATATATATATATATATACATACACCCCACCAAAGCGCTGTATCAACAAACCTCCTCACATTTCATCCCCAAGTGGCTAAAATATATGGAAGTACAAGTCAATTGTAGCATGAAAAACCCCAAACAATAACAAACTAGATGAGGACACTGCAGTGAATCCCTTAATACAGACTATATCTCGAGTTTTGAGTGAACGATAGAATCCCAAGAAAACTTTCGCCCTGCACTCGACTACACAAAGCAAACATCTGCATTGATCGACTCACCCTGTCGTTCCTCCTCGCTCATGGCTTCTGTGTCCTTGTTCTCCTGCTTGGGCGGCGAGTTCAGTTTGAAGTAGCTGTCGCCGATGCTCTTCAGCACAGGCTCCTGGCCCGAGAGGTCCGGCGCCGCCACCTCCCGTATAGCATCAGCCGGGCCCGTCTCTGGAGCGTCCCCTTCATTGTCTAACACGATTAGCGCCTCGCCCTTCTGCCGCCCGCTGGCGGGAGCAGTGGACGGCGCCGCACCACCCGATTCTTGGGTACCGTCAGGGTCGTTCTCGTGGACATCCTCCGGCGCTGCTGCCACCGCCGCCGACACCCACAGCAGCAGCACGAGCCTCAGACGCATGGTGTCCAATGGTCGGTGCCTGCCCTCAGCTGAAATCAGGAGCTTGGATCAAATCACACTTCAAAGCACAGCACTGTTCACAATTGTTTCTGTGCCAAGCTGTAAGAAGAGCCAGTACGCAAGCTATCGAGAGCCCTGCAGGCAGTTGAATTATTACTCCTATCTGCAATACATTTCACTTTTTTGCGCCAGACTTTTACCAACTGGGCAGGTGGAGGAAGTTGTCTGGGAGCAAGCATAAATGTCATAAAGAAAGGGGCACACCTGTTGCTGAGAATGACCACACTACTATAATCTGGCTCAGAGGGGTCAATCCTGCAGTGGCACCCAAGCGCTCTGCACTTTTGTGTGCTGAGTGGCCATCACTCTCACTCCAAAAACAAAATGTATTCACCACCACAAAAAATGTGAGGTCCTAATAGTTGCATAAAAGTTGGAGCACTGCCAGCCCAGGATAAAAGCCACTTTATTGTGGTAAGCAATATATCATAAAGATTACGGATAAATGCACTTGATATCAGTGTCAGATACAACAGGAAGGGCTAAGGCAGGGTTGGCACTGCCCACTACCCACTGCCCGGGTTTTTTTAGTGTTTTTTTAATGGATAAAACCCACCCGGGTTTTTCATAATTCATTTTCTAGATGTCGCTGAGTAAAAATTTGTCTTTTTTGCTATTCACATCACTTTAAAACTACTAAGCCTTGGTAGGTGTAGAATATATCAAAGTTTGGCAGAGCTGGTACCATATGGCACCTCACACAGCCCGCTGGGAAAGTGCATTGGGAAATTCTTGCCGTCTTACAAGGAAAATAATTGCCAAAATTCCACATGTCGGCCAAATTGCACATGGTGCAACACAAATTTTATATATTTTTTACCAAAGGTAAGATTCGCTAGGGTAAGATCAATACTGACTGAATATGACGTTAGTTTTTCTCTATCATAGTTTTTTTTCAAAATCCAACCTTTATATATATATATATATACAAACAATATATATATATATATATATATATATATATATATATATATATATATATATGTCCTCATTATTCCATTAGCACGTCAAATATGTACTTCGAAATAAAACCCGCCATTCCCGCCGTTATATGTGTCACTAGGTGATTTTAGCGTGTTATCGTGACTGATCGAACCGGGCCCGGATTTCCACTTTGTTATGTTGTACTCGGAGGCGTAAATGAAGTGAAAGCCTATACATAAACAATCTATGTTAACAATTTCTTAAAGCTCTTGATCTTTCGTGGCACTCATGCCATATGGTATTCATGCCACTCATATATATACATGCCAACTCAACCAATGGTGTACACGGCACCCCCTCAGATCTCTATTAAATGAGGTGTATAGAGGTTCTTCACAGCCTAGAATCCGAATCCGTGGTAAAAAAGACCTTGCACTCTTAGTCGTAGCAACAGTGACGTCAAATTGTGACGTCATTGCATGCTTCGAAACATTCAAAACCTTGTATCTAAAAAAGTTACAAATATATTTGAAATCAGTCAAAAGTTTTAGAAAGAGGACGTTTAGTGCATACAACTTATGTTCAAAAATATCTTTTGAATTTTTTTCAAACATATAAAAAATGCAAACAAAAATATAAGCTGAAAAAAATTTAAAGAGCGAGGACTTCAATTTTCCTAAAACTAATTCATATGAAATCTGCAAGTATTCTTACCATGGCACCGTAAAAAAACATTGGGTATCGGATAACAACATATTGTAACAGCTGGCGTTCTTCACGGGCCTCCCGCCAAACGAGCCCCGGAGCCGCCTCGAGCGCCGCGTCATCCGAGAAGTGACGCGCCCGACGCGTCGCGTCGGTTTGGAGCTGGGGAGGGGAGAGTGGAGAGACAGCCCACGAAAGATCAAGAGCTTTAAGAAATTGTTAACATAGATTGTTTATGTATAGGCTTTCACTTCATCTACGTCTCCGAGCACAACATAACAAAGTGGAAATCCGGGCCCGGTTCGATCAGTCACGATAACACGCTAAAATCACCTAGTGACACATATAACGGCAGGAATGGCGGGTTTTATTTCGAAGTACATATTTGACGTGCTAATGGAATAATAAGGACGTGTAACATGACATGTGTTGATATCAAAGCAATTTACAAATTTTCCTTGGACCGAATGCAAAAGCTTAAGAAGTGAACAGAAAACAGATAGGGTACCAATCTGAAACTGCTGCACTATAGCTGCTGTCACGCAAATAGGAGAAACGAAAACTGAAATGATTTCTTGGTGTCTCAATTTTCTGTCATTCTCGGTTGGGTCCATTGACAAATATCTATGTTTCTCCTTTACGGATATTGTATGTACGGTTCAATACGTTAGCTACCTGCCGTCATATTTCAAAATGTTTTACTCCGTCTAAAGTAGTATTCGTGGCGACAAAAACCGTCTTGCATTTCTATAACTGTTTGATAATTGTGGCCGACCATGGGAACTGTCGCTTTGTTGGGAGAACGGGGAACTGAGGGCGTGAGTTGTGGGAGCAAACCAAACCGGAAGTGAGGAAAGCGAAGCTGCGATGGGATACATTTGTTTACTTTATCCAAGGTAAGGGAAGGCGAGATAGGTCGAGGAGGTAACTTCATTTGGCACTTCACGTTAAAGGAAGTGGCACCTTGGTCGAATCCTGGAATTTAGTGTTATTAGGCGTACTTTTATTAAAAATAATGGAACCACTCACGATTTCTCTGAAAAATGTACAATAAGCTCAATATTTGGTTTTTAAAAATACTCCTCTAGAAAAAAAAAAATATCAGCCTGTGGATGATGTCACGATCTGGCAACCACTACCATACTTGAAACGCTCCAAGGGCTTCGATTGGCTGATGCTCATCGTGACGTCAGCATATGTCGTCACACCCGTAGCTCACAACAATGCCGCCGGCGACGGGGGCTGAGGGGCTGGTGTCAGGTAGGTTTTAGCTTTTTCTACGGAAATATCGAGTTCCAAGACAAATGAAATATGGAGTACCGGGTTTTCCGACCTGCTTTACAACTTGGCTATCTCAGTTAAAATCACGTTGTGAAGGTGCCACATTCCCTTTAATGCCAAGTGTTCATACAGCCATTTCTTTTAATTACTTTAGGCCAGTGGCTTCGCCATTGTAAGGGGTAGGGGCCGGACCCCACGTTTTGAGAAAATTAACAGTTTTTCACCTGTAGCATATAACCAATAAAAATAATTGTTAAAGACAGGCTTTAGCCTTTAAATGTGATATTAACGCTGTAAAATCCCCTGTAACATTATCTATCCTTATTTTGAATACAAATATGAAAAAGAGGGTTACCTTGCTCCCCTAGAAATATGTGACGGTGTTCTTGACTTTGGCAGAGTATTAAGTAACATTGCGACATATCACTTCTTTGGCTGCAGCCACCGAATGGAGCAGGGAAGCACACAGGAAAAATATAAATGGTGTTTTTGTATCGAATCTTTTTTCTGAACCTCCTACAGTTTCGGTGCCCTAAGACCACAAACATATTGATTGTAATCCCAAACTGCGCTGACATTTAACCCTCCCCGTCCCAGCTGGGCCGGTCGGTCACCGGGCGTCGCAGCAGACAGTCGTCGGGCACGCCCGCTAGTGCCTTGCATTGTGGACAGTGTTCTTATTACATTGGAGTGAGTTTAGCTACTGGGCTTATATTTCAGTTTTTCAGAAACCATACTTTCTACGTGACCTGATGGGACCCCACGTTACGAGCACAGCCGGAGACCGTACCGGAGCTGGCTTGGGCGCGTTTTAGTGCGACTGACCGAACTCACTAAGCGAGGTCATCCTGGCAAAAGCCTCACTACAGTGCAAAGTGGCATTTGTTTTCTAGTGTAGTTTACCGAACTGAGCTCTGCAGAACTAAAGACGAGGTTCCACAAGGCCCGGAACATGAAAGGCACTTGGGGTTTCCATTGTTTTAGGCCAGTAGACTTCTGAACAGAGGACGCCTACGCAACGTCTGCATCACTTTAAGCCGAAGGTTTCAAACCGTGTGATGAAGTAACACACACGTGAAATAATGCTACCGTCAGAGCATGTCTGTGCGGCACTGACCGCAATATGAAAATGTTTTTCTGTCAACATAGAACTGAAGTGGTGTTACAATATTCGTTATAATTCAGTTAATGTTCTAAACATCGCTCATCATTAAATTCAGCGCAATGGTCTCGTATAATAGAAAGAAAGAGTTTGCTTTGTGTCGTAACGACTGACAACGTAAATTTACACAACAGTTATAATCACCATTAGGATCCTCTGGCTGAGCACGAAAGAATAACATATCCTATTATCTAGTGAGATTAAAACACAAAACGGTCCTTGCGTGCTTAGGTCAGGCCAATACTATTATAGCTGATAATGCTTACAGTTCATACTGCAGTGGCAACCCAAACACGATGACGTCAAAATAAGCGTTCTATTACCATTGTGGGGAAAGTTAGCAAATCTAAACCAGTTTCTCCCAAAGCGTTTCCAATCGAGAGCTTAGGACCCTGGACAGACCTCAGGTCATCGATATCAGAAATTCGGTTACGACACATTGTTTTACTCGGCGGCCTTATTATGTGAGATGAATGTCAGATCGTAAGAGTAATTATTTTCTCATCGCGACACCTATAAACGTTTTAAGGCGGTCACTTGGCCTGGACTGGTGACCTGACCTGATATTGCCGGGGCCTCAGATTGTGTCAGAGGCTACAACAATGACCACGTAGCAGGTATACTGGCGGACGCAGAGAAGGGGGCAAAGGGCCAAGGCCGCCCCCAAAATTGCGAAATTTTGGCCGATTTTCTCAAACACTATGTTTTTACCATTTCTCCAGAGTTGAACCCCTCCTTCAACGGCTTTCCTGCGTCCACCCCTGAGAACGCATGCCAAGTACGGCGGCGTTGCATGTCTCCGTCTCTCGGCGCCAGGCAAAGAATCTTAAGGAAGTTGTAACAGCACCCTCGTTCCGGCACGGGTTACGATATGATCTTATCAAATACCCATTATTTTTCGACGGTTTTAGGATAAAAACACATGCAGATTTTATATATTTAAATTTCAATAAAATCGAAGTCCTCGTTCTTAAAAATTTTTTAATTTATATTTTATTTTAAATTTTTATCGCTTTTGAAAATTTCCAGAAATTATTTTTGGAAATAATTTGTATTCGCTAAGCATCCCCATATATATATATATATATATATATATATATATATATATATATATATATTTTTCTTCATTCATTTATAAACATCTCTGCAGGGTCAAAATATGCCAAAGTAACCGTAAAATCTCCGATTGTGACTCTGACTGACTTTGACCTGAGACACACAAATAGTTTCTTTAACCAGCTCATGGAACCTCTAAGGCCTATGGTGGTGGAGTCACATGGTGCTGTGCTCCAGGTGCACAACCAAGGTGGTGGCGATCGCCCCTCCCCTTGGCTGAGCTAAGCACTGTAAAGAGCTTCCCACACGGCCTCCCGTCGTTTTCTGATTTATGCTCCCAAAAATGGTTATATTAACACGGACACCGCGACAATGCTTTATCTCGGAGAGTCTCAATAGCAAGTCTCGGGAGCCCCAGCGTTGGTCTGGCCGCCCCCCCCACCCATTTTTAATTGGGGCCCCAGATTCGGCTTTCGGGACCCCAGAGTTGATCTCTGGGTCCCCAGACTTGGTCTCTGGAGCCCCAAAAGTTTTCCGGGGGCCCCCAGGTTGGTCTGGAGGACACTCAAGGGTTTGTTTTTTTTGGGGGGCATAGAGTTGGTCTCGGACCTGACTGAAAGTTGGTTTCGGGGGTCCCCAGATTTGGTCCTTGGGACCCCAGAGTGGGTTTCTGGGGGCCCCAAGAATTATTCTTGAGGTCCCAAGAGCTGGTCTCGAGGATCCCAAGACTCTTTCTCGGGCGACTCAAGACTTTTTTCTGGGGGAGGGGAGGTTTTGTCTCAAGGCGCCGGCCAATTTTCCTCAGATTGCCCAAAGAATTCGTTTTGGGGGCACCTCAGAGATGGTTCCCGAGTCACGAGAGAAATGATAAAAAGGATACCACGCTTTATTCAGCTAGATAGGCAAATAAACAAACAAGGTATGTAAGAACAGCCAATAAAATTCACGTGAGCCACATCGATTCACTCCACAATCCCATCAACCACCGATGACGTTCTTTTTACTTTCATCAGCGATCTTTGCACTTGGGGCCCCATGCAGTACCCCCGAGCCTGTATCCACGCCCCCTCCCCTGAGGAAATAATGGATACGCCCCTGCTAGGCTCTGAGAATTGTCATTTGACCTTTATTCTATGTACCGAACTAATATTTTCAGCACTAGCATTTGCCCGTGAAGAATATGAGCTAATGATTTAGAAAAACAATGAATGGTAAATTCCTGTGGGGCGGGGTGGTGTGGTGCTTGGCGCTCTTGCTTTCAGTCGCCCGGGTTTACGTCCGGTGGATTTCTTGAGTACGGTGAATCCGGCTCCTAAGGGAAATCTGGAACAAGAGTGGTTGCGACCCATTCCATCCATCAAGGCAACAATAGCAGACCTTGATGTGTGCTGTGAGGGGGGATGTCGCCTCCGCTTGGGGCGCTGGCGCCGCCGTCGCCGCTGGGGGCGCTTTCTCGGCCGCCGCTGGGAGAGCTCTCTCCGCCGCCGCTAGGGACGCTCGCGCTGTCGCCGCTGGGTGCGTTCGCGTCACCATCTGTATGCAGCTCGGCCGCCGCCGGGTCCGTCGACCGGGCTTTGTGATGCCCGCCACCGCCTGCGTCTGCCGTGCTCAGTGGTGCCCGTCTCTGTCGTGCGCACCGCCAGGGTTGCGCTCGTCGCCGCGCCGTTTTCTTGCCCTGCGTCCGTCGCGCCTCTGCCCTCCGTTTGTCGGGTCTCCTCCTCGATGACCGTTCCTAGCAACGCGTCTCCCCTCTGTCCAGTCTTGTTTCCACTGAGCTATGAGTGTCTGTGTCGGCATCCGCGGACCATGGGCGCCCAGCTGCTGGGTGGTCCGTCGCTTTCTGTGTCCGCTGGTGGTGTGAGGACGACTCCGTTTTTGGTTGTTTTTTTAGCCTGAGTATGATGAGTACCTAATAAACGTGTGATGGCTTCATATTTGCAGAAAATGACACAGTATTATAAAGACATGACCAATGAACAATGGAGCAATCCACCTCTGCAATGGAAGATGCACTTTAAAAAAGATGTGGGGGAAAGGGCACAGGAGGGAGCAGGCAAGGACAGCAGTCCGGCTCTTCCAGTTCGCCCACCCAGACATTATCGGGCCTAGGTTTTTACATGCGCTACCCAATCTGCAGGCTGAGCGACTGATTCAGAGGCAAGTGTGAGACATATTCGGACTTCGCCGCCACCCCAAGTGCCGTGACGCAGATACACAGGCAGCTAGAAAAAGACTTTATAATAATTTAAACTGATTATTCAGTTAACTGAGGCAGAAGTGAAATCAGGGTAGGAATTTTCCTTTTTTGTCTGGGGTCAAGACACTTTTTAGCAATAAAACAAGTGCCTGGCCATGATAATTTCAGACATTGTTCAAAATTTTATCCATCTCATTTCCAAAAATAAATTCTCCTGAAATCATATGCAAGCAGCATACTTTCCCTTTACATAGTGCAAGCATTATCATCATGGCTGGAGATCTCTTCTCGATCCAGGGCGACCAGGGTGGGTTAACGTTGGCACTGCAATACAAGCCCCGCACAAAGCCTTCGAGGGACCCAAAATCAATGGGGTCCTGGCCCCCAAAACCCCAGGATTTTCACCCATGATTATCATCGCCATTATTATATATAATTGCACAGATTAACATGGAAATTTAAGAATTTCTGACAGGATCAAAACCAAGTTTTCATAAGACAGTCTGCAAATATTTATCAGCTGGTGGCAGTTTCTGTTAGGATATGTGGGTGTTATCTATTTAATACGAAAATTGATATAAACCACAAACAGGACAAATTGAGAACCCACATGATACAAAACTAAGATACGGTTTCATATGCAAGGAACTCACGATAGGGTCTCGAGTCCTTGGCGACGAACTACATATCAATAATTGAGAAGTAACCCACGAAAGTACCCTTACTTTACATAGAGCAAACGGAAGCAATATCGGTCTCAACAATTCAACACAAAATCATCACCAGTAATATGACCACAATACAACATCAATGAGTAGAATGTTGAGGGGAGCAAACAGGACTATCATCCCCACGATCGAGGAGCCGCCGGCCGCCGTTGTTACTTGACCGAAAACCGTCCTTCATCAAAAATTTATTTTGTGATGACTGTAGGTTAACACATGTTTCATTTTACCATATCTGAAATTTGATCAGAAGTATTTCCGTCTTCAAATGGCCAAACACAAAACTATTTTCCCAAAGTAACAAATGAAAATTCAGTTTGAGATTAACGCTTGAACACAATCTACAAGCAGATCGATGTTTGTTTGTAGGTGATATAAATAAACCTTTAAAGAACCTTTAACCTTCCTTTGCAGCACACATTTTTGATGCAAATCGTGCATAAGGACTTAGTGCCACCAAGGGATCTGTCTTCCCCTAGGCCGATGCGTGGAGGCATTTGCCCTATGGCGGATACAAGGGGGCGGGAATAGGGCGGCTCGAGCCTCCCGAAATGTCAGTGCCAGTAGCAATTGGTACCGCACACGTTTATTTCATCCAATAGTCACACACATTGGTAGGTGAAGGAGCCACATGGCATTTCACCCACACGTGGATCGAGGGGGCAGGTTCCCCCGCCCGATTGACCCTTGGCGCCCCTTGAAAGGTCGATGGCGCCTCCCGAATTCAGGGGGACATTTAAATGTCACCTTCCGTCGCCCCCCCAGGATTCGGAAAATCAGCGTTCACCGATTAGGATTTTTGCGCCTGACAGGTTTTGCCTGTCATAAAAGGCAGCCACTAGGTGGATGGCCATCCGCCCCCGGCAGATGCCCCTCCCTCGGAAGGTGCCTCTCCCCCGCCTTATTGGGAGGCTCAATGCTCCCGAAGTCCCGACCTCCAAATAAAGTCCTGGGTCCGCCACTGATTGTGCCATCTGATCAATCTATCTATTGGCCCCTAGGTCCCGAGATTTTGCTTCCTGCAGGATGCAAGCATTGTGACTTGTCGCCCCTTCCAGGGCCTAATGACGTTCCATCCGTACTCAGATTAGGGGCGTAGCTCAGGGGGGGGGGGCGGCAGGGACAGCCACCCCCCCTGAGGACACGATTCTGTAACAAGCACGGCCATTCTTACCCATCAGGGCCCTTTTGGCGCTGTCACAAGGGCCCTTTTCGGGGCGCCGCCCCCTGAGCGAAATCCTGGCTACGCCCCTGACTCAGATGACGCAAGATCCAACCTCGAGCAGGATCATAATCGAGTCATTGACTCCTTAAAGTGTTACTTTACCAGCACTTTATCCCAGATCGTGCTAGTGCTGGTAAATAGCCTTTGATAGAGTTGATTGGCAGTCCGATGCGGATCGCAAGTTGGCCATGGAGTCCAGCTCTAAACCAGGCTAATCTGTTTCGAGTCCCGTGATTATTAATCCAAATCCAGCCCACTGATGAGACATCTGTTCAAGCACCATTCGGGATATGTTCTACTCCTGGTCTCTGTTTCCCTGTAGAGAACGAACTTATGCTCTACTCTTGCTGTTTCCCTGCACAGGCCGGACATGTCCTTCGCATAGCCAGGACGTGTTCTGCCAAATACCGTGCGGGAAATTTAAGCACAACCAACTTTTTCTAATGATAAGAGAAAGCAAATTGAAACAGAGCGTTGGTTGCCAAAGCTTGACAAAATTGGTTGCCGAATCCAGGGACTGGATCCCCCGAAATGTTCGAGTATCTACAGATAACACCTACGCGAAATCCGAGGCAATGTCTGGAGTCGGAGTCTCACTAAATTCATCAATGGACTCGTCACGGTGGCGGATAAATACTGACCGCCGGAGCGTCTCAGAGGAAGGCTGCACACGCACTGCCACTGCATGTTCATGAGCAGCGGGCCGGAGCCCAACGCTCTACCAACTGAGCTACCGGGGCGGCTTCCACCAAACTCTTCGCTAAATAACCCGGTGAGCACAAATTCATGGTCTGCTTCACAAAAGACTGCCCTCCCCCTGAAAAAAAAAACTAAAAAAATAAAGCCGTATTAAACAGCACCATTAGGGCCCACCCTGTCCTACCCAAATATTTGAGAAAAATTACTTCTGATGATGGGGATGAGGCACTATGTATTCACGATACGAGTGTGAGGGTGGCTTGCAACCCGGCAAGACATTGTGAAAGGCTACGAGCTTATTCTTAGACATCTGGAAATTCACATCATCACGTTTCCAGGCTCATAATTGTTTTAACAGCATGTCTCGTCGTATTAAAACCACACACACGCACGCACGCACGCGCGCACGCGCGCACGCGCACGCGCACGCACACGCACACGCACACGCACACGCACACGCACACGCACACGCACACGCACACGCACACGCACACGCACACGCACACGCACACGCACACGCACACGCACACGCACACGCACACGCACACGCACACGCACACGCACACGCACACGCACACGCACACGCACACGCACACGCACACGCACACGCACACGCACACGCACACGCACACGCACACGCACACGCACACGCACACGCACACGCACACGCACACGCACACGCACACGCACACGCACACGCACACGCACACGCACACGCACACGCACACGCACACGCACACGCACACGCACACGCACACGCACACGCACACGCACACGCACACACACACAACCACACACACACACACACACACACACACACACACACACACACACACACACACACACACACACACACACACACACACACACACACACACACACACACACACACACACACACACACACACACACACACACACACACACACACACACACACACACACACACACGCACATACATCGAAATAATGCACTTTCTCTCCCGCATTGCAAGATGAAGCTATTCGTTCGCTTTTTAACAACCTGGAATGCGGGACAGATAAAATAACCCTCGCTGAGACCCTGAAATGCAGTCAGGACCTCACGATGTGGAAGCCACCCACCCGTGGTAACGAGACGAGCCGGCATACATCACACTTCGCTCTCCCGACTAGCGAGGTGTCATTGGGTCGCACCATACACTTCCAATCGCTCACACTTTCAACTGCTGACTTCTAGACATCCCATTCAACCGTAATGTACAATACTAATGCATAACAAGTCACGATAACCCCACCCCCCCGCCAAAACGCATTGCGAAACCCTACATATGCTGCAATGCCAGCGTCAGCACCGCGCCTGCACTGCTAGTTCACAAACACATGCGCCACCAGGGTGCCCTCTGTGTCGGCAATAGTTCCTGCCGCCGTCACTGGCACGCTGGGGGTCACGGGCAGGGTCAGGGCGCCGGGCTGAACCACAGGCGCGGCGGCCGCCTCTGTCTGTGCAGTGCGCGGCGCCGGTATGCGGCAGCGGCCAGAGCGCACCTCTTCCAGCACCAGCTGCATGGTGCGCTGCCGCTCCTGGTGCTGCTGCTGCAGAGCCGTCAGCATGGCGTCGTCCCAGCGCCGCTGCTCCTGCAGCCACTGCTCCAGCCACAGCAGCAGGTCGCGCTGCCGGCGCACCCGCGGCGTCACCGCGCCGCCCGGCGAGCGACGCCGCCGCTTCACGCCCGCTCGCTGCGGCGGCGGTGGCATGCGTGGAGCCGGGCTGACCAGGTCGGGCACCAGCTGCACGATTTCGTCTATCTGGAAGTAGCAGTCCGACTCGGTCTGTTCCCCGGTGGTCTCGTACCGCAGTTGGACGCGCCTGTAACACCGCAGCACAGTCAGCAGCGCCTGGCGGAGGCTGCGCCGGGTTACACCGGCGCCAATACTAATCAACACAGCTTCCTGTAGTGGCTTCAACGGGTCTGAACACGTTCCCAATATTTGCAACGGTATCTACGAGGCGCCAAAACTGTATCATCCCCGGGCCCGGTCTTTGATAATGATCGACATATCGAAACTGATATCTGGGTGAATGATTACTGGACGTGCCGCTTCAACACGCGCACTGGACAGGGGTCTAACGTCAACGTGCAATTAAGGTGGTCCTAAAGTGCCCCCTCTGAGATCTCAGTAACCAAGAGCGTTAGAAAAAAACACTTCCTTAGGTTTATGTAGGGGCAATGGTGATCTGCAATATAGCCAAGTTCCATTTATCTATGTTAATACCTTAAAGGTAAAACGAGGTCATTAAGGTCTAACGTCAACGTGCAATTAAGGTGGTCCTAAAGTGCCCCCTCTGAGATCTCAGTAACCAAGAGCGTTAGAAAAAACATTTCCTTAGGTTTATGTAGGGCAATGGTGATCTGCAATATAGCCAAGTTCCATTTATCTATGTCAATACCTTAAAGGTAAAACGAGGTCATTACGGTCAAATCTAGGCCGTGCTGGAAATATATTGGAAAATGTCGTGATTTTGCGAGAAAAAACTGAGAATACACCAAAATCGGACTCAGGTCACAGAGTGAAGTTCCCATAAAATATTCTCTGGAAGTTTGAGGTCCAGGTCATTCAAGGTCACTGACCTATGACATATTCCCAAAAGTGTACAATGTAACTGGTACTATAGCAGCCTTTGGGTGGGAAATGAGGATTTGACCTTTAAAAAAGACCTTAGACCTTGACATTGTGTAGCCTTGTCTATGAAGTCATGGCTGACATATTTTATACTGAATAATGTCATCTGACTGGAATACTGGAATCAATGACCTAGACCTGCAACCTTTGACCTTGAGCTTAATGTGGGGTGACCTTGACATATAACACGATTATATGACGTTATTACAGGCAAACTGGTGCGACTGCGCGGTTGCAACGGTCTCAAAATATGTGTTTGACTTTGAAAGCATATAAGTACAAAAATTACAGAGCCATTTTCAAAATTCCTTCACCAATCGACGTGCCCATGAATTCTCTTAAATATAGTCAAGTAGCATTTCCGGCGGCGAACGGTTCTCTGGCCACCTCTGAAAAAATGGATGAGTGGAACACTTTAGGATCCCCTCCACTGCGCGTGTTAAGGTACAATCTTTTTCCTTTTCCCCGAACCTGTTTTCTGATCAATGACCGCTTCCTGAACAAGTCAGGTTGACTTAACAATTAACCTTACTTGGCCGAAAATTATAACGATCTAGAAAAGGAAATATTCAAGAGCAGTACGGATGTGGATTCATACCTCAATGAGGGAGTGCTAAACACGTTTTAAATTTTCTCGCTGTTTTCTTCCTAAGACTTTGAATTCGTTTTACGCAGCTCTACAGGCCCGTGGAAGGCTAACTCACTTTCTGTTAAACTATTCCCTTTAACATGGATATAGACAATGCTTCATATTTGGGCGCCCCCAAACATTGTCCAAACTCCACGCCCCTAGTGAGAACACCCGACACAGTAGCTCCACGAAGCGACACTACCGACCTGTAGGCGTACAGCAGCGTCTTGAAGCGTCCCTCGCACTGGTCAGCAGCATACTCCATCCCAATGTCTTTCATGTTGCGCGCCACCGAGTCCCAGAAGGCGCGCCGCTTGAGGCTGCGGTCGCCGAACTCCTTGTGGCGCGCCTTCACCAGCGAGAGCATGGTCAGCGTGGCCTGTCGCGTCCAGGTCCGCTGCCCTCCTGTTCGGTGACGTGGTCAGCTCAGCGGAGCACGCTCTGCGCCATGAGGGTCGAACAAGATATGTCGATGGTTCACGCATGAAAGACAGAACACATAACGCTGCCGGTGGCAATACAAAAGCATTGGTGTTCTTTTAGCCTTTGTTCTCAGGTTATGATAATGGTGATGGATTTTTTCGGACAACAAAGAGTGCGTTTTATCTACAGTGTTGTCCAAAATGCAGTCATGGATGGAGCACTAATTATTTCCTGATCCCGTCCCTGCCATTCATCATTGGCCTCTATCGAGAGTGTACATAAAGTTGGTCCTCTGTTGCTGCTGGCGGTTTCGCTTAGCAGCCAGGGAACATTAAAGCTGTGCACTCTGGTAGATGGAAACTCTACATGTACCTGATATGCATGAGAAATATAAGGGCCTTAATAAAAGTGAATGCAGTGGCTTATGCAACGACAAAACGTTGTCGGAGCCGACGACTGATGTACTGCTCTAGACGGCTATTTTCCGACCGGCAGCAATCCCACGGACCTGGTTTATCGGAGCCGGGCCTGTCGGCTGCGGAGGGCGGAGAGTCGCTCATCAGAATAGGGAACTTCTCAGCGATGTCGCACATCTCTGCGTAGAACGGCGGCGTGGAGCCCGACTGCTGACTCTTGCGGTACATGGCCTTCAGCGTTTTCCAGCGGTTTTCACACTGAAGCTGTCGGCAGGAGGACCATCCCGTCAACAGGCTCCAGAGGTCTGTTACTATTATCAATTACCGTCCGTCAATACCATTACCTGCTAACCTAACGGAGCGTTATCCAATTTCACAAACTGTCAAGACCAACGCTGACCGTTTCTTTTCACCTGATAAACATCTGTGTGCTCAGGTAGAATGTAACCAATTTGAAAACAACTTTTCTATCATACCGCAGACCCAAAAGCTATAAACAATCCCCCAAAGCCCCTTCTGACAACGTAGCATCCGAGCTGCAGTTGTCACGCGCAATGCACTACGTACTTGTGTGGTGCCGTATCCCTTATCATTCATCTGGTCGTTTATCTCCAGCCAGAGAAACTTGCGCTTCAGATTGGGGTTGGCGAACTTATCAGCGCACCCAGTGACGAGCAGCATCAGCGCCTCCGTGTCTTGAAGCGCCCACCTGTAGTCTACACCGCGGGCAAGGGCAGAGAGTTAGCGCGCGGCAGCAGCAGGGTCTGCTCTTCCCGCAGAGAGGACAGACACAGAACTGACAAGAAGAGCCAGCATTTTTTGATACAACGGCTGTCAAAGGGTGGCGGGAGATATAAATTCGAATTCGAAAGCTATTAACCAGCTGGGCTACCCCACACCGTTGCATTTAATGAGCTCTTACATGTCGCAAGCCGCCGCAGCTGTCAGATCATGATTACATGCCATGCTTGGGTCAAACCCGCGTTGTAAAACCAGAGGCGATGTTTGTTTTAAGCGATTGGAGGTGGAAACAAAATGTGGATTCCTGATTTTCAGACCTATTCTATCCTTAAATTGTCATTTTTTCTAATTTTAAGAGCGTGGCCTCCTTCCTTTACGTTGATTCGTATGAAATTTGTAGCAACAATGCAAACTTTTTGGGGGTGAGCTCATTTATCCCAATCTCGCAACCTGACCTGATGCAGTATTGACTAGAAATTCCGACGGAATCCACAAAAATCAATAAACATAAGCATTAGGTATAACAGGTTTTTCCGGCAACCTCAAGAAAACTTAAAGGGATATCATCTGACCCTCAACCATCCCCCCCCCACCAAAACAGGGCGATGGTTAAAATATGGCACACAGCTCAGAAAGTTAAACGCAAATGATTTAGATCAATAACTTTAACTAAATTGTGTTTACCAGGAGACAATCTGTACACTACACATTTTTTCCTCACAATATCCATGTTACTGTCTTTGAAATATTCCAGCCTGGAATTCCGGGAACAGCGATGTCACAGCCAATCTTTGAAACTTTGCCCGGGATTCCACGTTGAATATTCCCGCCATTCCGCGCGGAACGCTCGGAATAGAAAAAGCAGTCCCGCTCAAGATGTCGGCGCCCATGGATGGATTTCGCAACAGCAAGTTCGTGAACTTTGAATATTTATCTGCTTATTAGGTCCACTATATGTTTTTTCAAGATAATCGGCACCTAATAATAACACCTAAATGAAGGTAAATGAAAGATATGCGCGTGCAAAAGTCAAAATAAGTAGTGAGACTATCGCGCCTCGCCATTTAGACGCATTCCGGCCTCGTTCAAGCACGTTCCACAGCCGGAATCCGGGGAATATCATGACATCACAACCCCTGGAATTCCACCTCGGAATATTTCAGAGAACGCAGCCCAAGCCTACATATAACGTTCAAAAAGTAACAAACAAGACCCATTTCAGTTTTCTGTTACTTGGTTGGTTATTTGGGCTTAGGAGCGCATCAGCCTGGTAAGGCTATATAGCGCCCAATTCAGTTTTCTATAAACCACGCAAGGCCGGCTCTAGTCATAAGCTTGTAAGAATAGGCAAGTGAAACTGCAGTTGGCAGCTTTAGCACAACAGCCTGGGACTCTACAGGCGTACGGCACTATTCACCATCCTCAGACCCTGCACCGACTCACTGAGCGACTGACTCTCCTCCGCCTGGGCGGCAGGAGGCTCAGAGGAGGGCGCAGTCTGGAGGACCGGCTCCGCCACAAGGCACTGGTGTCCCACGCACTTCTCTAGCGAGTCGTAGGTGGTCTTGCACTGAGCGCACTGATACATCGTAACCTGCGACGGCGCCGGCAGCACAGCGTCAGGGGTGCAGCACAGTGTCAGCAGGGCAGCGCAGCGTCAGGGGGGCAGCACAGCGTCAGCAGGCAGAGCAGCGTCAGCGGGGCAGCACAGAGCATCAGCGGGGCAGCACAGCATCAGCGGGGCAGCACAGCGTCAGCAGGGCAACACAGCGTCAGCGGGGCAGCGCAGCGTCAGCGGGGCAGCGCCAGTGCACGCAACGACGGAAGGCAAGTCCTACAATCTAGATTATGTCGATACTAAGTCAAAAGGTTGCCCAGCGACGCAGCTCCCGAGACAGAAAAAATGAGTTTCAACGTATCGTTGGAGCAATTGCATTCATCTGATGATAACGTTTGACCGTCGACAGACTGAGGCAACATTCTGAAAGTTCGAGTTCACTGGGCAATCATAAAATATGGTCGACGTCACCACCAGCACAGCACACTACAAAAACATTTATAAGCAATGCGGCCAGTACTTTCTGCCCCCGTAAGACACCACTTCGCCCTGCTCCACCACCGGTACCTACCCTCTGGCTGGCATCAGTCTCCGGCTGCTGGGAGGCGTCATCGGCGGCGGCGCCGAGGTCGGTGCCCGGGAGCTCGGTACCTTCCAGCAGACTGGTAACGTCGGTCACCTTGAGACTGGCGTCAGCGGCGCAGTAGGGGTGTTCCTTCCGCTTCACCAGCCAGCTGTCCTCCGCGCCGTCCACATAATCGGCTACTTCCTCCATGGCGGGCGCTGACTGGTAGGATGTCCGCTACCGATGCTGACCTTTACGGCACAGTTGAAGCGCTCGAAAATACAGTGTGATGAGTTCTTAATGGAATGCTGGTTAAAATTGGAACTAAAAAAGGGGGGAGGAACATGAATTGCAGCTTGTCGTCACCAGTCCGTCACAGAAGCAAATATTCATCCATTCGTTTTGGCCCTTAATATTCATAGGCACTTACATCCGAGCACACGACACGCCCAAAAATCAAACGAGCCAAAAACAGTTGTCTTGTTGTCTTCACACAATACTCTAGGGCAACATTCACTCAGTATTCACTCGAGGTGTATGTGACAGCAGTGGGAAGCAGACTGGTCGGCCGGCGCCTCTCGAACACAGCTCCCGCCGGTTCGCGGGCGTGGTGGCGTCGCTCTATCACCTTGTCAAAGAATCTGCTCAGCTTGACGGCATTGCCAGTGCCAGGCGCCAGTGACTTCGTGCTCAGGCAGTCCACCGCGATCTGTTGAGCGCCGCAGTCGTCGGCGAAGCGAGTGGTCGAGCGGGCGCCAGTGGCTGTCCGCTGCCGATCTGCTAAGTCTGGCTTGCACGCCACAACCAGCAGCGGCAGCTGAAGTGGCACACCAGCCAGCGACTCCGGGTCCAATGCATCAGCACCGCAGCAGTCACCGCCAGCTGCCTCCAGCACTTCAGCCAGCCAGCTAGCCAGGTTGTTCTGAGTCTTTCGGTTTGCCAGATCATGCACCAGAATGAGCCCGTCAGCACCACCAAAGAAGACAGAGCGAGTATTGCTGTGTGCAGCACTACCACCTATGTCCCACAGCTGGACACAGCAGGAGCGCTGTCCTGGTAGACCCTCGCAGTACTCATGCAGCCGCACATCCACTGAACAGCCAATGGTCCAGGCTGGTTTTGGGCATGGCTCCTCTTGGCAGATAAGGTGCACCAGGGATGTTTTTCCAACACCTGAGTCTCCTACCACTACCACCTTCACAGACTCCATGTCACTCATACTGCCTCACTTAGCTTCCAAGAGAGGTCCTAGAGATGCAGTCCACAAACAAAAAATTATCTGCTTTGAAGACAGATCCAAGGAAAGCTGTATAATAAAATAATGAGCAGTAGGCCTTCAGTCTTTAGGGTTCAACCCATCAAACTAGGCAGCATCCAGTTAAGAAATACACAATTAAGTGGACAAATGTTTCCTGATTTTCCATGAGGCACCCTCAGTGTTACAGCCCAGCTTGAGCCCCAGGACTTGGTACCAAATGGTTCAAAGTATTACTGCAGACTAAGGGTAAAATATTGTCACAAGAGTGGTCTTGACAGCTCCACATACAAAACTGGGGTTTTAAAAACCCAGGGTTAGAGCAATTGGAAAAAGGCATAAAAACATGACACTTCACTCACATGATGGGGTTTCCTGCCTAAAAAAAACTGTTGACCTGTGTGAATTAGTCGTACCATAGCACTATGAAACTAAAGAACCCAGGCCAGCATGCAGGTTTTGATGAAATATTGGCCTACTAAATTTTATCATAGATTCCAAGAACCCTTTACGCAGACTTAATTCTCTTGAATACACATTCTCTAGCTTTTGTTAAAAATCTAGCTGTTTTAAATATTTTTTCATTTCAATTCCTCTTTTTCAAAACCAATCCCAAATTAACATTACTTTCATCAGGAAATAAAAAGCCCAGTAATAATATTTGGGTTAATGCAATTTGCTTAAAGACAACTTATTGTTATGTACTTCTCATGGCCCAGCAAAAATATATACTTCATGTGAGGTCAAAAACTACAATGACCACCTTCAATCGTCAAAAATAGAGATATCAACAATAGAACTTCACTCATCATGTCCAATACTCAACTTTTAGTTATACTCAATTATTAGTTCCTTTTAAGCTACAAAGAAAGTAACTTTTGTTCAGAGACAAAGTAACAAATTGAAATGTGATCCCTGCACCTCAGCCTAGAGCACTTCAAAGTCTTAACGTATACAGTGACAATTAAAGCTATTAATCAAGGATCCATGTTATCCTTTAATTTCAAAATTAGTTGCCTTTGAGAACTACAGCATTTAGCAAATATCAAATGCACAGGCATCTACGTATGAGTCTATAGAATAGTGGGAGCAAAGGCAATCATTATCCACAAAAATATTTTTTCTCCTAAGCCTCTATCCCCAGACATACACATTCGTCCTATTTTCATATCAATCACAAATTGTGTGCATCCATAAAATCCATACACATGACACTCAATCCTGCTCCGCCGAATTCACACAAAAGTCGCGGGCTCTAACGAAGAACGAAGTCAAGTGCCTAATGCAGCTTGAACTCGGCTCAGGATGAGGGAAGTTTGTCGAAACAGCCCATCTTCACTAATGGACGAGGAGACATAAAAATAATACTACGGTCACGAATCCATGCACCGCCACTATCCACGAAGACTTGTTACGACAATTCCAAGGCCGGTGAAATGTGTATTTCTGTTATTCTACTTACCCGAGTAGAATTCCGCCTGCTCCACGGCACTTCGGTCTTCTATTGTTGTTGCTACCCAATATACCGACCAATGAATTTCGCGTTTCACCTTCGACGTGGAGGAGTCTACCGATCAACGTCTGCCAGATACCAGTATAAAAATCCTCTAAATTACTATTTCAAGCCTGGTATTCCTCTTACCAACCTTCATATCTATATCCTGTAATACACGCACTGAGGAAGCTCAGAAAACTGATTTGCCTACGGCAAATCAGAGGCATATACCTCGCGAGAAGACGGGTGTGAAGTAAAGGTATCTTGGGGGACGCTGTCCCTCATCGACCCGCCCGACGTCCCCTGAACACTCAGTCCCGGGTCACCATCCTCCAGGATACAACTGGCGCCCTCACCAACCGGATTCAAGGTATTCCAGCGGACTTGAGGACGGGTATTTATCCGTAGTTTTATTTCCCTGGCAAGAGTGCGCACAGAATAGAACTGTGGATTATCGCACACCATGAATACATGAGACCATGCCCAGCATAAAAAACTGTCCAACGGCCGCCAGATCCTATCATGGGGCGCCGTCACTTGCATCCTGGGGAAGGGAGGCGGGGCGTGTGAAGTGACATCGCAGGAGAGCGCCGAGGGTTGATAGAGGGCAGGGAGGGGATAAGTGCCCCCACTTACCTCCCTGGCTTCGCCTTTGCGATGGACCACGGTGTATCCTATCCTGATCGCACTTGGTTTGCCCTGGAGACTAAGGCATTGTTCAGCCTGATATCGCATATTATCATGACGTTCCATGAAGCTTGCGGAAGGAATATGTGCAATAACCGGACCACAAATAAAGCAGCAAAGCAATAGTATGGGTAATTACCGGCGTTTATTCCCCGTACCAGCCGCACCTGTGATTCCACTCTAAGTGGTGGACAAAGCATTGTGGTTTCTTTTACAAAAGCTCAACGTAAACATGAGACAAGAACACTTGAAGATTCATTATGTCGGGAAAATTGATAAGAAATGACGTTTAAGAGGGGGCTGATACCACATTCAATTTCCTGCGACATCCCCCTCCCAAGTCGAGCTTTGAACGCAGAAAGAATCTAAACACAAATATGCATCGGCAATAACCACAGATCCCTACTTAACTTTCTCTATACTCACTTCCCTGCACTTGGAGTCCATCACAACTTCATTAGCGCTAGCATTATACTATGTACAATTATCGGCACTCGCTTTACACCATTCACAATAGTGTAACTGAAAGAAAACGAAATGTTCCGGCGAAAAACAAACCATACCATTTGAACATGTCCTGGCCGAAACACATTTTGTCCCACCATACACCAATGACATTTAGCCACACGACACACGAAGATTTTCAACCGCCCTGAGCCCTGGTGAATAGTCACCAGTAATTCATCCAATCAGTTTCTGTCGAAGGAAGGTGATTGGGTGAGGCCGGGTGACTAGGAGGGTTTCGACACTGGGACAAGCAAATATCTGACTCCATTTCACATCCACCTGGGTGGCAAGGTACCTACTTTCCCAAGAAATAAAACATTCCCTGCTTTTTGGAGTTCAACATCACAGAATTCTGACGGAACTATAATGGAAATATTCAAAGACTAATGACACGACGATATCGTTCTAATGGATACAACTCACGAGTTTCGAATTTACTGGAAAGTGCCAACGAGAAAACACCAACATTCGCCACTGGATCAAACAACTAACGCCAGGGATAGATTTCACCGTCAAAGTCAAAACCAGATCTCTCTCTCTCTCTCTCTGTATACAAGAGAAAAGTCTGAACACTACAGCACGGTGCAGTCTCCGTCTCTTCGCTCTGCACCGTACCCTCTCTGAGAAGTGGTCACCTCATTTCAGGATGGGCGTGGCCACCTCACCTTCACACAAGGCATGGTGGAAATGCCCCCACACGGGGAAACGAAGTATGCTTACTCTCCGAACAGCACCGAGGGCTGCAACGTCATTCCAACCTTTTCACCTCGTATGTGTAGTCTCCTAAGGAAGTGGGGTTGTCATTGTTCTACACAAAACAATGTCACAGTACCCTTCCCCCACTCCAGAGTGTAGTTGCACAGTTCTCCGACATGTCCTTTACCCGGTATTGGGTCCCAGTCATCAGGCGATGGGAGTCTGCGCTTCATTTGATCGCTGAAGCCCTGGGCTTCAGTGCGAGGGCACCAGAATAAGTGCAGACAACTTACGGAGTACCCGAATACTAGCAGCAGCTTTTGCAGACCCAAACGTTTCAACCCCCGAATGCACAGTACCGGTGTACCCTGCCGAGTTCGCATAGGCAGTGACCCAGCACTGAGACCCAACGACCCAGCACGGAGAACCAACAGCCCAGGGCTAATCGCAGAATGTAACAGTGCTGCACTGAGCGCCATATCAGAGGTATGGCGCCCCTAGAGAGTGTCCCGCGCTCACCACATCTCACTCCCCCTAGTCAGCTTCTGGCCACAACCACGGCTCATCGACTCCGGTAACTTCCTGCTTACATTCACTGTCTTTGCCGTACACTAGTGCTGCTTCTCCCAGACACTGGTATGCATTGTGTCCTGCTGAGATAAAACAGCTGGCTAACTGGCGACAGAGGGGCGTGCCCTCCACCCGGGGACGTCGCTGGTCTGGGTGATCCTGACCGCACGTCCATTTAACTCGGCGTTGGGTTGAGTTCCTCGGTAGGATCTGGCGCGGTTCCCCTCGTCGCTGCTTGAGAGCCGCGAGCTCAGAAGGCACGCGCCGCGGCCACCCACTTTCGCGCCGGCCGACCGGCGGCCGCCGGCGGCGTGGTGTGCAAGAACAAACACGTGGGGTTGGTACACGCAGAGCCGTAACGGCACAGCTGAAAACACAAATACATCAGGTCATATAGGGTGTTTGATAAGTGGAGGGGATCAAACCAGCCAGCGACAGTTGTCAAATAATTTTTTTGCCTGGTTTGGGTCATAGCCGACACCAGGACAAAGCGTGAAGATTAACCACTCCGGACATTACTCGCACGAAAGCTTTGTTATAAGCTTTGGTATCTGACATCCAAGCTTCCAGTTTCACAATGCATCCATCACTTTATATGTTATAAAGTCATGAGCTCAAGGAAAATGCGCATGAGATCACGGAACATCGAGTCAATATGTCTATTCTTACTTTGAAGGCGACCAAAAATAAAAAAACAATAAATTAATAAAACAAAGAGGAGTTCGCCGGTCCGATCAAGCGTTGCTCACCTTTGGGTGAATGAAGGAACAGTTCGGGTTGGTGCAGTTGGGGAAGAACTTGCACTCCTGGCCTGCTGGTGCAGCTGCCGAGGAGGAAACATCCATCACACTAACCTAGCTCGATACAGCCATATTTGGCATCGAGCCATCGATTCACCCGTTACGTGAAGCCTCTCACAGCGGTCCAGTTTTCGCCTCTTGGCCGGGCCTAACACTGAACTTTATCCATCCAAGAAACGGACCACACAAAATCATGTATTGCAGCAAACACCAGACTGGGGCGTTTGGAAACACAGTGCTGCTGCTTACGGCGTGTGGAGGGGGCGGCGGCGGGGACAGCGCCGGCGACGGCGCGTGGCCGGGTGTGCGAGAAGCGACAGTCGGGGCGGCTGCAGCTACCGTCGAACTTGCAGGCGGGGTGCAGGTAAAGACAGTTGTCACCGAACGTACACGCTGGAAACGCCCTGCCAACGCACGCCCGAGTCACTGGCTGGCCTTCACTTTATGCTGATGCAGCACCCATTTTCTGAATGAGTCAAGTTCATTGGATGTCTTGGAGTCATTAAATGGAATGTGGCATCTTGGTCGAATCCCGGAATTTAGTGCAATCAGAGGTTTTTTTAGTAAAAATCATGAAAATGTGCATGATTTTTTTCTGAAAAATGCACAGGATCAATATTTTGACATTTAAAATGTTCATCTATGGTAAGAAATAAACCTTTGCCTGAGGATGACGTCATGATCTGGCAACTACTACCGTATTTAATGGGTTTCAATAGGCTGACTTCTCTTAGTGACGTCAGCATGTCGTCACGCAAACAGCTGACAACTGTGGCCGGCTGCTTGAGTAAATTTTGAGTAGTTTTTTAGCTTTTCTCTACAGAAATTTGGAGTTCCAAGACAAATGAGATATTGAGTACCGGGTTTTCCAGCATGTTTTACAACTTGGCTATCTCAGTTACAATCATGCCATAAAGGTGCCACATTCCCTTTAAGTAAGGAGTGGCGCTGGGGCCGTTCAGGAGGCGGGCGGTACACCCCGTACCTGCAGGGCGCGCTGGGGTGGAGGTAGGCGCACCGGTCGCCAAGTCGGCAGCCGGGCCAGAACCGACACCGGGTACTGAGAGCTGAGAGGGGCGCTGGGTCGACGTCCGGCGCAGGAGGCGACACCACTGCCGGTCAGACGCCGCGTCAGGTGGGGTCACGACCCCGCCACACAGGCGAGGCGTCAGTCCGGTACATCACACAGGCGAGGCGTCAGTCTGGTACATCACACAGGTGAGGTGTCAGTCCGGTACATTACACAGGTGAGGTGTCAGTCCGGTACATTACACAGGTGAGGTGTCAGTCCAGTACATCACACAGGTGAGGTGTCAGTCCGGTACATTACACAGAGGAGGCGTGAGTCTAGCACAGCACACAGGTGACACGTCAGTACGGTACCGCATAACAGGCAGGCCATTTTTTAACATGTTAACTGGGGGGCCATTTGCCCCCCAGTCGGCCGAAATGCCCCCCCCCAGTGCCCGGAAATTGGCCCCCAGTGAAATAGACAGACGACTTAAAATTGACCAAATACAGACTCACCTAACGAAAATAAGACAGAACACCACCCGATAATTCTAACTTTGTTCTATTTCTGGTCCCAAATTGGCAATCCGCAAAAATTGTGTAAGAATATTTCCACCCGTGGCTGTCTACTCCATCGTGCGAAGACGAAACAAAGCGCGTAGTTACGGTAAATCTCGGCAAAGCAGCCTCAGCATCAACTAATCACAACGCTGAAGAACACTGGCCTACAACCAATCAAACATCCTGTTCTATCCGACCGGAAGCCCACATCCCAGCCAATACCGTGACATTGCATGATGCTCTCATTTCACACGCAGTCAGATGTCAGCGCTAAGAGCTCGTTCGTTGATTAGACGGGACACGGTGTAGTCAAAGTGCGTAAGACTGGTTCCTGGTGTGGCGGTGTGCTGTGCTTAGCCTTTTTATCTATTATTGTGGTGGTAGCATACATAAGCGTCGCCACCGGCAAAAACGTGAGGGGGCCGGCCAGACTTCAACCTGATGCTGACAGAAAACTTTCCACTTTAGTACCAAAAACTTTTCGAATTTGGGCTCCTCGTTGCCTTCCGCAGCGACTGGTTATACAAATTCCCGGTTTACTCCCATTTTGACTGAGATCACGAAATTGTTGGTCAAAAAATGTGGGGGGGATGATTAATGATCCCAAAAAATCTTCTAGTTATGTGATAAAATCATTCGATGGCCACGCGGGGTTGGAAGGGCACCCCTGGCTTCCTTTTAGTTGAGTAGTGTGCTAAAAAGATTGCGTCAAGTCAATATAAAACTGTCAACAATTAGTTCGAAGCAGTGATACAAGTCGCTTTTTCTGTGGTTTTATGACGACCGCTAGAGGTCGTTTTTAGCCTCAAATGTGACTTTTGTGGTGTTTATTTGGCTATTTTAGTGGAAATAAAATTTTGCTCCTCTTTGGCCCTTTTTCTAACTCGGTTTGACCTTTTCCGCTGAAAAAAAACCTGGCAGCCGCGGGCAGCATCTATAATCTCTAAGACTTTGAATAACTAAAAAATTAAGAAACTTTTCTAACACTAACGCGTCTAAGTTTTATTAACCTCCCTCAAAACGGGGTCTTGACCCCTTGAAGACACTTTAATAGCCAGCACAAGAAATGCCCCCCACTGACTTTTCCTTAAAAAATGCCCTGATAACAGGGCCAACACGTTAGACGGTGGCGGCGGCACACGCAGTGTTCGATTTCGGGATTCTAGTACTTAGAAACATGATCGATATCTTAGAGGAAATTATTATAAAACAAATGAGCATTAGCTAGCTTTCTTCGATATATATTATCATGGATGCAAATGCGTCTACTAATGAATACCAGCGTCAGCTTCTCTAGTTCATTGTCTCTTTCAAAACGCGGACAGGATAGCTCTCAAGTCACAACCTACTCTTACCCGGGTGCGCAGCCTTGCGGGCCTTTTCTTCCAGCAGCTGCTGTCGCAGGTCCTCTTCGCCCAGTTCCTCCTCCTCCTCTTCTTCCTCCTCCACCACCTCCTCTTCTTGCGCGTGCTCAGTCGCAGCCTCCTCACCCTCCAGGGAGCGCGCAAACCGGGATGCTCCCAACCCGGTCATCGTGACCACAAACGTGGGACTGGGACACCGCTCCCTGCAACGCACACACAGACATCGCTTTGAGCTCGCCCGACCCAGTGTCGCCGTACCATGACCTGTCCGCACAGTTATTTACACGCAACAATTTAAAGGGTGGGAACTCTGACAATACAGCAGGCTCTGCACTAGCCTAAGGCTCATGCGAGTTCGACCTGTCAGCCATGCTTTCCCTCATATTTCAATGTTCGGTAAAGCAGAAAAATTCCAACTTCAGTCGAGAAGATTAGTACCTATTCACTGGCTAGATGCACCAGCACCTGACAAAGAGCTCCAAACTGAACAGCCTCAGGTCAGACACAGCTTTGAGCCCGTCACGAATAAAATATTTCCAGTTTCGTTCATCTCTTAGGGTTGAGAATTAAACTATCAAAACGACCGTGGATTATTCAACGGCGGTCTCCGCCAACTCTGCTGCACTTCTAAAACAAACCTCAGCTGCGCCACCACTACTGAGCTAAGTGGGGGTAACGCCGGCACACAACCACCAGGAGGTCGGACAGGCACTCGGCAGCGGCTCACCCGGCGGGCTCCGGAGCCGGCGGCGGCTGGCGGCCGGTGGCTGGTGGAGGTGGAGGCGGAGGGCCGGCGGCGCCTCCTGCCGAGGGGAGCGCGCACGCGACGGACGAACCTCCTCCGGCGCCGGCGCTGCGGACACCACCACTCGTACCAGCTGGCAACGCGACAAAAACTGAGACTGCTCTCCTAATCACTAATGGCTCGGTATTACGCGATCAACATTTTTTGGTCTTCTTACAGGTACAGTAAGCAAAGCACGAAACAATTTACCTCCTCCGAACACACCAACAGTTTTTTTCTTGATAAACAACCCAGCGGCCAAAAAGATCTATTATATCCTACTGTGATTTCAGTTTAAGTATAGGCGAACATTCAGATCTGGCAAAGTGAACTAATGCTAGTCCACTCTGAGCTGGGTAAGTGCAAGTGCTTGCGATGAGGGGCGTCGGCCTTGAGGTAGCGCCAGCTTGGCAGGTCGCAGAGCTGGAGGTGGTACTGACCTGTCAGCTGCTGTTGTTTCTGCTGCTGAGAGCGCGCGCCCACCCGACCGATGGTGACGTTCACGGTATCCTCCTCATCCGAGGAGGCCGACATCGCCTCCTCCGGCTCCTCTTCCTCCCGGACCCACTCATTGTCTGTTGACAGGCGACGTCATGTCAGGCGGGCACAGGCTAACGGTATTTCCTAACGCCTGGACACGACCAACCAGCAACGAAGGTGAAAAGACAAGACCAAATACATCACACACTAATCCAGATAGTTTTGAGATGTTTCTTTAAAGTCAGAATCAGGCGCAAACACATATCCACACAACCCAAGCAATTAACTCGCTTAGCAGTGTTAGCCGAGACCTCTTGCTTGGCGATGCTAAATTGCTACCGGTTTTAAGCAGCCGAACAGCCTAAGTTTGGCCTGATCCCCAAGATAGTTTTATATCTTCAGATGATGGTTGTACTTATATCATCAAGCACAGAGGAGCGACTGGCGAAAGTACATCCTTACCGGGCGCCGGCGGAGGCGAAGGGCTGGCAGCAGCGGCAGGCACGGGGGCTGGTGCACAGTTACGGACGGTGATGGCGATGCGGCCGGGGAGCTGCCGCGGCGGCGCCGGGCCCGCACGGCGCGCACCTCCTGCTCCAGCACTGGCGACGCCGGAGGCGGCAGGCACGGCGGCGGAGAGCGGCGGCGGCGTATCGGCTCTCGGTCCCGGTCCCGCGGCCCGGCCTGTCACCCCGCACAGCTAGAGTTACACGCCAAACATCGAGCAACACACCCAGGCGTGTAGTCATACGTCGGTCTTTATTTACCAGAAAGTCATTCTACAACCGTAAAGCTAAGACGAAAAAGCCAGAGAAAAATAATACGGGTAAGGTAAATGTATATCACAATCACTGCACAACCCAAAAATCGCATCGCCCAGTAGAGGTTCTCGGCACACACCTTGTGTCGTTTGCCTTCAGCAGGCGGCTCCCGGACGATGAAGGGTCGCACCGACGCCACGGTAGAGCGCTGCGCGTCGCGCATGGCCTTTAGCAGGAGTGTGGGCCGCGGCTGGTGGGAGGGAGGTCGACGGGGGCGCTCCGTGACGCGCACCGTGCTAGCAACAGCACCCACAGCCGGCGCCAGCGGGTTGTAGCCGGCATCCTCCTCCTCCCGGGAAACCACCGCGCCCACCGTCGACTGAGGCCCGCGCCGCGAGCGAGACTGAGCGCACAACCCAGGTCACACACACGCCGAACCGAGGTCACGCACGTACCGAAACAGGGCCACACATCTACCACACCGAGGCTAGACTCAGCAAATAATGATCCAAATAAATCTGGTTTTGAGTAACGGGCGAGAGAGAGAGAGAGAGAGAGACCGAGACAGAGACAGAGACAGAGACAGAGACAGAGACAGAGACAGAGACAGAGACCGAGACAGAGACAGAGACAGAGACAGAGACAGAGACAGAGACAGAGACAGAGACAGAGACAGAGACAGAGACAGAGACAGAGACAGAGACAGAGACAGAGACAGAGACAGAGACAGAGACCGAGACCGAGACCGAGACCGAGACAGAGACAGAGACAGAGACAGAGACAGAGACAGAGACAGAGACAGAGACAGAGACAGAGACAGAGACAGAGACAGAGACAGAGACAGAGACAGAGACAGAGACAGAGAGAGAGAGAGAGAGAGAGAGAGAGAGAGAGAGAGAGAGAGAGAGAGAGAGAGAGAGAGAATTAAATATGTGAACCATTTTTATGAGAAGCAACAGATGGAAAATTCATCAAGCGACGTTTCACAGGCAGCGTCATTGTGCACCAATGACGTCCAACCTAGTAAGCCATTCGTGAGGCTCGTGGACATACAGGGTGTTTCATAAAGAATAATATTTTTGAATTGATCATATTGCGGTTATAAATAAGTTGTTATGGTATGATTTACATATCGTTCGAAAGATAATTTTGGGACATTTACGATTATTTGTACTTTGATAGCTGTTTTGACATTTTTCTTGTTCAAAATAGTCTTAAAAATGACTTGAAAAATGCTGTCTATTTTTCCTTCATCA